>OY726530.1:20557985-21157985 GCA_963383655.1 Bathymodiolus septemdierum | reverse complement strand
AGAGTGATTCAATATCATGGAGGAGGATTAATAATGGAATAATGGTGGGGGAATTACATAACATTAGGTTATTTATGACTACGTTACGCAGTATTTTAGCTACTCGACCTTATTGCCCAATAAACATTATCTCCCTTAAGCTCCTTACAACATGTTAATTAAAGTGCACTTGATATTTAAAATGAACGGAATTGAAACATAACCTCGAGTTAATTAGGTATTGTTGTATGAAAAGTTTGAAGATACCGTAGGAGTAATCAGAATCTGTAAATCGAAGACAAAGGACAAACAATTATGTACAAAACAGATATAAAACTAAAATTTTCTCTGTAAATGCAGCTTACTAACGTATTATGAAAATAAGCTTAAACAGTGATGGCCAACAATTCCATCAATAACAACAAAGTGAACAATCACATCTGAGCTCAACCCTTTAACATAGACATATGCTTAAACAGTGATTGCCAACAATTCCATCAATAACAACAAAATGAACAATCACATCTGAGCTCAACCCTTTAACATAGACATATGCTTAAACAGTTATGGCCAACAATTCCATCAATAACAACAAAATGAACAATCACATCTGAGCTCAACCCTTTAACATAGACATATACTTAAACAGTGATGGCCAACAATTCCATCAATAACAACAAAATGAACAATCACATATGAGCTCAACCCTTTAACATAGACATATACTTAAACAGTGATGGCCAACAATTCCATCAATAACAACAAAATGAACAATCACATCTGAGCTCAACCCTTTAACATAGACATATACTTAAACAGTGATGGGCAACAATTCCATCAATAACAACAAAATGAACAATCACATCTGAGCTCAACCCTTTAACATAGACATATACTTAAACAGTGATGGGCAACAATTCCATCAATAACAACAAAATGAACAATCACATCTGAGCTCAACCCTTTAACATAGACATATACTTAAACAGTGATGGCCAACAATTCCATCAATAACAACAAAATGAACAATCACATATGAGCTCAACCCTTTAACATAGACATATACTTAAACAGTGATGGCCAACAATTCCATCAATAACAACAAAATGAACAATCACATCTGAGCTCAACCCTTTAACATAGACACATACTTAAATAGTGATGGCCAACAATTCCATCAATAACAACAAAATGAACAATCACATCTGAGCTCAACCCTTTAACATAGACATATACTTAAACAGTGATGGCCAACAATTCCATCAATAACAACAAAATGAACAATCACATCTGAGCTCAACCCTTTAACATAGACATATACTTAAACAGTGATGGCCAACAATTCCATCAATAACAACAAAATGAACAATCACATCTGAGCTCAACCCTTTAACATAGACATATACTTAAACAGTGATGGGCAACAATTCCATCAATAACAACAAAATGAACAATCACATCTGAGCTCAACCCTTTAACATAGACATATACAACGCCATATGACGCTAGTAATGCAGGTCCTGGCTTGGGACAGTCACAAAGATGTGGCGGGGAACCCAAACCACTCATGAAAATTAGATCTCGAACAGTAATGCATATATAAATACACGTAGAAATGTTGTCGTGATCATATATATGGTAGTTGGATTTACAACTACCTATGCAATAAGCGCTTTTGACCACTAAAATTGTGAGCTCGAATCCTGCTCATGACGAGGTGTACTCGATACAGCATTATGTGATAAAGTTTGCTATTGACTTGCGACAGGTCGGTGGTTTTCTCCGGTTTCTTCCACTAATAAAACTGATCTCCACGATAAACCTGAATGGTTTCTTTAACCCACAATGCCAAATCATCAAAATTTATTATTCGGTATACAACCCACAATAAAAAAAAAGTCGACAAAAACAAAACATTGTTAATACAAGCTAAGATACAAGACAACATAAAATATCTCCATAATTCCAGGGACAGCGATGTCTAAATCCGTTAAAAAACAACTGCAATATCATACAATACAAACATCTAAATCCCAGAAAGTAAACAACAATCATCCGTCAACAAATACGAGAAGATGATATATATAATATGGATGTCGTCTTACTTGGAGAGGAAAACAGAAACGGAAAAAACAACTACCATATTATAGTCTGAAAAACTGTTTATTGAGAGAACTGAGACAGAAGTTGATATGCTTTAAAGAGCACCAATTACATTAAAAGGTCGTGTAAACGAATATAAAACTTTCTGTGAAATGAGCAATTAAACTATTTACATAAAAACCGGATTTTCCATATCATGTTGTTCAGTTATTCTAAATATAATTTTATTTACATTATTTGTGTTTGTTTGCGTATAGTGGTGTCCAATAAATATCGTGTTGGGTTTTGTTCTCCTTTTTTTCGTCTTGTGTATCCAATGTTGTCAGTTTCCCTGGCTTGTCCTTTTTTGATTTTCCCTTCGGTATTCTCTAAAGTTTATCTAACATTAATACGTAAGACATTAAAACTGAAATGAAAGTGTAAGTTTACAAGAAAAATCGTGACGAGATCAACGTTTTTATGAGAGGCTGCCCTAGGTCTTCACATTATTAAGATTTAATAGTACGCTTTATTTTAGAATAAGTGGTGATGAAGAGGAGCGCCTTAAGATATCTTTGTGATTTAAAGCTATAGTCGTAATAGGGAGTTGGAATACGTAAAAAATAAAATTCACTCAGAGCTTGACACCAATTAGAAACCGATTTACTAATAAAAAGTCGTCCTTATTATTTTACTAACTTAAAAAGAAGCTTAGCATAATATTATATAAACGTTAGAGAAAACCGAAGGGGCAATCCAGAATGGACAATCCAGAGAAATTGGCAACATTGGATGCACAAGACACAGGACAGACACAAACAAAGTAAAAAACACAACACAGAAATCTAAAAAGATGAGCAATACGGACACCATCTCCATATTTAAGAATTTCAATCCTCTTTCTGAAGGAATGGTTATTTTTGTAAGCTGCATAGTACTATACATGTTATTTAGGTCTTCAAGGGGATTGACTTGTGGAAATTTGTACTTAGCGCCACTTCATATTATTATGTAGTATCAACTATTTGTCGGCCACATCACAGCTATTAAGCCATATAAGCAATGGGCAATAATTGCACAGGATGATGTAATTCTGACCGCCATACCATCTCTGCTATGCACCATTAAACGAATAAAGTATACGTTATTCTAAACAAATTGTCAAGCAAAAATGCATAAAGATAAAACAAATTTTAATACAACTAATTTAAAATGAAACTGTTACTGTTCGGCACTGGATATTGTCAGGTTGGTCTCGAAACCAGGAACTACCGGAACCTAATAATAAAAACATAGATATCAAAATCACATATGCCTCGGGATTAGATAATACAGCATTGCCTGTTAGAATGATATTCTCTCATTAGGAACATATTCCATCGAGGACCGAATTAAGAGTTAATCGAGGAAATACTTACTTAGCGAAAGTAAAGCGTGTTTGATAAACTAATTAATATGTATAATATATACCTTTCATTTGATATTTATTTGAAAGGCATAAACATTTAATCAATATTTCTATTTTATAGGGTTTCCTGTTTTGGTGGTATTATTTTCTCATTGACAGTGATACCACGCAATAGCATGAGGGTGCAGTCACTTTTAATCAGTGATAGCATAAATGATAAATGACTGAATTAATGACATTTTCCGTGGGCAATCGCTTGTTTATTGTTTGTTTTTGTTTTTTCTTTATTGTTTTTTGTTTAGTTTTTTTGATTGATTACATTTTAGAGGAACGTTAACATACAGGAATGGAATGAAATGAAAACAAAAAATACCACACTGTCAGAACAATTCCTATATCAAATTCGTAGAAAGAGGCCGAAATCGATATTCCTAACACACAAATATAGACAGCTCACTTTCATGGCTTGAAATAGGCACTTCAATAAAGTGGCGGGGCTAAGCTATTCATTGATTCGGTAGAAAAGTTATTAAACATATTTTGCTGATTCGTTCATTCGCTTGTTTATATAGAAAAGCAGGTAGACTAATTATTAGACCCGTTTTATTCAGGTTTATACTCTCTGACAGAGAATATAATGTTACATCCCATACTTAGGATAAATATCAATCTTAGGCAGAGAATTCCACATTATTCATCTCGTGTCCTAAATTCAGCCATAACCTAAAGTCGGTCACCATTTTCAATTAGAAGTATACTGATGAAAGTGTAAGATACATATCAAATCAAGGACCATTGCCAATAGTAAGATGCATTAATAAGACAACTATTTAGATTTGAGACAATTCGGTCCCCTTTTCAAAGCAAAAGGATATAACAGATTTAAACTTGTTCCTTCAACACCAGCTTGTGATCTCTGGCACCGCAGACAAAGTTAAGTGGATCAACATGCATTTGGTAAATTCTATTAATTTTGGTATCTTCGATGTTCGTTATGCAATCTTTTCATACTTAATTTTAATTAAAAAGCTAATTGGAATTTCTAAAGACTTAAATATGCTAACAAAAGCTGCAAGGAAAAACTCCCAAAATATATTCATTAAACGAGCAATTACAAAGGCTTCAAAGTAAAAAAAACATTGTACGACAGCCTACAACATTTTATTATCGATTCTAGAGACTATTGCAGTATATGGTTGTGTTGCTGCAGAAATTCTTCCATATTCACTAACGATGCTTACTTCGGAGTTCAGCTGATGCAATTTCAGTTCGTCGGTTGATTAAATTTTAAAACGGTTTAATGGGTATTTGAGCGACAGCTTAAGCAATGCAAAAGTTTGAAAGGGGTAATCAGAGGCCGTAAATCGAAGAAAGACAGACAATACAATGGCCAAAGGAGAAAGGACAAAATGACAAACAACGGTCTGCAAAGCAGTACACAGAAAACTTAAGATCGAGGTACTAATTAAATAAAATATAGACTATGGTGAACATGTACGTATGTACGTCCATATACAACTAATGACATGGCATTTAAATCTCTATAGGATGCAAGTAATTTTAGTTCATCGTTATCTTGGTGGTATAATATTATTAGAGAAACATTTTCGGAAACATTGATTTATGCACATGTTGTGCATCGGCACTGACATCGTTTATTAGACATATTTCTATTTGACATAATTATTTTGCTTTCTAATATTCTATTATTATTAAACCTACGCTCAATCGTCCTCAGGCATATGTAATCGTAGACGATTTTAGCTACCCTGCTTATGTCTTTTTGTTTTCTAATTCCCAGAGACTTTTAAATTATTTGGTTCTTCAATGTTTTCACTATGATATATTTGCATTTGACATTATTATTTGGCTTTCTTATACTTTGTCTTTGAGCATACCCAATGAATATTATTCCAGAAATGCGTCATGTAGACTACATTAGACATCTATGTTTTTCATTTCTAAAAACATATCAAATTAAGGACGATCATCAATATGAATTCGCATTGATTGGACAACTATTCAGTTAATAGCTTTGAGACAATTCCGTCACCTTTTCAAACTAATGGGAAATAACGAAACACAAATTGGTTTATAAAATGTTTGTGGTCAAGCACCACAGACAGAGTTAGGCACAAAACATGCATTTGGTGCACTCTATTAATTTTGGTACCTACCTCTGGTGTTCGTCATTCAACCTATTTACACTTGATTCTAATTCGAAAAGCGAATTGGAATTCCTAAAGACTTAAATATGTTGAAAAAGCTACTAGAAATAAGTCCCGAAATATATTCATCAAATGAGCAATTACAAAGACTTCAAAGTTAAAATTTTGTACGACAGCCTACAGCATTATACTATATATACTAAAGGTTATGATGGTAGATAACTGTGTTGCTGCATAAATTCTTAGTTTGTTTTAAATATTAAAATACATATCAAATTAAGAGGTATCGATACTATGAATGTGCACTGATTGCGAAATTATACCAGTAATGACTTTAAGACAATTCAGTTCCCTTTTCAATTTCAAAGGGAAATAACGAACCGAAAATTGTTGTTTTCGAGCAGCTTGCAGTCTCGGGTACCGCAAATAAAGATAGGTAGAGCAACGTGCATTTGGTGCACTAGATTACATTTGGTATCTTTGATGCTCGATATGCATTCTTTTCACATTTAATTCTAATTCAAAAAGCGAATTGGAATTTCTAAAGACTTAAATATGCCGAACAACTGCTAGGAAGAAGTCCCGAAATATATTCATCAAATGAACAATTACAAAAGCTTTAAAGTAGCAATTTGTATGACAGCCTACAGCAGTATACTATATATATTAAAGGTAGATAACTGTGTTGCTGTAGCAATTCTTCTTTCATATTCACTAATGATGTTAACTTCAGAATTAAGTTGACGAAATTTCTTTTAGTTGGTTAATTAAATGATAAAAGAGCTTTTGAGGTAGAGCTTAAATCAAGATATACACTACCGGTATACACATAAAGATAAGACTAATGTGTACATGCATGTACAACGACATATCCATGTAATTCTCAATGGAATAAAAGATATTTGAATGTCTTATTATCTAGGCAGTATAATTTTATTACAGAAATGCTGTGCAATATAATGTTTTTTGTACATGTAGTGCATTAGGACTAACATGGCTCTATATTATATATATTTCTACTTGACATTGTACAGTTTCTAAATAATGTAATTATTATCAAAGCAATCTAGTCAATACATCCATCAGACATAGGTAACTTTATCCGCCTTTGACTATCCTGTTTATACTCTTTGCTTTTCTCGTTTCTAAAGACTTTTAAATAATTTGGCTTTCTATATATTTGACCATGAGTGTATACCTTATGACGTTTACTCCAGAAACGCGTCCTGTGCACTAAACTATATATTTATGTTTTTATTATGAAAATACATATCAAATTAAGGGGGCATCGTTGTCGTGATCGTATGGTAGATGGATTTACAACTACATGTACAATCAGTGCCTATCACCACTAAAGTTGTGAGTTCGAACACCGTTCATGGCGAGGTGCACTCGATACAACATTATGTGATCAAGTTTGTCAGTAATTTGCGACAGGTCGGTGGTTTTCATTGAGTACTCCGGTGTCCTCCACCAATAAAACTAACCGCCACGATATAACTGTATATATCGTTGAAAGTTGCGTTAATCACCATCAACCAAAGCTAAGGCATCAAATTAAGGGCTATCAATACTATGAATGTGCACTGATTGCAAAACTATACCAGTAATGACTTTGAGACAATTCCGTCCCCTTTTCAAACCAAAGAAATAACGAAGCCAAAATTATTGGTTTTCAAACAGTTTGTGGTGGAGCAACACCGTCTAAGCTAAAGTAAAGCAACATGCATTTGGTACCTTTGATGCTCGTTGTGCAACTTTTTACACTTAATTTTAATTCAAAGCAGTGAATTGGAGCTTATAAACGATTAAATATGCTAAAATAGCTACTTGGAAAAAGTTCAAAAATACAGTGATCAAATGATTAATTACAAAAGCTTCAGATGACAGCTTGCAGCAGTGTAATATCTGTACTAAAGGCTACGACATCAAATAATTGTCTTGCTATATAAATTCTGTCATATTCACTAATGATGTTTCCCTCAGAATTAAGTAGACGAAATTTCTGTTAATTATATTTAAGTTTTATTTAGGTAGGGCTTAAGACAATGTGGGTATTAATTAAATAAAGAGAAGACATACACGTACACCAACACACTCAAGTAATGACATGGCATTTAAATCTCAATGGAATATAAAACATTTGAATGATTATCGTGGCAGTATAAATGTATTAGAGAAATGCTGTGGAAAATAATCATTTATGTACATGTAGTGTATCGGCACTGACCTGGCTTATTAGATATATTTCTATTTGCCATTGTACAGTTTCTAAATAATGTAATTATTATTAAAACTATGGTCAATTTCCCCGTTTAGACCCTTTGGTTTTCTTGTTCCCAAAGACTTTTAATTTATTTGGCACGCTGAATTAGATATCTACATATATATTAATTATTACTATTTTTTTTCGCAAGACAAGCATTGTCAGGTCCATATCAGTCGAGCGAAAAAAAATACTATTAATTTTTTTATCGGTAATTTCATAATCTTAACACAGCTTTGTGATTATTTTGTTGTGCTTTGACTTTTTTTTTAATACTAATGATTTTTTTATCAGTAATTTCACAATTTTAACACAGCTTTGTAATTTTTTCTTTTGTGTTTTGACCTTTTTTTTTAATACTAATGATTTTTTTATCGGTAATTTCACAATTTTAGCACAGCTTTGTGACTTTTTTGTTGTGTTTTGACCTTTCTTTTTAATGAAAGGTTTAGTGACGTCACGTTAGACCGCGCATGACAAATGACCAACAGCTGATCATTTCTAGTATCACGAGTCAGTGGTCAACTGAACGTTGTTACTAAATTTATCGGGTAGTAAAGATCAAAGGGAACTGTAACAAATTACCGATAAGTGTTATTATTACGGGGTCGATCATTCTGCTGATGGAATATTAGCCTAAGATAAGATAAGGTAATATAAGTTAATTTCAAAGTCGGTATGTATAAACAACAAATACAACACAAGTTCTAGCGAGCTTGTGTCCGAGATACACTGCACAAAAATAAATAACAGCTAAAACAACAAAAGCATGTATGCAAATTAGTAGTTTAAAAAAGCACTCATAATAACAAAATTGCAAACAAGCTAAAACACACATATAACATAGACAAGATAAGCATATATAATAGTTAAATAATATAAATCATACACAGGAATAAAAGCCTCCAAGGGTATCACCAATTATTATAACAACCACGGTCAATATGACCGAGGCAGCCGATTTCACTTCTCTTTCTCCCATTGACATTTGGCTTTTCAATCTTTTGACATTGAGCGTACCTGAGGAGGTGTATTCCAGAACCGATTCGTCTGCATTAAATTATTGTAAATATCATGTATTTAAGACGATTACACAGAGTATTCATTGTGTTCTAGTCTATCAAAAATAATACCCATTTACAACCCGCATTTCGCTAAACTACACCAAATTTAAAAGAAAGCATCAAATTTACGAACAAATAATATGATTTAATAATTACACCATTGCATTTTAGCACGTTCCGTCATATTTTGTTAGGATCGTAGAGAAATAATAGCAATGATGTATTTGAAAGCAATCAAACAATTACAAATAAAAATGAAAGCACGTTATGACAGACAATATATTAAACCACAAGGCTACACATCCAGTTTTAAACACAGAAATGACAACGACGAAAGTTAATGACATCGAATAGGTAAACAAATGTGGCAGAGTTCAATCGGTTTAATGAGATCCCAACAATCACCTCTTGTTATCAAATCTCCAGAGGGGCAAACAAAATTAATCAAACACCGAAAGCAATCATAACATCCATATTTTGTTTGAAAAACAATATTTTTCAAGAATGTAACTGTTGTTGTCATACTATAGCATTTGGGAATAAGATTTTTGAAAGCTGTCAAATATACAATAGTGTCAGGGTTAACGGAATAAACGGCTTAAACAACATAGACTTATAAACAAGGATGACAAATAGTACCTTTGGAAATAAGGGTAATAACAAAATTACCGAACTCCGAGCAATCTTACAAAGGGAAAGTCAAAACTCATAAGTATATAAACAGACAAAATCAGTCAACAACCGGGAAACCGTGAAAACCGTAATGACCTTGACTTGGTACAGGCATTTCTAAAGAAATGGTGGATTGAATCAGATTTTAAAGCGCCAAACCTCCCGCTTTCATTACGACTGAAAGGTTCCGGCTGTCACTATAACAGTATTTATAACAATACTGGAACAAAATAGGTAAAATAGTTGTCAAAGCAGTACCAAATTCAGTGATGTTGAATGATATTTTTATGCAAAAACGTAGATATCAAAGTTAGTGCGTACGACGCGTTTCTGGGCTCAAACATGATAGCCAAATTCGGCTGAGGTCACCTATGCCTGCGGAAGAACATTAGTTTTAATAATAATTGCATTATGTAAGAACTGTTAATTTCAATAACAAATAAATCTAATAAACCATGTCAAGGTCGAAACACTGACTACTGGGCGGATGCTACCACCGGGAACTAATAGTCCACCAGCAGAGGAATCGACCCAGTGATAGAAACACTGACTACTGGGAGGATGCTACCACCGGGAACTTTATAGACAACCAGCAGAGGTATCGACCCAGTGATAGAAACACTGACTACTGGGTGGATGCTACCACCGGGAACTAATAGTCCACCAGCAGAGGTATCGACCCAGTGATAGAAACACTGACTACTGGGTGGATGCTACCACCGGGAACTAATAGTCCATCAGCAGAGGTATCGACCCAGTAATAGAAACACTGACTACTGGGAGGATGATACCACCAAGAACTAATAGACCACCAGCAGAGGTATCGACCCAGTGATAGAAACACTGACTACTGGGTGGATGCTACCACCGGGAACTAATATTCCACCAGCAGAGATATCGACCCAGTGATAGAAACACTGACTACTGGGAGGATGATACCACCGGGAACTAATAGTCCACCAGCAGAGGAATCGACCCAGTGATAGAAACACTGACTACTGGGAGGATGATACCACCAGGAACTAATAGTTCACCAGCAGAGGTATCGACCCAGTAATAGAAACACTGACTACTGGGCGGATGCTACCACCGGGAACTAATAGTCCACCAGCAGAGGAATCGACCCAGTGATAGAAACACTGACTACTGGGAGGATGATACCACCAGGAACTAATAGTTCACCAGCAGAAGTATCGACCCAGTGATAGAAACACTGACTACTGGGTGGATGCTACCACCGGGAACTAATATTCCAAGAGCAGAGGTATCGACCCAGTGATAGAAACACTGACTATAGGGCGGATGTTACCACGGTAACTAATAGTCCACCAGCAGAGGAATCGACCCAGTGATAGAAACACTGACTACTGGGAGGATGATACCACCGGGAACTACCCAGTAATAGAAACACTGACTACTGGGCGGATGCTACCACCGGGAACTAATAGTCCACCAGCAGAGGAATCGACCCAGTGATAGAAACACTGACTACTGGGAGGATGATACCACCAGGAACTAATAGTCCACCAGCAGAAGTATCGACCCAGTGATAGAAACACTGACTACTGGGAGGATGATACCACCGGGAACTAATAGTTCACCAGCAGAGGTATCGACCCAGTAATAGTAACATTGACTACTGGGAGGATGATACCACCGGGAATTAATAGTCCACCAGCAGAGGTATCGACCCAGTGATAGAAACACTGACTACTGGGCGGATGATACCACCGGGAACTAATAGTCCACCAGCAGAGGTATCGACGCAGTGATAGAAACACTGACTACTGGGTGGATGCTACCACCGGGAACTAATAGTTCACCAGCAGAGGTATCGACCCAGTGATAGTAACACTGACTACTGGGTGGATGATACCACCGGGAACTAATAGTTCACCAGCAGAGGTATCGACCCAGTGATAGTAACACTGACTACTGGGTGGATGATACCACCGGGAACTAATAGTTCACCAGCAGAGGTATCGACCCAGTGGTAGTAAGTTGTGTTCAGCGGTGATACACTTTAGTAAGCATGTAGTATTTCAGCTATATTCAGGACGAGAACAAGTTCCACAATATAAAGAAACTATCTAGAAATCAAAGACGGATGGTTCAACTGGACCAACTTTTGACCTCCATTGGAAAAGCATGGATATCTGGATGTCCGCGGCAGCTACAATGCGCCTACTCTTTTTCGAAGTTTGCAGAAGAGGAATTTAGAGTGTGCCCTGATCAACACACGTCACCCATTATTGAAAGCGCTCAAGTTTTTGATTTTATCACTTGACAACCCCTCCCCCAAAAACATACGATAGACGCGATGACCAGCATTATGGTATTTATCACTTGGAATTTTCATCAGCACCCATACCTAATTAGAGAATATATCGATGTAAGAGAACATGAGAGATTATTCAACAATGAGCAAAACTCATACGCTAAAATGAGTAAGTAGTTGAGATGTACTCTTTACTTCTGTCGATAAACCCTACATCTGGGTTTCTTTGTCGGTTTGGTGTTACTTGATGTAATTTAATATCCCATATACTGAGATATCAACAAGAAAACATATCACTGGCGAAGCAATCTTAAAAATATCGTCATCAGGTCAACCTTTTAATAAGACTAGAGTAATCTGGTAAAGAACCGTATGTACATTGTCAGAGAGATTGGATTTCGGTTTTGTTGTCCCTAATTATGTAAATACTTTAAATTATTTTGACTTTGAGCGTGCATAATGAAGAGTTTTTTTAGGAAACGCTTTGTGCGCATTTAGCTATATATATATATATATATATATATATATATATATATATACTTACTTTGCGCTATATAAATCTGATATGGATTATTGTTCATCAAATTAAATAGTATGAGGAAGAGAAACATAAAACACAATCTACCCGAGTATGACACCTTAACTGAAAAACAGAATTTGCAAATCGTCAAAGCTTTACAACTGTACATCTGTTTACAAAGCTTTTAAAGAAATTTGAAGACGGAAAATCTAACGAGGAATTCGACAGAAATGAACTTGGTACAATTCTTGATTTAATCTTGGATAAACAAAAACATTTCTCCTTAACGATTATATGGAAGGCAAATTCAATCGTTCCCGTATCCCGACGTGAATACAGAAGACAGTGACTGTAACAATACATTCTTAAATTCTCATGTTACTTTAAATGAACAAACGAAGAGAAGATTCCGCCTAATTGAACATTTTCTTGACAAGATGGAAACACGAGTACATAACGTCTTTGCGTGAATTTCACCGAGTCTCAGGCAACAATATTCAGAGGATGAAATTAGGTGATGTTGTTCAAATACATAATGATACACTACCACGCACAAATTGGAAAATTGGTGTAATTGAAGAACTTTCTTATGGAAATGACATTCTCGTACGATCTGCAAAAATCCGAACATCGGAAAGTGTGATGAACAGATCGATTGTGAAGTTATATCCGCTGGAGATTTGTTAATCTGATGATGCAAGTAGATGTATACTGACGGCTAAACTCGAGGCAATGGACAAGATACGGAAATGAACTAAATGACTGTGATTTAAATTTACTCATTTTAATGATTTAGCATAGTGACAGTAATTATATTTTTCTATTAGGAATTATATGAAGAGACAGTAATTTTAAATATTAATTTTTTTCGTTAAATCAAAGTAATTTTACACATTGTTCAGTTAATGAAGCTATATTGAGGCCCCGGAGAATGTTGAGAAATGTACGGAATTTGAACTTTAAGCACATCGCTTAATTTCAGTTAAAGAGGCTTTATTGGGGCCCCGGGGAATGTTGAGAAATGTACGGAATTTGAACTTTAAGCACATTGCTTAAATTCAGTTAAAGAGGCTTTATTGAGACCCCGGAGAATGTTGAGAAATGTACGGACTTTAGCGTGACGTTTCCCGGACGTTGTTAAGGAACGTAGGTCATTACGCTACTCTTGACTTGTTATGTCAGTTGTTATTCAATCTATAGAACAAAGTAGTTTACAATACAAGTATTCAACGTATAACTGTTGTCTCCTTTACGATAACATCAAGCGAAAAATATTTTAAAATGCTTATATTGTATACTTTCATGATTTTTGCTTTAACTTTTTTTTTTCATTTTTCATAAGTGGAATATATCTCCTGAAATACAAAATCAAGATAGAAATAAAGTGAAATTTTCATGTGACAAGAATGTATAATGTTGTATATTGTATTCTACTATTGCTGATGTATACATTATTGTTATTATTTATTATGTGGAGAGGACCCTTGTAAGTTGATATAACTTGTGTCCAATCCAATTTTTAAAATATTTAGCAATGAAATTGTTTAATCTAAATCTAATCCGAGTATGGATACGAAATATCTTCCCAATTTTAAATTTTCTTACCCCTTTTGTATCTTAACACTTATCTTATAACACTCCATTCGTCCATCTTTCTATGTATCTTTGGCTTGAAAAGTACTAGCTATAAAATTGTACATCTTATGCTCAGGAGCAACGATATATGTTTGAAATATTAAATTTCTTAATTTTTTTTTTTTTACTAATATTCTGTCCTTAATCTGTATAATTCATCCTGAAGTTCAAATAGGTTCAAAGATATCTTTCTACGAGATTATCGTAAACAAACGACACGCTGCAGCTAATGGGAACAGTATTGTTTGTTGGACCGATAGAACAACTTATTATATGTTACACTCTAAATATGAGTGGTGACACATAACCCATACAGTATCATAATTACAAAAACTAAAGTTTATATTAATTATGGGAATCATATTATACATACCAATATATATACAACATGTTATCAAGTTAAGAAGACGATGTTTATTTTCCTTACAATTTTCATCTTATCTTGCAGTTAGTAGGTACATTATCAATTGATCCAATCTGAGGTTAGAGTTGGTTGCCCGTTTTGTTGATATTGGTGGAATTGTTGACCATCACTGTTTATCCTTTCTTTTCAAAATGTAACTCATAGCAAAGTCGAATTACACTCTTTCTTTTTATCTGTTGACTGTGTAGGGATACTATTGATTGATTGATTGGTTGTTGTTGGACTTTCAGCGGCAAATATTCATGATTTTAGACCAGAACAAGTCCAGCAATATCATAAAGTTATACAGATATGTAGAAAGATTAATAAAGCCGGTTCAGCGTAAGGAGATGCTGATAATTGCGTAAAGATCAATGCAAATGGAATGAAAAACCGTAAATAAGATAAAGCGATAATATATCCATATTATTTTCAACCAGTCAAATATATTCATTTAACAATGAATTATTCACGATTCCTTTTTCCACACGCTATTCCTCGTGCATCATTATTCGATCCCTATACATCATTCCCCATTTACACCATTCCCCATTACAACATTGACCATTACACGATACACCATACTTGTTTGCTTGGTAACGTTTCAAGGGCTGAAACCGCGTCGATGTATTTATGGTTAGCGTGTTCTTCCCGAGTGTGATAGATAGTCATTCGATCCCGGGTAGCATCAAACCAAAGACTATACAATAAGCAGATATTGCGGCTCCGCTATTAAGCACGTATCGTTAAGAAGTTAAGATCGAAATCAGGATAATATGCAAGAGTGGAACATGTCTTTAGTATGAAGCGAATATGTGCAGTTTTTTTTATCGTTTATTTATATATGTATTGCCGTTGTACATCCGATTACAAAGAGGGGAGGAGGGTTAGGATCATATTAACCTGTTTAACCCCGCAACATTATGTGCACGTCACTACCCAGGACCTGGATTTCTAACACCATATGTCACGGTCTACTTATGTTCAAAGGTTTGTGATGAGTGGTTATTATTTGTGTTGTTGATATTGGTTCAATATTATTCATAATGTTCCTACAGTTAGCTAGCAGTATACATAATCATGTTCTTAGCGTGTTGGTCTGATACGAAGTTGCCATCATCATTTTCTGAAAAAAGTTACTTATTCTTGCTATAATATTGTTGTACAAATGCTCACGTGGTGCTAAGTAACAATCGCTGGTTTTCACCTCAGTCGCTTTGTTTTTATGAGAATTAGAATTAGGATTATTGCTTAACGCCACTTTCAACAATATTTCAGCTATATCGTGGCGGTCAGTTTTATTTGTGGAGGAAACCAGAGTACCCGGAGAAGACCATCAAGCTGCCACAAGTCACTGACAAACTTTATCATATAATGTTGTATCGAATACGCCTCGCCTTAACGGGGTTCGAACTCACAACTTTAGTAGTGATAGGCAATAATTGCATAGATAGTTGTAAACCCAACTACCACACGATCACGACGATCCTATGCGATAATTAGTATTAGCCATACAAATACATCATATCTTCTTAACAGCTCCATTCAATCAAGTGTTTCAATTCTATTTATTGTGGTGATGCATATAAACACATTCGTTGTAGGAGATATATTGTTGTTCTAATCAAGTTTGACATAAATCATATTGTACGAAATTCTACAAGGAATTTCCATGATTTTTTTTTTATCTTAACTATTCATAAAAATTTAATATCCGAAGAAATTCCTGGCATTGTGACAACACCAACTCCATTAATGACATTTCTGTACGTGCGATCGACTTTGATCTATATCAAATTGACAAATATTGGAAAGAAAAGCTTTGAGGGTATTACACTAGATCTATTTACATTGAATATAAACTTCCTGGTGATGTCTTGTAATTACACGAAATAAATAAGATGACATTGTGAAAAAGAAATGAAATAAATACATTTTCATATCACGAACACGCTCTTTTAAACATCATTCCAAATAAAGAGATTCTATATACATATACCATGTATACAACACATTCAGAATTTTTTTTTTTTAAATAACTACCGGCTTTCTGGGATGAGGGCTAGGGTATTTGACGCAACTTTCCACAATAGTTCAGTTATATCACGGCCGTCAGTTTTATTGATGGAGGAAACCGGAGTACCAGAAGAAAACCACAGACCTGTCGCAAGTCACTGACAAACTTTATCACATAATGTTATGTCAAGTACATCTCGCCATGATCGCAATTCGAACTCACATCTTTAATGGTGATAAGCACTGATTGTACAGGTAGTTATAAATCCAACTACCATACGATCATGACCACGACGACGACGGCCCCATCGGCTTTGTCATGTGACATGTAATTGGCTATATGGATTGACACTAAAATGAAAGAATAATTAATGATTGATTGCTTATTGCTTAACGCCTAGTGTGCAGTATTGCAGATATATTCAGGACCAGAACAAGTTCAATGATATATATGAAATATATAAAAAATGAGGGAAGTGATGGGTCTAAAGGTTCAAAGTTTACCACCCTAAAAGGTGTTGGGCAGTGACGACAAATTTAGTCTTTTGGAGCAGCTACAATGGGCCTACTCGATTTATTTCGATATCTACAAAAGAAGTCTTTAGCGTGCAGGGAGCGTGGCACTCTGTAAGCACGTTACCCTTTATGGTTCATGGTCAGATTTTCCGTATTATAATTTGACAGAACAATCCACAACATCATACACCCCCAATTATCAAGAATCATTTACAGATATATTTAATTATTTTTAAATCTGCGGCAAAATGTTCGAATATCTACAATATGCATATCCAGAAATTGATGGTACTTTCCTCATAAATATTCATCATATTTAAATTAGATTTTGATCACGTGACTGCAGTTTCAAGCTTGATGGATCGTTTATTAGATTTGTCAAAGAATAGCCTACAGTACGGAAATTCAATGTGTCCGTCAATGATTCGAAAATTAAAAGTTATTGTTTATTTCCGCAAAGTTTTTCTTCTGTCAAAATTCAAATATTTTTGTTTTGTAACGATTTTAGACATGTCTTTGATATCGCGATCATGCAAAAATGATCATATTATATATATTATATTTAATGTGGGAACCCCGAGTTTAGAAGCTAGAAATATAAGGTTAGTCAATATAATTACATATATTATTGAGGAATCTAAATTAATTACAGAAAATATGTCGCCAAATGTCATTCAGTGTAACACGCCAGCAGTTTCATGTATTTCAGACATTTTTACATAGACTCTTAAGGCCAAAGAAAGGGTTCGTCACCTCGGATTTTCATTTAGTCAAGCAACCTCGAATATTTAATTGTTTTCATTAATTTTTATTTCATTTAATTCAGCTTGATTCAATGTATCATTTTCAAGATCATATGAAAATTGCAGACGTTCCGGCGTCGCCATCTTAGATATGCAAATGAGCAAAGTACCCATCATTTCTGGCTATGGACACTCAGTGCACAAAGTTTATACCTAAAATCCTATTTCAATATCGTTCATTCCGAATTTCTACAGAACTTCCTGTTAAATATTGTCATTTCTATGTCATAAACAACAAAAATGTGACATAACAGATATTTGCTATGATATCCCTACCGCTGCTGACCGGAAAAGTATACGCCACCTTTGGATAACATATGCGCAAACGTTTCAAAATTACTTGCTACCTTATTGGTTTTTAGCATAGGAAAAATAAGAAAAAAAAATAGCACTGCTGGAACATTTCCAAAATCCAATAGGAAAATTGTAGAAAGAGGCAAAATCGATATAAGAAAGATTAAATTCCATCTTATTTATATGTTTTGCAGATTCCAATTTTAAAACATGTCAATGCACATGGCTTAAATCCTTTTCAGGATTAGAACATTTAGCTATTGGACCAAGAACCAGTTTTGTTTCCTAGCCCATAACAAAAACCCAAAACAATATGTCTTGCACATCACTATCCACAAACAAACACAAATAACGTAAATAAGACATGAACCCCCCTACAAACAACTGGAGGTAAAGACACAAATAATGTAAATAAGACATGAACCCCCCTACAAACAACTGGAGGTCAAGATGAGAGGTCTTCATTCGTTGTGTTGATATTGGTGTAATTGTTGACCATCACTGTTAAACTTTTCTTTTCATAATTATAAAATGTATTACAAATAATGTTCGACATTTTTCCTGAACTTTTCATTATTTCCTTTTTTTCAGTGTTAAGCTGTTTAAGCGAAGATGTAGTTTAAAAAAAAATCTCTATTAAACTATATTTTAACTTTGAAATCCTTGAAAGACACGAAAGGGGTAATCAGAATAAGTAAATCGAAGAAGGACAGGCAATGCAATGGCCGAAATAAAACGGTCAAAGGTTCAAGCAATGATTTACATGATCTAAGTCTCTGTTACACACAAAATTTGGCTTCCAATTATCACGAAGTCAATTAAAGTTAAAATATTTATTCCGTGGTAAAACTGTGTAACATTTGTAACATACAATATGGATGTCTGCAAGACACTCAAAGCTTAACTAACTAGTGTGGGAAGTCCCTAACTCTTTATATCTATTCTAACACATAAACATGTCAAGCAACTTTCACTGTTTATATAAATTATATTTATTGTCCATGTCCAATTGGAAATAGAAACTGCCATACTGCAGAATCAAAGTCTTTAATTATTGTTATCAGCTGGTACTGTCCTTAGAGTTCACATAAAGTTCACATGGTATGAGTGTTCGATAAGTGATTGAAAACAGAATATTATGGAAGAATAAAATAGTCAAAAATATCACTTTAACACCTTCCCACACAAGATAAAAATTTAACTTCTTAAAGTTGAAATTTTAACCAGTTTATGAAATAATCTGTAATAAAAGATAACATATAATTATGATTAATCCACGGGATAAATTTGCACTTTTATAAATTTCACAATTCACAGAGGTGGCCATTATTATGGGCCATATCACTATGATTCACAAACATTATAATATTTCACTATTTTCGCAATCAATAATGGTCATTATTATGGACCATTTCACTATTTTCACTAACATTATGGTCATTATTATGGACCATTACACAATATCACAATTAACAGAATCTTGATAATCCATCTGCATTTCCATTCTGTGAACCTTTGCGATATTTCACTTCAAAAGTATAAGTTTGCAAGGCTAATGCCCATCTCAGTAAACGTTGATTCTTGTCTTTCATTTTGTTGAGCCAAGTAAGTGGATTGTGATCAGTTTCGATAATGAATTTATGGTCATCTAAATAGTATGATAACGATCCAACTGCCCAAACGATGGCTAAAAGTTCCTTTTCTATCGTTGAATAGTTCTGTTCTCTCGGAAGTAGCTTTTTACTTTGATACGCAACTGGATGTTCTCCATCGGCCATTTGTTGACTTAACACAGCTCCTATAGCGTTGTTACTGGCATCCGTCTGTAAGATGAACGGTCTTGTAAAGTCCGGATTGATCAATATTGGTGAAGTAACTAAGACTTCTTTAAGCTTCTGAAATGAAGCTGTTTCAGCAGGACCCCACACGATTTGATTTGGTTTGTTCTTCTTTAACAATTCAGTAAGGGGCGCTGTTATATGTGCATAGTCCTTTATGTACTGTCTATAATAACCAGTTACCCCTAAGAAGGAACGCATATCTTTCTTTGTAAGCGGCAGTGGGAATTCCTTCATTGCAGAGACTTTTCTAGGATCCGGTTTTAGTTTTCCTGAGCCAATAATATGTCCAAGACAAACAATTTCGCTTGCACCAAGCTTACATTTAGATGGTCGAATGGTTAGTCCAGCACTTTTCAATTTGTCCAATACTGCTTTGACATGATGTAAATGTTCTTCCCATATGTCACTATAGACGATAATGTCATCAAAATAAGCTACCACGTTTGAACATCCATCCAGTACTTTGTCCATGAGTCTAATGAACGTGGCTGGTGAAGTCTTCATACCGAATGGCATGACATTAAATTCATAGAGTCCAAAAGGAGTTACAAATGCAGACTTCTCTTTTGTATCATCCGACAAAGGGACCTGATAATAACCTTTTGTAAGGTCAAATCGACTTAGATATTGTGCATTCCCTATTTGTTCAAACACTTCACTTATACGTGGGACAGGATATCCATCAGAAAATGAAATCATGTTCAACTTTCTGTAATCAATGCATATCCTTATTGAACCATCAGGTTTGTTAACTAGAACCACTGGTGAACTCCATGCACTTTTAGAAGGCCTAATTATCCCTTGATCAGACATGTCATTGATTTGTCGTTTAACTGCATCTCGTTTTGCGACAGGTATTCGATATGGTTTTCGTGATATAGGTATGTCACTAGTTGTACGTATACTGTGTTTTACAAGAGTACATTTTCCTGGTTTTGTTGTAAAAACGTCGTCAAAACTGGCGCATAAGTCTTTCAGTTGATTTCTTTGTTTTTGATTTAATGATTGATCGAAAACTAAGTCTGCCAATGTCTCTGTTTGATCATTTGGGAAAATTTGCTCTAGTCTTATTGGAGTTTCATTTTGTTCACTGCAAACCATCATTGCTGTACGATGATACTTCTTCAGAAGATTAATGTGGTACGTAACAATACCACGGCGACCACCAACGTTGATTCTATAATTAACATCGTTGACACGCTCAACAACACGGAAAGGTCCTTTCCACTGAGCTAACATTTTGTGAGTATCTGAAGGCAAAAGTACTAGTACCTCATCCCCGGCACTAAACTTTCTCATTACTGCCTTCTTGTCATACCACAATTTCACCTTTTCTTTTCTGTTTTCAAGGTTACGTTTTACCATGCTAGTAAATTCCACTAACCTGTTTCTCATATTAACTACATGTTCAACTACAGATTGATTTATTTCACGATCTCCTGTCATGTAGTCCTTCAAGATCTGTGTAGGCCCACGAACCGGCCATCCATAAAGTAGTTCAAATGGAGAATATCCTGTTTCTTCAAGTGGTACTTCTCTGTACGCAAACAAAACATATGGTAACATAACATCCCATTCCACATCTCGCTCTGAGCATAATTTCTTTAGCATTGATTTCAAAGTTCCATTAAATCGTTCTGTTTTTCCATTAGCTTCTGGATGATATGGAGAAGTCGTTATACCCCTGATTTTAAGAAAGTCATATAACTGTTTTAGGAGCTGACTAGTAAAATTGGTACCTTGATCAGTTAAAATGGTCCTTGGCACACCCACTCGGCTAAACATGTCCATCAGAGCATTAGCAACATTCTCTGCGTCACAACTTTTCAACGCATAAGCTTCTGGAAATCGAGTTGCGTCATCAACGATAGTTAAAATAAACTTATTTCCTGCTTTTGTTCTTCTGAGTGGTCCAACAATATCCATTGAGATCTTTGCAAACGGTTCACTGATTACTGGTGTTTTAATCATTGGTACTTTAATGTTACTACGCTTGGCAACTTTCTGACAAGTGTCACATGTACTATAATGTTCACTTACATTTCTGAAAATTCCTGGCCAGTAGAATGATCTCAAGATTCTTTCTTTCGTTTTTTTCTACACCTAGGTGACCTGCTAGGGGTTGATCATGGGCCAAAGAAATAATAGTTCTTCTTAATCTTTCAGGAACAACTATTTGATACCATACTTTCCCATTGCTTGCAGATGTCCACTTTCTCTTGAGAATATCATTCTCCCAATAAAATGCTTTTGGCATTGTTTCTACATTTTCTAGATGTGAAAATGCCTTTTCACGACAGTTCTTTAATGAAGCATCCTTTCGTTGCATCTGTGATAAAACTTCTGCATTAACCATGCTCACATTATCTAAACCGATAACAGTTTCATCATCTATATCTGGAATTTCTTCATTATCATCCACAGTTTCAATGTCACGGACCGGATTATCCTCTGGTTTAATGTTACTTTCATCTTCATTAAACCAATTCTGAGGTATCACTTCACAGTCCTCCATTTTCAATTGCGATTCCTCTTCACGCAATTTCTCTGCTCTAGACTGAGCTCTCGTCACAACATTCACTTGTTTACGATTCATAACATCCATGCCTAACAAGGCATCGGCCATAAGATCAGGGACTAATCCGACTTGTGCGTGTCCTTTAAAATATGGTGTATCCAGATTCACTACGGCTAACTTAGCCTCGAACGGCTGACCAATAGCTGTATACAGCGTTGTTTTCTGTCCATCAAGAACACAACTCGAATCTACCAAATTTTCACGCAACAATGTCATTGATGCACCCGTGTCCTTAACAAACGACACTTCCTGCTGGTTGACTTTCCCCGGAATATGAAGTAATCCATAGTTCCTGTTCCTATTAACGAGGCTTGAGGCCAAATTAATTCTGCTTGGGCATTTGTTCGCAAAGTGCCCTAATTTGCCACACTTATAGCAGTTGATGTTTTGCAATTTGGACTCCTTTGACTCATTTCTTTTGTTTCCCGAATTATGAGATGGCTTTCCTTTTGTATCCTGATAACTTGATTTCGGAGGTGTAATGTAATCTTCTGCTGCTTCAACTACAGTTGAAGTTCTCTTATTTCTCCGTATCCATTGGGCCTCAGATGAAGATAAGGCTTTAAGAAAATATTCCTCTTGAAAGAATTTTAACACGTCTTTTCCTTTGACACATCTGTCTAAACACTGGACGATTCTTGCCATTAAACCTCGATAAGTTTCATTATGTTCCTTCTTGATGTTACACAAGTCCAAGAAATACTCATGCGGCCGTTTTCCATATCGGTCAATTAGCGCTCTGTTTAGTTGATCATATGATGTTGAAGCTTGTGACGAGACTTGTCTGGCTTCACCGGTCAATAATGTTCGTAGTTGTAATATTTTTATTTCATCGGTCCATTTTGCTTGGTTTCCTACTGCATCAAATTCAGATAGAAATGTTAATATGTCATCAAACTTTGGGTTAAACGGTTGTAACTTGACTTTGAACGGTAAAGAATTGTTTTGTTCACTAGAATTTAATTGTCTTGAAATTTGATTTCTTTCTCTTTCTACGGCTAATTTTTCCAATTCAATTCTGAGTCTTTCTCTTTCCAGTGCAATCTTTTCTCTTTCTAATTCCAGTTCGATTTTTAATGTCTCTGTATTCTTTTTTCTAGTTACTCGCCTAGGTGGATTTTTAGGCTTAACAAAAGTTTCTTCAGGATCTGATTGTTCTTCATATTGTTGTTCTTCATCTTCCGTAAAGTTAATCAGTTTTTCTGCAATCCCTCTTTTAGGCTTGTGTCTTGAAATAGAGTCTTCTTGCATTTCTGACGCTTCCATATTATCAACAACCACGGACATAACGTATATATATGTAAATCCCACACCGCTGCCACCAGAAATGTTACACACAAAATTTGGCTTCCAATTATCACGAAGTCAATTAAAGTTAAAATATTTATTCCGTGGTAAAACTGTGTAACATTTGTAACATACAATATGGATGTCTGCAAGACACTCAAAGCTTAACTAACTAGTGTGGGAAGTCCCTAACTCTTTATATCTATTCTAACACATAAACATGTCAAGCAACTTTCACTGTTTATATAAATTATATTTATTGTCCATGTCCAATTGGAAATAGAAACTGCCATACTGCAGAATCAAAGTCTTTAATTATTGTTATCAGCTGGTACTGTCCTTAGAGTTCACATAAAGTTCACATGGTATGAGTGTTCGATAAGTGATTGAAAACAGAATATTATGGAAGAATAAAATAGTCAAAAATATCACTTTAACAGTCTCTTTCAGGAGAAAGGACAATTATACATTGGACCCAGAATCCCCTTCACCTCCTAGCCCATGACTGTTGCATAGGTACTAATCAAAAGATAGATAATAGCCTTCCCAACAGACACAAGGTCTTTGTAAATTTCAATAATTTAACAAATTAAGCTCTTTTGACATTTGTCAACAGACAGGACCGGGAATTTATCAGATAAAAAAAAAACAAATTGCAGTGCTAGCAGTGTTGTGATAAGAATGGAACTTGCAGCTGGAATTAGGAAAGAAAAAAGACAATATATATCCCTAAGAGATACTCGAATACAATAAAATGAAAATTAAATGCCACACTGTCTGCACAGTTCCAGAATATAGTGGAAAATCGTAGAAAGGTGCAAAAGTGATACCCATGACACTCAAGTGCATGGCCACTCACGTTCCCGGCTTGGTATATGCATCTTTTTCATTTTACTTAATTGTTGTACGTGTTGTCAAAACTGTTTTTATTGTGTTGTTGATTCTTTAATTGTTATGCATGTCGGTTTGACAAGCTCATTAGAGCATATGCTGTATTTGTGTTATTGTACCTACTTTCAATAACACGTTTGAATATTAAGCATTTCGGATTCAACTGGTAGATTGTACTTTAGTTATCTATTATTATTAATTTGTACACCTTCGGTATCTAACTAATTGTCATGCTATGTTATTCCACCAATAAAAACGTAGATATCAAATTTAGTGCGTACGACGCGTTTCTGGAACAATCATCATCGGGTATCTTTTGACTATTCAACTTACTTTTCTTCTGTATTTTCCATATCATTTCATATTTCAACTTACTTTTCTTCCATATTTTCCATATCGTTTCACAATTTTCTTCTGTATTTTCCATAACTTTTCACTATTCAACTTGGGTTTCTTCCATATTTTTTATATCTTTTCACTATTCAACTTTCCTTTCTTCCATATTTTCCATATCATTTCACATTTCAGCTTACTTTTCTTCCATATTTTCCATATCATTTCACATTTCAGCTTACTTTTCTTCCATATTTTCCATATCATTTCACAGTTTTCTTCTGTATTTTCCAAATCTTTTCACTATTCAACTTGGGTGTCTTCCATATTTGTCACATCTTATCACTATTCGACTTGCCCTTCTTCCATTTTTTTCCATATCTTATCACTATTCAACTTGCCTTTCTTTCATATTTTCCATTTCATTTCACTATTCAACTTATTTTTCCTCCATATTTTCCATATCATTTCACAATTGTTTCCATATTTTCCATGTCATTTCACTATTCAGCCTACTTTTCTTCTGTATTTTCCATATCTTTTTCACAGCATCAGCAGCCATGGCGTTGAAATCCAACGTTTGAAATGCAAAGTTACTTGTGTGATGTTATGAAAACATATAATTTTCCCGAAGTTTGAAATGGAACGTTACTTGTGTGACGTTATAAAAATAAAAAAAACAAAATGAAAAAATATATAAAAAACGAAAAAACGAAGAAAAGAAAAATTTGAAAAAAGTACAGGGAAAAGACTCTAATAGGGAAAAATCCCCTATTTCCGGTTTTGCGTGCGCGAACCTGAGGGAACCCTCCAACAGGTAACGTCATTTCCGGTCAAAATACCCGAAAAAAGGGCGGGAATCCCAACTTCCGATCATACGCAATGACACATTTTGTACTACTACTATAGTACAAAATGTACCGGTTGGGCATGCGCGCGTGGTGACTTCCGGTCACGGGCTGGTCACGTCACCTCCGGTTGCGCATGCGTACGCGATCACTTCCGGTAGTTCCACCACAAATGTGACTGTAACCACATATATACTACTGACGCTTGTTGTGAACTTTTTGACACAATTTTCGTTCATTATCGTTAGAAATAAAAATAAATGTTTGCCCTAGCTGTCAAACAGACTAGCTATTAGATATAAGTTAATATAAACTATTTGTCCTGAATATTAACAATAAAAGTTGTACAATATGGTTATGTACTCGTCAAGAAGACAACTGTTCTGTTAAATTATGGACATACCTCATTCATCATGTCTATAAAATAGAACAGTGGAGTATATCAGTTGTGTCTCATCAGTGTTGTACCAAGCCAAAATATCCATTATGCTTAATATATACCCAATAAAAAAAATATTGCAAAAAATGGGAGACCTTATCATTTCACTAAGAGGGGTGGTTTGGACCGATAAAACTAGTTAATCCTGCCACGCTTTATGTTCACAAAATCCAACAGAGGAGCATTTCAAATGTTACTTATTAGTGTTGTACCCCTCCAACAAGTTTTATATACACCCAATGAAACAAACATAAAAACAAAAAATCGGAAACCTTATAGCATGACTGTATCATTTCACTAAGAGGTGTTGTTTGGACCCATCAAACTAGTCTTACCCCGCCACATTTTATTGAAGTGCCTGTATCAAGCCAGGAAAGTTAGCAGTCATGTATTTATGTACTAAGGGTATCCAATTTGTCTCTCTCTACGATTTGTAGATTGAATTTTGGAACTGTTCTGAGAGTGATCTATTTTTTTGTTTTTCATTTAATTACCATTTTGATTGATTGATTAATTGATGTTTAACGCCTACTTTAACAGCTATATCGTGGTGTTAATATGTTCATCTTCTGACATATTCACTTATCTGTATATCTTCTATGTAGTGCTATCAACATTTATTACGTCAAAGACACTATTTATTAATTGCTTGGTTTATCTCAAATTGTTATGGCTGTTTTCGGATTGCTTCGAGCATTAAAGGACTTCAATCAATTTTGTAATACATTGAATCGACTTTTTTGGAACAAAAATAGATGATGTGGATATTTTAATTTCCGTTTATTCTAATTGTTACCTTGGACAATTATGGAAAATAATCTTCAAATATTTATCCTATATATAGGTATAATTATAGGTAATGCGACGCCCTCTATTAGCCACAGGGACTGCAATCGTCTGGTAATTACACCCACCTGAGCGGATATAGTGCTTAACTCCACTGTCAACAATATGTCAGTGTTATTGATGGAGGAAGCCGGAGTACCCGGAGGAAACCACCGTCCTGTGGCAAATCACTGACAAGCTTTATCACATAATGTTGTATCAAGTACACCTCGTCATTAGCGGGATTCGAATCAAATATTAAAATTGTAGAAAGAGGATAAATAGATACCCCTAACACAATAATACATGACCGTTCAAACCTCTCCTCATAGTGAAAGGATTATGTACATTATTGATCGCACGGACAACAACATCACAACTGCTAGAATTGCGTTCAATTTCTTCAACTTTTCGTATTTTGTAAGACATTCTTACGTGGCTTTAGTGCGGTTCCATAGTGAGTATGATTGCGACTGTTGAACCATTAATCGGATGATCAACGCTTGTCATGCCAAGAAAAACATAAGCTACTTATGTCATGTGGTTTGTGGTTAAATTTCTAAAATGATGGTTGGAGTTTTATCTCATTATTGTAGAGGAACTCTGTCGTAATAAAATTTATATTCAAATATGTTTTATTTTTCAACTTCGCAGTCCAAAGAAATAAAAATGAATAGAATTCATTAAGCACTTTACGAAAAGTTTGAAAATACCGAAAGAGTAACCAGAAGACGTGAATCAAGGGATAGGGGTTAGAGTTGTGAATCAAGTGATAGGGGTTAGAGTTGTGAATCAAGGGATAGGGGTTAGAGTTGTGAATCAAGTGATAGGGGTTAGGGTTGTGAATCTAGGGATAGGGATTAGAGTTGTGAATCAAGTGATAGGGGTTAGAGTTGTGAATCAAGGGATAGGGGTTAGAGTTGTGAATCAAGTGATAGGGGTTAGGGTTGTGAATCAAGTGATAGGGGTTAGGGTTGTGAATCAAGGGATAGGGGTTAGGGTTGTGAATCAAGGGATAGGGGTTAGGTTGTGAATCAAGTGATAGGGGTTAGGGTTGTGAATCAAGGGATAGGGGTTAGAGTTGTGAATCAAGGGATAGGGGTTAGAGTTGTGAATCAAGGGATATGGGTTAGAGTTGTGAATCAAGGGATAGGGCCTAGAGTTGTGAATCAAGTGATAGGGGTTAGGGTTGTGAATCAAATGATAGGGGTTAGGGTTGTGAATCAAGGGATAGGGGTTAGAGTTGTGAATCAAGGGAGAGGGGTTAGAGTTGTGAATCAAGGGATAGGGGTTAGAGTTGTGAATCAAGGGATAGGGGCTAGAATTGTGAATCAAGGGATAGGGGTTAGAGTTGTGAATCAAGTGATAGGGGTTAGGGTTGTGAATCAAGGGATAGGGGTTAGGGTTGTGAATCAAGTGATAGGGGTTAGGGTTGTGAATCAAGGGATAGGGGTTAGAGGTGTGAATCAAGTGATAGGGGTTAGGGTTGTGAATCAAGGGATAGGGGTTAGAGTTGTGAATCAAGGGATAGGGGTTAGAGTTGTGAATCAAGTGATAGGGGTAGGGTTGTGAATCAAGGGGTATGGGTTAGGGTTGTGAATCAAGTGATAGGGGTTAGGGTTGTGAATCAAGGAATAGGGGTTAGGGTTGTGAATCAAGGGATAGGGGTTAGGGTTGTGAATCAAGGGATATGGGTTAGAGTTGTGAATCAAGGGATATGGGTTAGAGTTGTGAATCAAGGGATAGGGGCTAGAATTGTGAATCAAGGGATAGGGGTTAGGGTTGTGAATCAAGGGATAGGGGCTAGAATTGTGAATCAAGGGATAGGAGTTAGAGTTGTGAATCAAGGGATAGGGGTTAGAGTTGTGAATCAAGGGATAGGGGTTAGAGTTGTGAATCAAGTGATAGGGGTTAGGGTTGTGAATCAAGTGATAGGGGTTAGAGTTGTGAATCAAGTGATAGGGGTTAGAGTTGCGAATCAAGGGATAGAGGTATGGTTGTGAATCAAGGGATAGGGGTTAGGGTTGTGAATCAAGGGATAGGGGTTAGGGTTGTGAATCAAGGGATAGGGGTTAGAGTTGTGAATCAAGTGATAGGGGTTAGAGTTGTGAATCAAGTGATAGGGGTTAGAGTTGTGAATCAAGGGATAGGGGTTAGAGATGTGAATCAAGGGATAGGGGCTAGAATTGTGAATCAAGTGATAGGGGTTAGGGTTGTGAATCAAGGGATAGGGGCTAGAATTGTGAATCAAGGGATAGGGGTTAGAGTTGTGAATCAAGGGATAGGGTTGTGAATCAAGGGATAGGGGTTAGGATTGTGAATCAAGTGATAGGGGTTAGAGTTGTGAATCAAGGGATAGGGGTTAGAGTTGTGAATCAAGGGATAGGGTTAGGGTTGTGAATCAAGTGATAGGGGTTAGGGTTGTGAATCAAGGGATAGGGGTTAGAGTTGTGAATCAAGGGATAGGGGTTAGGGTTGTGAATCAAGGGATAGGGGTTAGGGTTGTGAATCAAGTGATAGGGGTTAGGGTTGTGAATCAAGTGATAGGGGTTAGGATTGTGAATCAAGGGATAGGGGTTAGAGTTGTGAATCAAGGAATAGGGGTTAGAGTTGTGAATCAAAGGATAGGGGTTAGAGTTGTGAATCAAGGGATAGGGGTTAGAGTTGTGAATCAAGTGATAGGGGTTAGGGTTGTGAATTTTAACGACACTTTCAATAATATTTCACTTATATCGGTCAATGTTATTGGGGAAAACGGGGTACCCGGAGAAAACTACTGACCTGTTGCATGTTATTGACAACTTTATCACATACAGTTGTATCGAGTACACCTGGGAATGAGTGGCATTCCAATTCACAACGTTAGTGTTGAAAGGTTTCGATTACAGTGGTGGTTGTAAATCTAATAACATACAATCACAACCACGAAGGCCGAAAGAAAAAAACAACAACTATAATAAATCAAACACTACACAAAAAAATAATGATTGAGCAACACGAACCCCACTTAGCACCACGGAAGGGAAAGAAGTTCGTCCAGTACAGTAAAAGAAACGTTTGAACATATCAAAGGGTTAGTCAAAAGTCGTAATTCGACAGACAATACCATTTCCAAAAAATCACAAGATAGAAAGAGAAATGATATTCTACAAAACGCTACAAAGAAAATGAATATTGAACAACAGGAACCCCACTAAAATCTGGGAGTGAACTCATGTGTTCCGGAAGGGTTTGCAGTTTTTATTCAGTTTGTCAATCACCACAATAATTCGACTCCTTGCCACGGAGGTGTGCCTAATAGAACGTAATGTGATATAATTGGTCAATTACTTGCTGCAGGTCGTCGGTACAACTGACAGCCATATTATAATTGTTAGAAAAATATTAATGATCTCAAAGACGTAATCAGAAGCCATCAATCGAAGGACAGACAATGCAATTGCCACACGATACAAATGACAAAATACAACAATTAACAAACACAGCAATACAAACTGTGGGTTAACTCCTGCGAAAGGGTAAGTTGTTATTTTGCATTAATGTAATATTGATGAAAAAGGCAATAAGACCTATATATGCCAAAAGCAAACTCGGAAATCATGTTGTTCATTGGCGACATTGATAAATGAGAAACATTATACGATTAACTACAGAGAAACGACGCTTACATAGAGAATGGTGGGGGCGCATGATAAAGTTATATAATTATCTGTTTCCAGGTATAGATAGTTGTGAACAACAATGACATTTGTACTGATGCATTGTTGACGATCAACAATTTAAACAATAACACATTTTGATAGAAAAGTGTAAAGTTCATGTGTACACATTGGTTAAAGAAATGCAAAACAAAAAATACCACACTGTCGGAACGATTGCAAAATCAAAGATCAAAATCGTAGAAAGAGGTATACTCGATATCTCTAACACACACATTCATGAACGCGTACGTTCCTGGCTTGGTACAAGGAATTTCAATAAAAATTGGTGGATTAAACTAGCTTTGTTGAAATTAAACCATCGACGAATTGTGCTGACAGCTGATTACCAGGTCATTTCAACTAAAAATACAAAGAAAAAGAACAATAAAGAAACGAGAAGATTGTAAGGTCAAAACTGACATACGACATTGTAAGGTGTCTTCTTATTTGTCAATTGCAGCAACCATGTGGAAAGTAACACGACGTGTGTCACATGTGCAGTAGGAACTGCTTACCATTCCGGAGCTCCTGAGGTAACCCCCGATTTTTGATGGGTTTCGTGTTGCTAGATCATTAGTTTTCTGTGTAATGTTTTGCATACCATTATTTGTGCATTTTTTGGTCATTGTATAGCTTGTCCTTCTTGGATTTACGGCTTCTGGCCACCCCTTTGATATTTTCAATCTTTTCCCACTGAAATTTATTACTGATAAAAAATATATCAAAAGAACATTGCTTTGACAGCATCAATTGGTTAGTCTATACTACTGGGTCTATTCCTCTGCTGGTGGACGATAAGAGAGCATAGTCTGTTCAATAATCAGTGCTTAGGAACTGACATGGTTTATTAGATAAATATATTTATTATTGAAATTAACAGTTCCTGAATAATGTATTTATTATATAAAATGATGGCTTTCCTCTCTCCGGCATAGATGTCTTTAGTCGATTTTTGCTACCCTGTTTAGGCTCTTTGGTTTTCTTGCTCAACAGATTTTTTACATTATTTGCTTTTCCAATCTTTTATCTTTGAAGGTACCCTGTAAATGTTATTCCAGAAAGTCGTCGTGCGCACTATGCTATATATGAACATTTTTATATTGTAATAGAAAAATGCAGATTTTCAGTCAATAAAATAATAGTTATTTTTCCAGCATGTATTTAAATGATAATGGTAGGCATATTGTATTATTTATGATTTATTTTTATTATGCTCCGTTCTTTTATCTTGATACTTTAATTGCAAGATAGTGACTTTAGCCATTTCGTAGCTCTCACACGGCAAACAACTATATATGATTATAATATTTTATATAAACAATATATTTATATACATACATGTACAATCCAGTTTCATTATCTAAATGACAAAGTGGAAAGAAAATGGCCACAGCTTAATTTTACCAAGAGCCTGGGAGATTAACTGACCGCCACATATACCGGGCAAGCCAGTGCCCCTAAGTAACGGAGGTGACCACCCCTCCAGGTAACCCACACAGTAGGAAATGAATCCATGAAGGTATTGCCTGATACGCCCTATTTAAGACATGTCCTCATAGAGGACAACTCCCAATCGGTACCGACTGTAGAGTGGATTCCTCTGGTGCCTATCATGAGTGAATCCCAAAATAAAAATATTCCTTTCCTGTCCCCCCTACGGTATCGTAGGTGAAAACTAACAAAACCCGGGCCAGGCATGCCTCTTAGACCTTACTGTGTCTCCCAGAATCTCGCCCCCGAGAAAAGAAACCCCTGTTGTGACATTGAAAGAAAATTGAAGATTAAATGATATAAAATTAATGATTGTTCAAAAGAAAAGTCTGTAAACAACGAGTCAGCAAGTATTTAAATAATATACACATCAAAACACTTCAATCGAAACAAATGTCATCTACATCTGGCATATATTGGTCACGTGCAAAGTCAACATTAATATGTACAAACCAATAAAATTCACAAATGTTCTGTATGAAGACATACGACGATAACAGTCACACGCCGAGTCAAAACACATGATCATTATTGTTCGAAAATAAAAGTTCTGTACCACAACACCCACTATCGTCTGTTGGAATCTATTGTATATGTTCATCTGGAAAATAAATCAGAAATCGACCCAGTACCATGCGTCGGCGTTGCACGAAAAGAAACAAGATGTTGCACGCTACGTCGTGCTAAGAATACCCCCACTCGTTCATTTGTGTCAAATTTGTATATATCTCAACACTCATTACCAGAAAATGGCGGTACAAGTCACCATGCAAAAGCCATATATCAAATATAAAATAATTTCTTCCAGTAGAAGCTGAGATATCTGTTACAAAAGTTTTCATTACGGCAAACATGAACAATTCTAAGTCGCGCGGTAAACAGGAAGTAGATGTGCGGTAAACCTGGAAAGGGGAGACCCGGTTCAATTCATCATGCAAAAGCCATATATCAAATAATATGGATTAGGCACAGCCTACAGGCGAGCATTGCATCTACGCATAGACATATACATGTACAAATAGTAGTTTTGGGTTCTTTTCTTCATTATTCTTGATTATTTTTCTTTGTTCTTCAATTCGACTTACCCAGTTAATTCTATTGCAAAGGAGTGTTTTGGGCCGAAATATATCGGGGACGACTTTTTTTTCGGGCCGAGATATATTGGGGACGACTTTTTTTTAGGGCCGATCGTTCTTTAGGGGCGAAACAAGAAGGTCTAACGATTGTCCATTTTTTAAATAAATTAATCGTTTCATGTAAAGAAGCTGTACGGTTTCCTTTCTAATTTTTTGTTTGTTATTTTTAAACTGGATAGTTATTTTTTATTCAAATTAAAAGGCTATTTCCAGTACTTCACTCCGATTGTCCATTCAATGCTGAAACTTAGAATCCATTTCCGGTTGGTATTGATCGTATATACACAATGTATTGATTCATCTCTTTACACACATGTTGCTGTTTAGCTCGCGTCTTGCGATGCTCGCTACAAAATCATTTCTTCCAGTAGAAGCTGAGATATCTGTTACAAAAGTTTTTATTACGGCAAACATGAAAAATTCTAAGTCGCACTGTAAACAGGAAGTAGATGTGCGGTAAACCTGGAAAGAGGAGACACGGTACAAATCACCATGCCAAAGCCATATATCCAATATAAAATCATTTCTTCCAGTAGAAGCTGAGATATCTGTAACGAAAGTTTTCATTACGGCAAAAATGAAAAATTCTAACTATGAGGTAAACAGGAAGTAGATGTAAACCTGGAAAAGGGAGACACGGTAGAAGTCACCATGCAAAAGCCATATATCAAATATAAAATCATTTCTTCCAGTAGAAGCTGAGATATCTGTTACAAAAGTTTTTATTATGGCAAACATGAAAAATTCTAAGTCGCACGGTAAACAGGAAGTAGATGTGCGGTAAACCTAGAAAGGGGAGACACGGTACAAGTCATTATGCAAAAGCCATATATCAAATATAAAATCATTTCTTTCAGTAGAAGCTGAGATATCTGTTACAAAAGTTTTCATTACGGCAAACATGAACAATTCTAAGTCGAGCGGTAAACAGGAAGTAGATGTGCGGTAAACCTGGAAAGGGGAGATATGGTACAAGTCACTATGCCAAAGTCATGTATCAAAAATAAAATCATTTCTTCCAGTAGCAGCTGAGATATCTTTAACGAAAGTGTGAACGGACGGACAAACGAACGGACGGATTAACGGACGGACGGACAAGGCGATTGCAATATAGCCCCCTCTCTACGAGTGGGGGATATAATAATAAATTTTGGGCTGGGACAATTGTTTTTTTTTTAAATCTACTTCCAATAAATTGTAATTGAAAAACGAATGATGTTGATAAAAGTTTGTGCGAAAATGATACCGCTCACTTGCGTGGCTAATTGATATAGATATTAGACCCGCCCACTAATTAAATATAGCAACAAAACTTATTTATAATAGAATACTTGAATTACACCGAATTATCTGATATTACAGATAATTCCAATTAATTAATATAATAAAATGGAAAAAAAATACCACACTCGGGACAATTAAAAAATGTCGAATGTTTTACGGTCGCCACCATGTCTTGGTCGACCGGTATGGAATATATGTGTCCCGAATGACCACGGATATGTTCAACATGTCGTAAACACTTCGCGGTTGACTTATCACCGGATTTGTAACGACGAGATGAACACGACGAGTGCCACTAGTGGAGCAGGAATTGCTTACCCTACTGGTGTTCGTGTTCCTCGATTTTAGTTGTATGTGTAATGTTGTTGTAGATCGTTGTTTGTCCGACACTCCTTTTGTACTTTTTCTTTTAGGTCATTGTGTTGTCTGTTCTTCTTCGATTTACGGATTCTAATTACCCCGTAGGTATCTTCAAACTTTTCTTTAAATATCAAAATCTTGGAGAGAGGCAACATCGATATCCCTACCACACACATACAACCAAACCATGAGGTCACCTCTTTTAAGCAGTCACCTGCATTAAAAGGTAACATTTCACGTGTCCTGTCATATACAATTTCATATGAATTGAAATCGCTTAAGAGGTCACCTGTCTTAAAAGACCACTTTGTCATTGTTACAATAGTAACCTCTTAATATAGATTTGACTGTACATGAGCATTCTTAGCCGTCTTTCCTTTCTTGTGACCGACATATATTGTCTTGACTGACGGGGAAATAAAATTTGCCGTATAATCATTATTTAACAGAGTCTAGATTATAGTTCGTAGGGGGGGGGGGGGGGGGGGGGCGTCGCGACCGTGAGCGCATGGTAGTTGGATTTATAACTACCTATGCAAGTCGGTGTATATCACCACTGATGTTGTGAGTTCGAAACATTATGTGATACAGTTTGTCAGGTCGGTGGTTTTCTCCGGTTTCTCGGCTTTTCTGAAACCAATAAAATAGACCGCCACAATATAACTGTTATGCTCTAAGCAAGTGGCATTAAACACCACAAACCTAAACCCAACCTAACATTGATCATTAACCGTCTTTCCTTTTTTGTAACCCATATTTATTGTCTTGACGGGCAGGGAAATGAAATTTGCCATGTAATCATTATTTAATAGTGTATATTAATAGTTCGTAATACTGAATACGTTGATTCTGTCGAGCATCAATGTCAATGTAAAAAATTACAATTTCTTTATTAAAAAAAAAATTAATTGCTATTGTTCAAAAACCATACATAGAGCTATGTCCGATTTATCTCCTCATTTGCATAGCATGAAATAAATCGAACACATTACAATTCATTTTCTGACTGATAACCCTTTTTATATGAGAGGATATTAACCATCAGCAACTTTGTGCTGACAGCTGATCACCAGAACATTTCAACATATCAGAGGAAATTTTCTCTAATACTACTATGTTCTAATCGGTATATGTGGCAATGGTAATTAAGTAGGAACAAATACATTGGTAGATTTCTTATTATCGATAAACGACACATTCCTACTGTCAACTGCTTATCAGAATTAAAAGCACTATGGCATTGATTGGTTATGGATGTTTCACTACCTTGTTTCCGATTACTTGTATGAAATGGCCCAAAATGTAGGATATTCGATACAATAGGATATTTATTATTTTTTGGAGAAAATTAATATATTTGAAAGAGATTTAAAATAAGCCAAGAAAACGGTAAGTTTCATGGATATCATTATTATATATATATTATTATTTGTTTTACTTTTGAAAAGTGTTTAAGGAGCAAAATTTGATCTATGCAAATTTTATGAGTTATTATCATTGTACATGTACACTGTATCAGGATACTGTATATTTCCGAAAATATCATGATTGCAATACATGTGTATGGTATTCGTTAAATGGGGACAATTAGAAAGAGTTCATATATGCGAACACCTTGCATGAATAAAATATTTATTTTTACCGAAAGCTAAATTAAACTGATATCGAAAACTTCCTTATTTTGATTTTTAGATAGTTATATAGTTCATGATGGGATCCTTGAATTTCTAAAGACGGCAGAAATTTTATTCTTTTGTAACATTTCCTACCATTTAATTGGGTTCCTAAAAAGTTTATTCTTTTATCATTTATATTTGTATTAACTACGGTTCTCTTCTTTCAGGCATAGGTGACCTTAGCCAAATATGGCTATCCTGTGTTTTTGGTTCTTTTGATTTCTTCCTCCCAAAGACTTTTATATTATTTGATTTTGAAATCTTTTGACTATGAACGTACCTGATGAAGGTTATTCCAGAAACGCGTGGTGTTCGCTAAATTATATATTTACGTTTTTCTCATCGTATTTTATTTTGATATGCATTTAATTGTGCAGTATGATTGCGAGTGTATTTTAATCTGAATAATTCGATGAAGCGGACCAAATTAAAATTATTTTGAATCTGTTCCGACAGCGTGGTATTGTTTGTGTTTTACATTTAATTCTTCATATTTGTTATTGCACATTTTTATCACAAAACAATATCTAATGAAATTTCAAATTTAAGAAATAAACATTCTTATATCAACACAAACATAAACAATACTAATGTTCTAAATTATAAAGTTTGTCAGTGACATGAGGCAGGTCGGTGGTTTCCCCCCGAGTACTCCGGTTTACACCACCAATAAAACTGACCACCACGATATATTTAAATATTGTTGAAAATGGCGTTAAACACCATAGCCATAACCTTAACTATGATATTAATGTTAAACTAAATAACAAGAAGAAAACATCCTTTAAATTAATTTTCTATTTGATTTTTATTATTTTTCATCCAGATTATATAATTATATAATTGCTTATATTCTTATCAGTGAAAATGTAGTAGACGTATGAACAGAAAGTTCAAACAGTGATGGCCAACAATCTCCCCCAATATCAACAAAAAGAACAACCACCTCTTATCTCAAATCATTCAACCCAACAAAATGACCACGACTTAGGGCGTTGGAAATCCATGTCATGCATTGGGATAAGCACGAAATGTGGCGGGTTTAATGATATCCATCTTACTAATTGGATATTTTCTCCAACGGCAATACAAAAAGAAAAATAAAGTAACACAAGGAAGCCAACATAAATTCGATCTCATTCCAAAAGATAACACGCTATCACAAAAATGAGATCAAAAGGCAATACTGATATAAAAATACAACACAAGAAAGCCAACACAAATTCGATCTCATTCCAAAAGATAAAGCGCTTTCACAAAAATGAGATCCAAAGGCAATATAGGTATTAAAAAAAAACACAAGAAAGACTACACAAACTCGCTTCTACTTATAACGATAACACGCTATCACAAAAATAAATGACAACATAAACATAGAGTACATCGCAGGATCAGATAATACTCGTAGAAAACGGACTACTAGCTAAGAATGTAGAATCTGTTGGTTAAGATAATTAACTTTACAACACAATAATAACTAATAGTTCTTACACATTTGATACCAATTAGTCATAAACATACCGTAATGTCTCTCAATTAATTGCTGTATATTCACTGATTGTTATCAAACCTTTCACCCTACACAAATATACAATATGTCGGATTAGTGTTATTGTATCAATTCAGGGTCATTACGGTTTTCAGTTTTCCGATTGTTTACTGATTTTGTCTGTTTATATAATTATGAGTTTTGACTTTCCCTTTGTAAGATTGTTCGGAATTCGGTAATTTTGTTATTACCCTTATTCATGATAACCTTCAAAAGTGATATATTGAAATGTGAAAGGGGGCGTTTGTGGTTGTGATCGTATGATAATTGGATTTACAACTACCTGTGCAGCCAGTGCCTATTACCACTAACATTGTGGGTTTAGAACCCCGCTGATGGCGTGGTGTACTCGATACAGCATTATGTGATAAAGTTTGTCAGTGAATTGCGGCAGGTCGGTGGTTTTCTGTGGGTACTCCGGTTTATCTCACCAATAAAACTGACCGCCACGATATTTAAGAATTGAATGCATTTTTTGTAGTTTTATTGGCGTGTAAAAGCGTGGACCGAAGCACCGAAATGTGCCCCGGTCCACGCTTTTATACATCTATAAAACTACAAAAAATGCATTCAATTCTTATAATTACATTTAAATCACACCAAAATTTAATATAGTTGAATTTTTCGTTGTGAATTTGATTTGTGTTAGATTATTTGCTGTTGAAAATTACTACGCCATTGATTGTTTACATCTGACGTCGTCGTGGAGGCACGTGCAAGTTCGGGTTTGAGTTTTATTGGGATGTAAAACATCTCTTTTATAATCATGTAACCACTTCATATCCAATCATATTGTAATATTTCAATGAAAAACGGAAGTAATGTAATTATAGCTGAAATATTGTTGAAAGCGGCGTTCGTTAAAAACAATAAACCTAAACCATACCCCAAACCTGAAAGGTGAAAGTTTTGTTTGTACATTAACATGTGAATCGTTCCCTTGATGATACTTTCACTTATTATCGGGTGTTCTAGATTGTTAGCGTTTTGATGTTCTCCATGTTTTATGATTTAACTGTCTTTAAATAATGTCAACTTGTCAATATTGTTGTATAATGTCTGCATGGTGGCAATATTCCGTTTCAATTCTTTGTCATATTAATAAGCTTTGAAATGATTATATAGTCTTTTGCATGGGAGGGAGGATTGTAAGATATTTTATTTTTTTCTTAAAAACGATTTTTCTAAAAAAATAATCAAAAAACGTATAGTGATTGTGCAACTAAGCAAAAGGTCTCCAATCCATAGTTAACGTCGGACATTTAACACGTATTTACAAATTGCATATGAATAAGGAATCTTTTGATAATCATATGTGTTCATCTTTAAAAATTAGGAGTAAATATTTTCATGGAAAGCAAGCATTCATGTATGATAATTATGTCGAACCACATCATATTTACATAATGGATTTCGTATTTTGCTTGGAACTGCTTCCGGTTTCCAGGGCGTAACCTTCACAACTGCCCAGTGCGTTCCCCAGTTTGAGGACTGTGGATCCCTCTCTTTAATCTGGGGGGAGGGAGGGGGTTCATATCAAAATACGAAGATCCGGTATCATCGAGATAACCTGCTTGGAGAGCGTCATGCTCATTGCAGGTTTTACGAAATACTAAATTTGTCTTCACTATCTAAATCCAAACTTTGTAAGATACAATCAAAAATCTTTGCCCCGGTTATCCAATCCATTTCTTATGTTTGTTTATGTTTTCTATATTGTTGAACTTGTTCTCGTCGTTAATATAAATGTAATATCTGCCAACAGCAATCAATTACTAAAGGTGAATGTAGCCTGTAATTTTACGTTTTCTTGGAATAAAGCGAAAAACAAAAACAAAAATGCTACACTGTCGGAACAATTCCAAATTCAAATATCAAAATCTCAGAAATAGGCAAAATCCATACACATAACACACAAGTATATTCCCGCCCGAGAGGTAGATGTTTGTGTCAAATAACATGTAATAATTACCATCAAAACATATATTAAGTGATGCTCAATTGAATTATTAAAGACAATCCAGATAAAAATATAAAAGTGTGCTTAGTCTTTGTGTTGTCCTATGATGTGTCTTTATGTTCTGCGTTCCGTGTTGTGATGTCCGTTATGTTTTCTGCATAAAAATATATGCTAAGTTCGTCTTTGCATCTAGTTGTTTGTAGGAGGGCTCAGGTCTTATATACGTAATGTGTGTTTGTTTGCGCATAGTGGTGTTCAACTCATATTGTGATGTGTTTGTCGTCGTCTTGTTTGCGTTATGTTTCCGGTTTTTCTGAATTGTCCATTTTTACGTAAATATATAGCTAGACCCAAATATAGGTCTATTGATCATGACGTCACCTTCACCTCAAATAAATTAACAGTTTCAAAAGAGCAAGAGGTCATAATTGCCTATGCTTAGGAAATATAGAGTTCAAAAGATTACTTTCCTTTGGTGTCATAAAAACATAAATTTACAATTCTAACGTAATGTAATCATCATCAAAGCTAAGGTCCCCCCTCAAGCATATATAACATTAAGCGATTTTGGCCATCCTGTTTAAGATCTTTACTTTTATTGCTGCCAAACACTCTTAAATTATTTTGCTTTCCAGTCTTTCAACTTTGAGCGTACCTAATGAAGGTCAACTTTTCTTATTCCAGGAACGCGTCGTGTACACTAAATCTACGTATTTATTATCATACTTTTGTTGTTTTTTTTAAAATCATTGTTCATCCTCTTTTCAAACAATACCTTCGACATTTCTGCTTCGACTCCATTTACATTGTACATTCAACTGTGGTATTTGTGCAACTGCAACCATGCTTCTTGTATAATTCTTCAAAACTAGAGCCGATAAAAATACTATGAGGTATTAATCTCATATTTCAGCATGACGTCACGGAGTCATCCGCTTCATTTAGTATCACGGGATAATCTTTAGCCTACCTAGCATTAGGACATGTGAGCATGTTGCTTTCAGTTCGCGACCGCCATAAGCATTTCAAATTTTCATCATATCACTTGAAATCCAGGTGGGCATCATGTATGAATGACCTCCATATATATTCCTAATTTGACTCCGAATGGACATCGCATGACATAGTTCGGCAAAGAGCGCTACATGGAGAAATGATTTAAATGTTTCTTATAGGACACTACAAAGTTGACATGAATGACCATTTACACATTATGGTGTGATATAAAACAAAATATCCGCCACCACAGGACAAATTTTAATATTTGATGATAACAAATGTAGGATGACTCTCTTCACAGGACGTTCTAGGAAAATGCATAGACAGCTTTGTTTCAAACGTTTGGTAATTAATCTCTTATATATATCCTTATTAAATTTATATTTTAGTCAAGATCTGAAATCAAAGGTGGACCTTCGGGTTCTGTACAAAACAATGTGTATTTTTACTCCATAAGGGTAATAACAAAATTATCGAGCTCCGATACTCCTGGGTGAGACATTGCAGAAAAATATATAACAGAACCGATTGGGAAATGTTAAAAAGTTTCATATTATATATGGGTTTCGTGTTACTCGATCTTTTGTTTTTTGCGTATGTTTTGCAGATCGTTGATTGTCATATTGTCCTTTTTCTTTTGGCCATTGTGTTGTCTGTCCTTCGATATACGGATTCTGATAACCCTTTTGATAGCTACTAATTCTTCATACAGTTTTAACCATGTTTTTGTTTGTTTATTTGTTTGCTAGGAATTTTCATAATGACCAATGAGGACATTTACCCCTTTTCTTTCCCAAACACAAACAGGAGAAGATATTGGAAATTATGATTGTTCTATTTAATTAAGATCTCTACTAAGATAAACCCCTCTAAGTAATAAAACACGAACAAGGCATCAGATCACTGATGTAATCAAGAAATTGTCTTTTCATCTTAATAGTTCAATAAACTGGCATCAAAGAAGATCAAAGACAAAGCCAGGGGCATCATGTCCAGAACCCGTCATGATCTCATCACCGAGGTTCAGTTCTGTGTAAGCGCTGTAAATATTTTTCTAAGCACTTTTCTTTAGGAAAAAACGTAGATATCAAATTTAGTACGCACGACGCGTTTCTGGAAAAACCTTCATCAAGTACGGTCAAACCCCTATTAAACTAGTTTAACCTCGTCGCATTTTATTGGGGTGCTTGTGCCAAACAAGGAAAGTGAGCGGTCATGCATTTTTTTGCTAGGTGTATCGATTTTGCCTCCTTCTACCATATTGTTGTTTGATTTCGGAATTGTTGCGATAGTGTGGTATTGTTTTGTTTTTCATTCCATCCGAGACTGACATTTTATGTGTATTGACAATTCGTTCAAAGATCACTTTCCATTTTTCCTCTCAAAATTTAGCATAGTACGGTATCATAATTGTACTTCAAAAAAGTTCCTAAAAATATAATGACTTCTAAATCCGCATATAGAACATCTATGCAGAAAATAAACAACTACAAGAAAGGCAGAAACGACATGTAATCAAAATACCTGACACCCATCGTATGATTTTATCAACAAATTCATGTTTTGTTCAAGATTGTCGGTACAGAGAAGATACAATAAATCACATTCGATACTTACGTTTTTGTATAAAAACTATAAAAACGATGTTCGGTTCGCCTTTACCTCCAGTTGTTTGTAGGATGGTTCATATCTTATATACGTCATTAGTGTTGGTTTGCGCTTAATGGTGTCAAACACATATTGTGTTGTGTTTTTGTTTTGTTTTTCTTCTACTTGTGTACCCTATGTTGCCAGTTTTTCTAGATTGTCCTTTTTTGATAACGTTTTTTTACAATACATGACAGGACGGATGAAAATAAGTAAACAAATACATGTATATCAACATTAAAAATTAAAAATAAATCCATGCATTAGGAGACAGTTGTTTATCCTTAAAGACAAGCTTTTCACTATTCTTATCAATTTACAAAGGTTTTCAATTGTTCAGGATTGTCAGAGTAAAAATATGTCACACTGAATTTAATATTTTTTGAAACAATTAATACTTAACATAATATAAAGTAACCAATTAGCTTAAATTGTTCAAAATATAATTGTTCCCATAATATATTGCATCTATTATTTATAGCACATTGTCAAATAGTCTGCACAAATATCAAAGTACATTTTATTTATTAATAATTAATTGAAGTAAAATGGCTCTATATATGACATAACTGTTAATGTTTGACATTTTAGTATGTAAACATGACTACCCGTAATAATTTCTCTGATGAGCGCCATTTGACATATTGAATTATTGGAACAATTGTTTTTACGGATATATGTACTGCATGCACAATACAATGACTGTCTTTCCATAATAGAGGATTAGTATTTCAGATATAGAGGATGTGTGCATATTCAGCAGTTTGGTTTAAATGTGGAACAGCAATTAAGATAAGTGGATGAATATTGCCGTCCAAAAAGCACAGAGAGATGATGACGACAAGCATAACACAAACGCACAACATAGTCACTTGCACCATTACACCATACACTGCATTGCCTGTCCTTCGATGTACGGGTCCTGATTACCCCTTTGTTATTATCAAACTTTTCGATACACGCAATCCACACCATTCACCATTTATCATTACACCATGCACCATATATGGATACAATTCAAACATTTCACATTTATCTCCACTCCATACACGATAACACACAAGTCATGCCATTCCCATGTACATGTAGCCTCATACAATTCTTTGTAGTATTTTACGTAGCATTATTTACTATTTGTTTACACCGGATGTTGATATCTTACTGAAGGTTAGATAAAAAAAACTTGAATGACCAATCGAAACAAATAAAGACGACGCGTTTCTGAAATAACATTCATCAGATCAGGTACGTTCAAAGGCAAAATATTTAAAAGCCAAATCATTTTAACCTCTTTTGGGGACATGAAAAACAAAGGGTCTAAACAAAATAGCATCAGCTAAGATCATCTATTACTGACGGAGCAGAATCTTATTTTTAATAATAATTACATTATCTAGGAACTGCAATTTTGAATATTAATATATCTAATAATCCATGCGGGTGCCTAAGAAATATTGACCAAGTGATAGTAATAAAAAACGTAGATATCAATTTATTTCTCCTAAGTACAGATTGTCTAGTATTATATGTGACGTGGCGTCCTTTCGTCTTTTTAAACCAGTTCGATCTGAACCTCTTCATGATAACAACAGAAACTTCCTCCATATTCCGTTTGCTAACAAAGGAATCGATGCTATTAACATCAGCAACATTCTTAATAGAAAAAGGTCGTAAAAGAAATTCCACCATATTTCAAAAATCAATCTGTTCCCGTTGTCTCCTATAGCTACACTAACAGTATTGGCCGTAACATTTTCAACCACAAAGAAGCATTGCAAGATATTAACATAGAAGAGTACCTTAAGAACCCTCTGACTTGGGACTGCTCCCACTCTCCTTTTCAATACAACCCATCTGGACATGTAATCACTGGTGATCTGAATATCATTCAACATGAGAGTCTCCGAAAGGTGATTTCTCATGATCCTAAATTCAGAGAACCTCAACACATCAATTGGAAACATAATTTCAAGATAATTATGGATGCTGTTGAAGATTATGCCAGAAGGTGGATAAAGAGAGAAGTAGACCAAGATCCTGAATTAGAGTCCTTGTCAGACTGGGTTAGAACAATTAGGTCTCTAGTACAAGGTCGGATTCACAAACTCAAAAATTGTGTTAATAGTCGACCTAAGTCTGTATTTAAAGACCAAGAAGCTGTTAAGTGTCTTTCCTCTCTTCATGACAAATATGTTATCGTTCCTGCGGACAAGGCTTCCAACAATATCGTGTTTGTATGTAAATCATATTACTTCGAATGCCTAATCAAGGAATTAGGCATAAATAGCAACACCTCTAGTAATACCACATACAAACCAACTTCGTTCGACAAAGATGAAATCCTAGCTAACCACAGATCATTCATGACCTCTTTAAGCATTCCCTCTGGTAAAGAGTCTGGGGATTTACCCTATTTATATTGGATACCTAAACTCCATAAGACACCATACAAAGAAAGGTACATAGCGAGATCATCAACTTGTTCGACGAAAGAATTGTCTATTCACCTGACAAAGATTCTGTCTGCAGTTAAAGAGGAACAGCAGAAATATTGTGAAACTGTTTACTCGCGTAGTGGCATAAATCACATGTGGATTTTGAAAAACTCTAAAGATCTTTTGGATAACCTGAAATCAAGATCTTTCTCTCAGGTATCCTCCATCAAAACTTTTGATTTTTCGACTCTATATACCACCCTACCGCATGACAAATTAAAAACCCGTTTAAAAGAAACAATTCATAAAGCTTTTAGTCATAGAAACTATGGCTCAAAATTTGTTGTGTTAGGCTACAATTCCACATATTTTTCAAACAAAATTCAAAAAGGTAAAACATGCTACTCCGAGGAACAAGTGATCAGTATGCTGGAGTTCCTCATCGATAACATATTTGTCTCCTTTGGAGGGATACTGTTTCAGCAGGTCGTCGGCATACCAATGGGTACGGATTGTGCCCCTCTTCTAGCCGATTTATTTTTATACTCATATGCGTCGGAGTTTCTTCAAAAGCTTGTAAAAGATAAGAAGATTCATGAGGCTAGAGCCTTTAATTACACATACAGGTATATTGATGACGTTTTATCTATCAATAATTCTAGATTTGCAGAATTTCTTCCATTGATATATCCTCCAGAGCTGGAAGTTAAAGAGACCACCGATACAGCTTCGTCCGCATCATTTTTGGACTTATACCTCGAATTTGACGACAGTGGTCAACTCAGTACTAAAATTTATGATAAGCGGGACGACTTCAATTTTAAAATCATAAATTTTCCAAACATGTGCAGCAATATACCAGCTTCTCCTGCATATGGTGTTTACATCTCGCAATTGATTCGCTATGCAAGGGCCAGTAGCAATTATTCTGATTTCCTGAAACGTCATCTTCATCTGAGAAACAGGCTACTGGACCAGGGCTATAAAAAGATTCGCCTTATTCGATCTCTTAACAAGTTTATATTCCGATACCAATATCTTGTCGAAATATATTCCGTCTCTGCAGAAAAAATTATAAGCGATGCATTTTCATATAGGGAAAATGTATAAAGATAAAGAAGTCAAAAATGTCAAGAATTTTTTTGTCAATGTGTGACGTAAAAATATTTTTGACATTTACGTCACCGAATATGGTATTGCTTTGACAACTATTTTACCTATTTTGTTCCTGTATTTAAATACTGTTACAGTGACAGCCGGAACCTTTGAACCGTAATGAGAGCGGGAGGTTTGGCGCCTTAAAATCTGATTCAACCCACCATTTCTTTAGAAATGCCTGTACCAAGTCAGGGTCATTACGGTTTTCACAGTTTTCCGGTTGTTGACTGATTTTGTCTGTTTATATAATTATGAGTTTTGACTTTCCCTTTGTAAGATTGTTCGGAGTTCGGTAATTTTGTTATTACCTTTATTCATATAAAGATTGTTTCATTTCAGTTTTTATGTGCTTTTGATTAACAGAACCGTTCTTGAATGCTTTAGATATGCGCCTATCTTCCAATAACAAAAACTGCATCGATGATGTAATTGTTAGTGTGCTCACCTCGAGTGCGGTAGATCGTGGGTTCGAGCCACGGTCGGGTCAAACCAAAGACAATAAAATTGGTATGTATTGCTTCTCCGCTAAGCGCGCAGCATTGAGTAAAAAGAGGAAACACGGGTTGGCTCGGAATCAGAATAATGTGTACGAGTTGAGCGACATGTCTACTTGCGAACTATTGTTTCATTGAGCTAGTACTATAAAAAATATATCTCAGCGTGTTGGTCTGGTACAGAGCGGATCTCATCATCATCTCATTGACAATTAACTTGTTCTCGCCATAATATACATGAAAGATTGATGAATCGGTGTTAAGCAACAGTCACTCACTCCAATATCAAAAACAACACATTTTTACATGTTAGTAAATAACCACTGCCTTTAATAATAGACACAGTCAATCTGATACCTTATAGAAAAATATCGTTCTTCACATGTCAAGGAATCCATACATATCGACGTAACAAAAAATGACTGCTGTTTAAAGCAGATATGTTGAAATGTTTACAAAGGACAATTAGGTGTTTTGCTAAGAAAAAGGAAAACAGTTGATTTATTTATTGACAGTTCAAGGCTTGACGCTTTTTAGTTTATTATGTATCGTAGATTCATGAATTTACCAGTTATCTATATTCATGTTTATTGTGTGGTATACTAAGTAAGGCATACGTTATATTAATAAGATATGAGCAATTTGGAATTACTTTATGTAAAGCTAGATGAAATGATAAATCACTATGAATAAAATGCAATTTCCTAAGCGTATGAAATATTCATTACATTTTCATATTCAATTTTACAATTAAAATCATGTTCTATATTGCGTAAAATTTGTATAAAAACTAAATATTACGTTATTGTGGACTGTGGTGTACATTGTGTAAAATCGACTAATAAGCAGATAGTATCTATTGTAAATTACGTTTTCGTGACGTCTTGGTTCGACGTATTGTATGTTGATAAAAAATCTTTTTTTTTAAATCTGTATCTGTCATGATTCTGTAATGTTATGTGAACCATTTTCATCTTAGGTGGTTTTTCATTCATATGTAATACAGTCAAAGCTGAATATAAAGGATACTCAAGGGAACCTGAAAATGTGTCCTTTATGAGCAGTTGCTTTTTATATACAGTCTAAGAATATATGCAATGATCATTAATTGGAAATATGAGACTGCCCGTTATAGACAGTGAATAGTTATATAGAGGTGCCCTTTAAGGTAGGTTTGACTCCATATCCAAATGTTATTTGCTTATATGGCGTTACGCAACTATCACTAAGTCGCTCTACATTCTGCAATTTGGATTATTTAATACTAAATAGAGTAATTACATAATCAATTAGATTAGAAATACCAAAAAATGTCATTGTAACGGTTACCGTATCTCGGATTGAGTTTAGACGATCACGGGGCTCAATCGCCAATCATATAAAACCAAAGATTATATTAATTCTCCATTCAGCACGCAACTTTAAGGAGCAATAGCAAACCTTTTGGTATCTTCAAACTCTTCTTTACAATGTACATCTGTGGTGTAGCAATTATTCTTGGGATCTCTTACAATTAGACACTCAGGAATAGGCTATCATGTTTAGGCCAATTGGTCTTCTTGCAAATACCTTTAAATTATTTGGCTTTCAAACAGTGCTGGCTAAATGTAAACCAACAATCATTTCCGCATCCATGGAAATGTAATTTATTCTCAAGCCAGGAATATTGATAATCACGAATTTAAATGAATTTGTTTTTTCGGAAGGTTTATTAAACATTTTATTTATATTTTTGTTTATTTGGGCTTTCGACAGAGTGGAATCGACAATTAACAATATTTGATACGCAAATGTGGATCTGGTGAACATGTCAGTGGGGATTTTAAAGTGAAGGGGAGATCCTGGCCTGAAAACAACAGAAAAAAGCATCAAAAGAACAAACACAAAATTGTACAATAATATTTGAAAAGGTACTTAAATTTACTTGTTTTGTACAAAATATTTCTTTATATTTTCAGATACAAATGGAATCGAACAGTACCTTAACTAACGCAACTGATATGTACGAGGATCGCCCATTTCTTGCAGTGATGGGAATGTTAGCGTTTTTCAGTGTTCTAGGAACGGCAGGAAATTCAATGGTTTTATATGTGTACGTGAGAAAGCGACATAAACTAGCCGCGACTGTCTTTATAATATCTTTAGCAGCAACGGATTTCATGACTTGCCTTGTAATCGTACCTTATACAATAGCTGTGGAATATCTAAATAACGTTATCAATTACGACATCTTCTGTAAATTATACATGTTTTTCATAACATCAAACGTCCCATTTGCGGCATTCATCATGGTCGCCATTGCTGTAGATCGATATCTTTGTATTTGTCATCCGTTCCGACATTTGATGAATGCACAAAGAGCAAAACGGATAACACTCAGTCTTGCCGGAGTATCATTTCTGTTAGGAATATTAACATCACTAAACTTCAGTGTGTATAAAATTTCAAGAGTAAATGACTGCAATATTGACAAATCTCCATTAGTGCGAAATTTATCAGAATCGAGATTTCAAAATTCATCCTCATTACTGACACCTAATAATTTAAAAGCTACTGGTAAATTTATTCAAATGAACAAGATTTTAGAATATGAAGAAAAACGTACTTTCAAAAAATGTTACTCTTCAAGAATTGAGTACACAGGAAAATGTCAAACAAGTGAAATTATTTTATCAGAAGGTTTCTTAACGACGTACCAAATTTTATACGCATGTTTATTTCTCTTGGCTTTAATAATGGTATTTATTTTATATGGACTTGTGTACAGATCTGTACTTGTACGTAGAGCGAAGCGAAGAAGACAGAGAAGCTCAACACACACAACATCTGTTCGGAAAGAATCATGGTTTTCAGAACATCGTCCGTCCCTTACAAACATATTTTCTAAAAAGTGTTCGGACGCTCATGAAAAACATCCGGATGTAGAAATAGCAAGACAGCTAACAATACGGGAAAAGGGATTAGTGGCGAATATACGGACAGCCGCCATGTTGTTTGTAGTGACAGCTGTGTTTACGGTGGCATTTTTACCTGCTTGGTTAATGGCTCATAAGGTCATACGTTATAATATGATTGTCTTTTACATGTATTTCTCTTATAATGTAGCGAATCCAATAATTTATGCTTTCATGAACAAAGCCTTTAGACGTGATTTACGAGAAGTGTTTGGTTATAAAGCAGTGCCACGAGAAGTAAACTGTAACTAAACTTAGCTTGATTATGAATGTGATAATGACTGATGATAACATTGCTTATTGCTTTATGAGGTGCACTCGATACAACATTATGTGATAAAGTTTGTCAGTGACTTACGACAGGTCGATGGGTTTCTCCTGCATATTGTGTTTACATCTCGCAATTGATTCGTTATGCAAGGGCCAGTAGCAATTATTCTGATTTCCTGAAACATCATCTTCATCTGAGAAACAGGCTACTGGACCAGGACTATAAAAATATTCTCCTTATTCGATCTCTTAAAAAGTTTATATTCCGATACCAAGATCTTGTCAAAATATATTCCGTCTCTGCAGAGACGATGTTAAACGATGCATTTTCATATAGTGAAAATGTTAAAAGATAAGAAAGTCAACAAAAATGTCAAAAATATTTTTCTATCACTGTGTGACGTAAAATTGTTTTTGACATTTACTTTACTAGGTTTGGTATTGCTTTGACAACTATTTTACCTATTTTGTTCCAGTATTGTTATAAATACTGTTATATTGACAGCCGGAACCTTTGAGCCATAATGAAAGCGGGAGGTTTGGCGCTTTAAAATCTGATTCAACCCACCATTTCTTTAAAAATGCCGGTACCAAGTCAGGGTCATTACGGTTTTCACAGTTTTCCGGTTGTTGACTGATTTTGTCTGTTTATATACTTATGAATTTTGTTATTACCCTTATTTCTCCGGGTACTCCGGTTTCCTCCACCAATTAAACTGACCGCCATGATATAACTGAAATATTGTTGAAAGTGGCGTTAAGCACCATATATCAATTACTGTTTTATATCTGTCGCTCAAACATTGTGATACACTGCGCACGCGCGTACAATATTTTTATTATTAGATAATACGAATTTGTTCTTTGAAATAAATATGTAAAATTATTGTTTGCATTTTTATAGTATGTAAGCAAAGGAAGTGATCAACTACATATGCAATCAGTGCCTATCACCACTAACGTTGTGAATTCGAATCCCGCTCAAGCGGGTGTACTCGATGCAAAATTATATGATAAAGTTTGTCAGTGACTTGCGGCAGGTCTGTGTTTTTCTCTGGATACTCCGATTTTCTCCACCAACACAACCGACAGCCTCGATAAATAGCTGAAATATTGTTGAAAGTGACGTTAAATACCATACCTCTAGCCTTAAATGTCGTGTGTTGCAAGCGAAGGAAACGCATGTCGATCGTCTTTAATCCTAAATTTCCTGTCAGCCATGAATGAAGATGGTGGCTCGACTTATTATTTATTTAGTAGCATGACAAGTTGTACATTTTACATCGTGGGTATGATCACTGTGTACAATCGAGTACGGCAACGGTTGTTTGGTTTCACTTCCGGTTAGTTAGAATGGACGTCAGGACACGAGAGGTAGGCACATTTTTTTTTTATTTTGTTATCTAGAAATCTTTTTCTCGATATAGTTTTGCGTCAAAACACATTCAATGTTAAGCCCATTATTACAAATGGTATGAACAAATCATGGGAGATGGTGATGTTGGTGATCATTTTCACAGATTTTTGCGTGGTTTTCCTTGATTTTGTGCTCCTATTTGATATATTTCATCTTTATTGATTCTGCATTTAGATTAATATGCTCCCTACCTTTGTCACTATCCTACCATTGACGATTCCTGCAAATTATGGCTTGTCATCTCAGTTTTTGTCAGTGGGTTTAAAAGTCGGTGTACGTGTTTAGTTAATGCAAAAATATTTGTTCGCAACTGTTTGGTAATGCAAAGTGTACGATATGGTATGCATAGAAAAAATCGAAAATTCGATTTCAACTGCAGTATATAAAATTAATCCAATATATAAATCAATTTCACATTTTACAATTATAAGTGTTCTTATTGATGCAAGCATCTGGTCCAAAAGCCTTTTATCACCGCGGTTTTTAAAAACAGAAAACATAATAAGACTTACTTTCACATGCGTTTGTACATGTATTTCAGATGGAGACTATTGAAAGACAGAATGAATCTTTTACCGAATTAGAAACATCAACAACACCAAATAAAAGTCCAAAGAGTTGAGGGGCCATACCAATGATAAACGGTATAAATGTAATATTTATAACTTGTCGTTCAATGAGAAAGGCCATTATGAGGGACATTTTAATTCTCATGGGAATTTGAAGTCCTCAAGGTGCCACACATGTGGCAAAACATATCAATACAGGTCGTGTATGTTGCGACACCTACCAAGATACAGTACAAACCAGGAATCAAATCCTCCAAATGGTGATGAAGCATACAAGTGTGACATTTGTAAGTGTAAATTCAGTAGAAAAGACACCCTCAGAAACCATCAGCAAGGGATGCATTACAAAAATGCTAAATATAGCTGTGAAACTTGTAGCAAACAATTTTTTCTGGAGGTCAAGTTTAACACGTCACAAGGCTAGTCACAAATATATTTCAAAACTTGTGACTTGTCCTGTAACGTCATAGTTGTGTTTTCCGTATTTTGCGTAGTCTGGTGGTAGTTTGCAAGGGTAAACTGTACATAATAAATACAATTACAATTTCTGTGGCTTAAGTTTCTGATCCTTGTATCGCTTGTGTAAGTGTAGATGTTACAATAGTACTTCCTTTTTCAAGTGTACTACTATGAATTAAGACAAGCTTAACACACGAAAGATCGAGAAGTTAATGAGAAATTAAACTCGGAACAATTGACAGAACCACAATTTGAAATACAATTTGTTTTATAACTGTATTTTTCCTGAAAATGGGTTGGCGCAAGATTAAAAAAACTCAATTATGACCTAACGCGCTAGAATATATTGTTGCTAATGAGTCCCATACAGCAATTGGACAATACACCACTTATCTTTCATTTGTTTTAAGTACTACTTCACATAAAAGTCAGGCAGAGGGTGGCACATCGATATTTTTGTTCCCAACTTTTAACATGATAAATACAATCAGTACACCTAAAAAAAAACTCTCTACCCGTAGTTTTTGTTTCATTTATACTTGCATAAAAGAGATAATTTTGACGAATTATAGTGTAAAAGATATGGCAGGAAATATTTCCCGAACTTTTTACAGTAGAACTTAACTAAATTTATCCTGTTTATATCTTGAAAACCCAAATGACCAAAATAAATTTTATTTGTAAAATCACTGACCTGTGGGTGCATAGATTTGATTTGTGTAAATAAAATCTTGTGTAAAATTATTGCATGTGCCACCCTTTTTATTGATTCTGTCTGATTCTTATATGGATTAGTACTTCATAGTTTCTTTCGATTTTATATTTGTTGAAATGTTTTAGTTTTCCACGTGACACTTTATACATCATAAACATGTTTACTTCCAGTATTAATTATATATTATTTTTTTTAATTGTTAAGTTGTTTTGTGTCAAATTGTGATATTATATCAGAAAGTGATATTTTGCATTTTCAGTGCAATCGTATTTTATAATTTACATTTTTTTTAATGTATGCAATATCAAGGAATGATATTTGATACTTAAGACATGTTAAACTTTTGTTACCAATAAAATTGCAGATACCAAATATTGTTTTTAGTTAGTATGCTATTAAAATGTCTGAGCTTTTATCTAATACGATGTGAATTTTTAAGGCATCAAGTGTAGTGTCGATTTCGATTTTTTTTCCCGTTGAATCAAGCTCTCTAGGTATAATATTAAAATTATGGCTCCTGTAACCGTATATTCCATTTTTTTCATTTAACTCTAAATACTTGATCTTTAAGACGTCTAGGCTGTGATTGTTTACTGAATGTTTGATGATGTTGTCAAATTCCGTACATGTTGTATCACAATAATAATAGCAAAATGGATGGTTTGCATGTACATGGTTTATCACTTTTTGATGATAATGATAAAAAAAGCATTACAATGCTGGCATTTTAACCTGAAACTTCTCGTTTTAGTAAAATACCGACAAGGCTTCGCAGGGTCTGTCTCATAAACAAAGTCGGGTCCTATAGTCTTTAAATGACTTTTTATCTGAATTTTTCTCAATCTACACCTTTATTAAAAATTCAGAAGCAAAAACACAACCATCTCCCATGATTTGTTCATACCATTTGTAATAATGGGCTTAACATTGAATGTGTTTTGACGCAAAACTATATTGAGAAGAAGAAAAGTGTAATGCTTGGGTTATCAATTAATTTCTAGATAACAAATTTTAAAAACCTGTGCCTACCTCTCGTGTCCTGACGTCCATCCTAGCTAACCGGAAGTGAAACCAAACAACCGTTGCCGTACTCGATTGTACACAGTGATGATATTACACAATTTATTTTATTATTTCATTTTTGCTTTCATAGCAATGATCTATATATTGTTTCTGTCAAATACAAATTTGAATTGAAAAATAAACATAAACGATTTTAGAAATTAACATTCATTCATCGACTTTCATATATGGCTAATATCTTGTAAAATGATGTGCTTGCTCAAAGCACCCGCGATTTCGTAGTGCTTTTAAGAGGAGTGATGTATTTAACAAAATTGAAAGATTAGATCAGAGAGCAATAAATAATCGATTAGAGAAAACCGAATGGGCAATCGAAAATGGACAAAACCAGACACACTGACAACATCGAGCACTAGACATAAACCAAAGACAAACAAATCAAAAAGCACAACACAAAAAGATAAGAAGATGAGCAACGCGGACCCCACCAATAACCGGAGATGAGCAACACGGACCCCACCAATAACCGGAGATGAACCCAGGTGTTCACAAGGAATAAGCAGGTCTTGCTTCTATTGGACCCCGCTACAGAATTTTATGTTCATCCATGAATGTGGAATGGACATAGTGACATCACTTCTAAGAATATAATTATGGAAGTAAATGACAGGACCACGAGAACTTCTTGACATTATTCATAGAATTAATTGGAATAGAATATTCATACGGAGTAACGCAATGCAAGGTCACTATTGGAAACATATGAATACTGGGCTGCAGCTGGAATGTGAAAAAGAACAACATTTCGTATATTCCCTCAACATGAAAACCCAATCCATTCGCAGTACGAAGCCCATACTAATTTTAATACTAGTGACCCACTTAAATATTAGATTGAAATTTAAGAAAAATCACATAATAACAGTTATATGATGCTTTGTTACATAAACGTTAGAGAACACCGAAGGGGCAATCAAAAATGGACAATCCAGATAAACGGGCAACATGGGATACACAGTACGATGAAAAACAAAACAAAAACACAATACAATATGTGTAGGAAACCAATATACGCAAACAAACATAGATAACGTAAATAAGATATGAGCCCTTGTATCAATCATGCAACTCGTTCCCCCTTGTGTGTTTTATGTAATATATTGTTTCCCATGGAATTAAGCATGTTTGATTTAATTTGATTTATGTACCTTATCGGATTACAAAAGACGTCTCCCTAGTGATTATTATGGAATATTATGGTGGCTTGTAAATTCAGGTATATGATAGCTTACGGATAATATGTTCCGGATAAACATACGTAAAATGTATAGATAATCCCGCGTACTGAATTTTCTACTAAAAATATAAAAATGTTGAAATCAAATTTAGCTTGAGAGCAATAAAACCAAGGAGCCTAATATATATTTTTGTGCAAAAAACTACATCCCCTAGACTGCTCTTATTTTGAATGGAATATTAAAACCCTGTAGTATTTAAAACGTCGAGCAAACCACAAAATATATTTGTGGTTTGCTTGACTTTTTATGAAGAATTTATTTCCTTCAATAGATGTTAAATGTTACTTTTATATAATATTTAATACCTACATGTAGCACCTTTAACCGAAAATATATAAACTTTCATTTTGCTGCAGTGAAGCCTACAAATTTACATAATTATTTTTAAAATTGAAAGTAAAGATGTACAAGGTTATTCTTAATAAAGTCTCTACCCATTGATATATTGAGATGGACAAATTTACGACTTAGTCATATATTTGACAGTTGATACAATTCGACCCATTCCAGCGGCACGCCTGCATATACATGTATGTGCGAAGTGGTTCCCGTGGTCATAGTAGACTACACTGTGGACTTCCGATGATATTTCTTTTTATCCCAATGATTATATTTCAAATTATATATCAGATAATGCGCTTAAAGTTTCAATTAAAAAATTATGAGAAATTGTAAGATTCACTTTGTATACTACTTCAATGAGTGTACAGGGCTTTGTTAATTTTTTTCTCAAACGTGCAGACCAACATACAGTCAATGTTATACCGGAAATCGAAAGAAGAAGTTGAATAGGAAATTCAATGACGGGGCGTGGGAAAGTTTATTGTTTGTTTATGACTAAATATCAAAGTAATTGAAATAAAAACGCAGATATCATATTTAGTGCGTACGGAATAACCTTCATAGCGTACTCTCACAATCGAAATATTTGAAAGCCAGATAATTTAAGATTGTTAGAGCAATAAAATCAAAGAGCCTAACTTGAAATTGAGTAATCATATAGGGGCATAGCAAACTCTGCTGTACGTATTACCTTTTAGAAACATAAAGATATTTATCAATTTCACAAGCAAGAAAACATAACTCATGACGGTGAAATGAATCAGATTGGGTCGTTGTGGTCGTGATCGTATGGTAGTTGGATATATAACTACCTATGTAATCAGTGCCTATCACCACTAAATTTATAAGTTCGAACCCCTTTGTCAGTGAATTGCGACAGGTCAGTGGTTTTCTCCGGGTACTTCACCAGTAAAACTGACCGCCACGATATAACTGGAATTTTGTTGAAAGTGGCGTTACACACCATCAACCTAAACCGCATGAGGGTGAAATGAATCAGGGAATGATGATGTCGATTTGGAAATATAACAATTTGTAGTCCATGGAAATAAAAACGTAGATATCAAATTTAGTGCTCACGACGCCTTTCTGGAATAACCTTCCTGAGGTATGCTCAGAGTCAACATATCTGAAAGCCATATAATTTTAAGATCTTTGGCCTGCAAGAAAACCAAAAGAACATAAACAGAAGAATTCATCAGGTACCTCAAAGTCAAAATATTTGAAAGTCAAGTAATTAAAAAAAAATGAGAGTAAGAAAACTAAATAGCCTAAACAGAATAACCAAAATCGACCAAGGTCACCACTTTTGTAACCAATCAATTTAATTTGTCGGATGAAGAAATCGACTCAGAACTGATTAATTCCGGTACATATGAACTACATCTTTGTAACAAATTTGAATAAGGATATCAAGGTCAAACTTTATAACAAGTAATTATACATGACATCTCCAATTAACCCATCAAATGATCCTAAACCATTCGAATTAACCCCATCATCAACTCGAAGACAATAAGCAACAAATAATCCCATGGCTGACATTGTATTTTAGTGAGAGTTTATATCGCATATTGATTATCTTAAGTATGGCTACGTTGTACTAAATAAATGCATTTCTAAAGGCAATTAACTATTACCATAGGTCGGTCGATAACATATAAACTATTTTGAATAAAGGTGAATACGTGATTGAGACGTCTTTTCATACTATGGCTTTCTACGTTCTTCCGAATGTAAAACAAATATCCTAAGCGCATATAGAAATATAGATTATCCTGCAGCGAGGAGTGGACTATGATATGTTTCCACTCGAGATTTTTCAACTTTGATATTGGCTATTATCCTGTTTAGACCCATTGGTTTACTTAATCCCAAAGATACAGGGGGTTATAGTGTTTGATGGCAAATTCCACAATATTTCAGATATAGTCAGTTGGTTTTTTTTTGTGGTAGAAACCAGAGTACCCGGAGAAAACCACTGACCTGCCGAAAATCGATGACAAACTTTATCACATAATGCTGTATCGAGTACACCTCGCCATGAGCGGGATTCGAACTCACAACTTTAGTGGTGATAGGCACTGATTGCATAGGTAGTTGTATATCGAACTACCATACGATCGCGACCTGATCCCAATTATTTGGCGTTCCAAACTTTTGAATATCAGTGTATCCAATGAAGGTTATTCTAGAAACGCGTAGTGCGCACTAAATTAGATATCTACGTTTTTATTACAAACCTTTCCTACATTCTTAGTCATACTGACAAATAAAAACATTAATAAGTTAATTAGCAGAAATACCGCTTTTACGGTACAAAATCTATAAAATTGTTGATTCTGTTTTATTTAGGAAATGACAAATCTACTATTAGTCGTAAGGGTAATAACAAAATTACCGTGTCTTTGAGACGTATCATTTTCTGACCATAATTAGTTAAGACAAGACGATGGCGTTCATTAACAGCAATAAACCTAAACGGCCCCATATGGCTTGATTGATAACCACTTTTACTGCACAAATGTACTTGTATCAACTCCACTGTAAGTATATTTACCGTAAAATGCAAATATGAACCTAAACGATCAAACAATTTTGAAGATACCAAAGGGATAATCAGAATCCGTAAATCACATAAGAACACACAATTTAATGGACAAACGAAAAGGGACAAAATTACAATAAATGATGTACACAACACTACACACAAAACTAAAGATCCAGCAACACGAACCCCACTAAACCTCTGGTGCTCTGGAAGGGATAGCAGTTCCTGTTCCATGTGTGACATCCGTAGTGTTATTGTTAACTTGTCAATAGGAAACAAGACTTACAATATTCTACCCGAAAATATTTCTGTTGCAGATTACAGCAATAGTATAAAACAGACTATTTTTATTGCGCAACTTTACACCTTTATGGTTGGTCGTATTCATGATTGTCGTTTATGTTGAAGATGATGTAATATTGTTAATAATATTACATTGTATTGTAAATCGTTCGTGTCCTTTTGTACTTTTTCTTTGATATACGGATTCTGATTACCCCTTTGGTATCTTCAAATTCTTCTTCCTACCAATAACACACAGCATGGATTGCTACAAACAGGAAACAGGAAACATTAGTGTGTATGGTATGGTCAACGATGGGTGTTGAAATAATTATTATATGTCAACTATCTTAGCTGAATTCTTTGTACATCCAAAATTCAGATTCTTGACTGGTATCCGACAACCCAGATTTGTCAATACACATTTATGGAATGAATGGACAAAACCGACAAAAGGCAATTGGTCGCAATAGCAAGAGAGTGAAAGTTAGAACTGCTGCTGCTGCACAGGGTCGATACGCACGCTATTGATGTTGATCTGGTAGGGTACCAACGTTTAAATGCTAATGGAATTTTAGTCCTGGATGGCATCATCAGCCCAGTATTCAGTGTTTCGGCACGGATATGGTATATTAGATATATTTGTTATTTAGCTTTACAGTTTCTAAGTAATGTAATTATTATTAAAAGTAAGGTTATCCCCCTTCAGACATAAGTGACCTTAGACGATTTTGGCTATCGTGGTTTACTTGCTCACAAGTTTTTGAAAATTTATTTGGCTTTCCATTAGCAACTACACATATGCATGCTTAAAAAAGTAAACCATTGTCTTAACTGTGTGATTGATAAATAACAGTAAAAAACAACAGTTAAACAATACATCTCCTTTAAACCAATTAACAAGGAAGTTGAATACAAGATGTTGGAAGCCGTCTTAATGCAGGTACTTTATATGTGTTGAAGCAATTTACATAAACAGAACGGCACGTTATCTGGTGATTGATGACCAGCTGCAACGTCAAACATCAATAGATTAAAACTGTTTACAGTAGTGTTGAATGTCGCTCTCAAGATATTGAATTTTATTTTTATATCTCTCAAAATGTTTATATCACTACAAAGGTAAGATGATAATTAATTGTTAAGAAAATTCAATAATATTAACCAACTATCCAATACAGAAGCATACACTTAGACTCAGGTGACCTCCACTACGATTGTTAAGATCGGGTGCATATGTACCGAATTTGTTTCACCTTGCCAACTGCATACTTATGGCATTGCTCGATCTTTAGTTTTCTGTGTAGTATTTTATATATTATTGTTTGTTATTTTTACTTTTTCTCGATCTTTAGTTTTCTATGTAGTCTTTGATAGATTATTGTTTGGCCATTGTATTGTCTATCCTTCTTCTATTTGCGACTTTGGAATCTTCAAAGCTATCTCTTTCAATGACAAATCTCGTTTAACTTGCACGTCAGATGGACAACAACGTGACAATAGACGTCGAAGTAAGCGATGTGTTTATGCTGATGTTTGTTCCAAAAAACGCCATTTCAGGGAAGGGTCTGTGATCGATTGTAAGGGAATGTCGCATGATATCTCTCATAGTCATGCGAACTACTCTGTCAACAGTTCTTCCAACAGTAGACATCACTATTTGATGGATTGGTGAATGATCGCTGACGAATCCAAAACTGCCGTAGGCGTACGTATTTGACTGATTGCATAGGCGAACTGATGAATGGTATTCGTCATTGCCTTGACAATCGGCGGTCTACCGATCAGTCAATAATGATGTGTAACAAATGACGAATTCGTATGCTTAAAGTTTTAATACTAAGCGTAGCAAATTAGCAAACATGCCAACAGTTTATGCATAATTTTCATCAAAGTAAATTTAAAAAAAGCAACATTGTTATTTGGCTATTTTTTGCTTACAATTTCAGTTCATAACTGCTTTCATGCTGACATTTAATTATTAGATGAAATGCTGTTTTTGTTATTTAAACGTTAATCTTTTTTTAACAACATCATAGTTTTCACGCTTCTCTTGATGTACCATGTTACACTCCACTGATTATCGAGGGAATTAATCAGCTGGTACAAATTAGAATACAGTTTAAAAATAGAAATCATTATATCAAAAAAATATTTCTTTTCTTTTCAAAGCATACACAACACTATCATTTAATTCTTCTATGACCTTTTATATCATTAATTCCTTTTATTGAATTCGAATATAAAAAAATTGATAAACATTTATATTTGTTGTCTTCCGTTTAGATACTAAACGCTAATCTTCATGAATTGAAGCTCCGAGTTTTTTTCTTCTTCATTTTTCAAGCTGAAATTAAGAATAAAAATTATATTTTCCAATATACGATTTCTATTATGATTAATTGATGTTTAGCACCACTTTTAGCAATACTTCAGCCATATCGTGGCGTGAAGAAATTTTACTATTAACTTAGACACCCTCAAGACCCTTAGAAATAAAACATACTTGTGTATAAAATAATTGGATAATATTTACAAATAAAGGAAACATTAAACAAATAAAACCATGTATTTAGAACATATGTTATATAACTATATTTTTGCATATACATACATTTCTTTTAAAAATCTCAAAATTGTGTCGCTTGTAACATTTGTAGATACATCATATAATTTAATGGGAGTTATATAACATAAACACATGTGTTTTAGTTGAAAGCAAATCAATATTATCTAAATCATTTTAAATACTGAATTTTTATACTAACGTAACAACGAGAAAAAAAAGACATTTTCTTGGAAATACAGAATGATTTATAGTCCACGTGTCTGTTACATACGTTCTTGTTTTGTTCCCTGGATATTACTTGTTCCATTTGTTATTAAGGTTGAGGATGACAGCTCAATTTTCAATTCAAATAAAATCTCTAATTGTATGTACGTCAAGCAAAGAAAGTAAACCTACATTTAACCTTAATAATATATATGTCTTACTTAATCTTAATCCTAAAACAAACTAATAATAAGAGAGAAACATATATATATATATATATATATATAATGTTCATCTGTTTTTATAATATAATTTTTCAAAGGCTAAATTGAGAATTAATACATTGTAATTATATCATGCTTACTTTGGGAAAACGACACTTACAAGGGAACATCTTGCTAAAAACGTAGATAACAAATTAAATGCAAGCGACGCGTTTCTGGAATAAACTTCATCAGGTATCAAAATATTTGAAAGCAAAACAATTTAAAAGTATTTCAGGGCAACACACCCAAAGGGTCTAAATAGAACATATGCCCCAGGGAGGAAAACTTTAGTTTTAATAAAGATTACATGATTTAGGAACTGTAAATGTCTGCTAAAGCACTGACTACAGGGCGGATAATACTCTCGGGGACTAATAGTGCATCACCAGGGGTATCGATCCAGTGATAGCAATAATAACGTAGATACCAAATTTAGTGCGCACGACGCGCTCCTGGAATCACCGTAAATTGTTTTAATTGCTCCTTATCTATTCTATATATGATGTGCATTATCGGTGTTGTCTCTCTCCATGGACCATGGCGCGCAATACCGGAACAAGACAAAATTTAAATTAACCAATCAAAAGCAATGCTTAATCTTCGACATATGTTATGTCATGATTTATATTATATCGGATTCATTATAAGGGTAATAACAAAATTACCGAACTCTGAACAATCTTACAAAGGGAAAGTCAAAACTCATAAGTATATAAACAGACAAAATCAGTCAACAACCGGAAAACTGTGAAAACCGTAACGACCCTGACATGGTACAGGAATTTCTAAAGAAATGGTGGGTTGAATCAGATCTTACAGCGCCAAACCTCCCCCTTTCATTACGGCTCAAAGTTTCCAGCTGTCACTATAACAGTATTTATAACAATACTTGAAAAAAACAGGCAAAACAGTTGTCAAAGCACCACCAAACTCAGTGAAGTAAATGTCAAAGACACTTTTACGTCACACATTGATAAAAAAAAATTGACATTTTTGTTGACATCTTATCTTTATACATTTTCACTATATGAAAATCTATCGTTGATAATCTTTACTGCAGAGACGGAATATATTTCGACAAGATCTTGGTATCGGAATATAAACTTTTTAAGAGATCGAATAAGGCGAATCTTTTTATAGCCCTGGTCCAGTAGCCTGTTTCTCAGATGAAGACGACGTTTCAGGAAATCAGAATAATTTCTACTGGCCCTTGCATAGCGAATCAATTGCGAGATGTAAACATCATATGCAGGAGAAGGTTGAGGTTTATAGGAGGAGTGATTCAAGTTTCGTTGTTAGTTATATTGTGATCGTTACTGATCAACATTAATTTATTTTTGTTTGAATAATACTTCCCAAGAGTCAAATCGCTAAGATATTTAGTAGATGAATAATTCCAACAAGCAACAACTTACTCCTATTAGTGTCGTAGGGGTTTTGTGTTTTGTTTTTATTTGTATTTATATTCGATACGAACCCCCCCCTCCTTTAAGTTTTTCAAAATTGTACAAATTACTTAACATACTGACTTGACTGTCCAAATTAGAAAAAAAGGTAAAATCTCACCTTACAAGATAGTTTAAATTATATTATATTTTTTTTTGCTATAAAATGGCCAAAAAATTTAAGTTTTTGAATAGAAGTATATTAGAAATAGTAGTAGTAACCTATAAAAAAAAGTGTTAATGTAGCACTAATGATTAAGGTCTACTGAAGTTACAATACACATTCAATATTTAAAATCAATAAGATTGTCAAAACATAAGAACATGTAACAATAATGATATGTTGCTGATCACACAGTCTTAATTACATATCTTTAGTCATGTCTTCGTCTGTTACATTTTTCAAATTTGAATTTGAGCTACTAACACCTTTACAGTCTCCACATCCAACTTACATTCAAAACCATGTTTCCTACCACTACATTTTTAGTGGCACAGTTAAGTTTACAGCTATAGTTTATTACTTTAATCAGTCGCTCAGGTGCAGGGGGTAAATTTCTTCTTGTAGGTAAAAGTTTAACGTTCACACTTTCCCACCTTCATTCTAGAGGGTTGATATGATCTGTTGTTACTATCCACTCTTATAGTTGCAGATAAGCACGCTTGTTGCTGCAGATGTAGGGGACAAGGTATGGACTTGCAGAAAGGCGGTGTCCTGCATAACCTTTCTTGTAAGTTTTATATATCTTAATAAATCATTTCCCTCATAAATGATGCCCCCATAAAAAGATGCAATAACTTCCTCACCAGATTTAGTCGATTGTGGATATCCTGTTTAGGACCGTTGGTTTTATTGTTCGCAAAACAATAACTTATTTGGTTTTCGAATCTCTCGATTTTGAGCGTACCTGATGAAGGCTATTACAGAAACGTGTCGTGCACACTACATTTTATATCTGCCTTTTTATTTTTAACTATTTCATCCTGAGATGCATTGTGTTTCAACATCATAGCAGGCTCCCTAAGACGAATTGCATGCAGAATCTTTTGAAAGGAGGTTGATTTTTCTATTCCAAATATTCGAGAGGTCGTGTCACAGCCATAAATAGCATGAACAAATGGCAGTATATGGCATGCGTCCAGTCCAAGTGTTGACGTTGTCTTACGGATATTCCATATGTTCATCGTGTTGTAGAGCTGGTTCTCATTGACTTGAAATATATATTGTTTGAATCAAGATCAAAATGGAAAAGCAAAAGTATTAACAGATCAGTATCTTCGACAAGAAGATCCGATGGATTGTTGACAGCACTTTCAACTGTAGTTTTGATTCGATTCGGTGATTATCAACATCGCATCTATCCAACTGAGCTTGAAGTAAAGGATACTACTGATACTCAAAGTGCTGCTTCTTACCTTGACCTTCACCTTGAGGTCGAAAACAAATGCGATTACTTCACTTTTCCAATAGTCAACTTCCCCTTCATCAGTAGCGTATGGGGTTTACATTTCTCAACTCATACGTTATTTTAGAGCTTGTGGCAAGTACAATGAATTTCTGGACAGAGCTCAGCTGCTGACTCAAAAGCTACTTAAACAAGTCTATGCTGCTCCTAGGTTGAAGTCATCGCTACAAAAATTATATGGTCGTGATCACAATCCGGTTGACCGCTAGGAAATATCCATATCTCAAATGAGAATGGATCTTTGACCTTTTACGTAGATGTTTTCCTTCCTCGATCACTGCCAAGGTGTTTACCGCACTTGACTGTATATATGAGCAACACGACGGGTGTCTTAAAAAGATCATGTACTGCTTACCCTTCGCGAGCACCAGAGTTCACCCCTGTTTTTTTTGTGGGGGTTTGTGTTGCTCATCTTTTTTGTTTTGTTTGTTGTCCTATTATGTGTCTTGACGTTCTGAGTTTCGTTTTGTGATGTCCATTACGATATTCGCATGAAACGATGTTCGGTTTCGTCTTTACCTCCAGTTGTTTGTAGAAGGGCTCATGTCTTATTTACCTTATTTGTGTTTGTTTGCTCCCAGTGGTGTCCAACACATATTGTGTTGTGTTTTTGCTTTGCTTTACTTCGTCTTGTTTGCCCTGTGTTGCCAGTGTCTCTGGATTGTCCATTATTATTTGCCACTTCGGTGTCCTCTAACGTTTATTTGATAATTAAGACATCTGCATCACCTGAGGCATGTATTGTTGAGCATCCCTATTTGAATAATTTTTAAATTGCATGTTAATAACGTTTTGTTTATTTTCCGAATATGCTAGGAATAGTTCCATCTTTGACTTGAATGGTGTATATATTCAGTCAATAACACTTTATCTCCATCCGCTGTCACCATAGATGTGTCATATCGTTAGTAGACTATCTACTGTTGTGTGTTGTAAAATCATTATTTTTATGTGTGTTGAAATTTTTTCCATGCGCTATTATTCACATTTTTTACTCCTGTATATATAGATGTTTTGTCAAAAAGCTTTTATTTCTATGTGTTTGTATCCCAAACGGCTTTCCATTCATTTTTTTCACCGAAAATTTCTTGTTATATTATATACTTGTCACATACAATACATATATTTTGACTATTTTTTATTTCACTATATTATATGTTAGAACTAGACTTTTTTAAATATTAGAAATTCATTATTTTTCGCTATTTTATCTATTCTAGCTTTACTTGCCACGCCCACCAGGAAATATAACGTTTGAAATTCCCGCGCGTGAGCTATATTCCCTTGTGACGATTTCCGGTTTAAACAAATATATTGTAAACAGACAACAAAGATGAAAACGTTCGCAGCCTATATTTAATTTTAATAACAGCACATGTACTGTTAATGTTCATTTTCAGAACTGTTAAGACTACTTGAAATTTCTTCCTGTTTGTCTCATTTAGTATGTCAACTTACACTTATTAATATTTTTTTTTTCAGCCTTTGATTAATTATTTTACTATTAAAATATAATATAGCAACTATTCTATGTGACTGTGGTAAATATACAAGAACATTTTGCCTCGGTACCTTGAATTGCATGGATGTGTTATATTACCCTCCGCCGTTGGCGTCGGGCAATATAACACATCCATGCAATTCAAGGTACCTCGGGAAAATATTCTTGTATATTGACCACACTCACATGGAATATTTGTATATTATTATACTTGTCATATACATTCAATACTGACACTTGTTGAGAACGGAAAATGTTCAGTGGATTGATTTGTAGCAGACGAAATGGGGATGTCAACATGCAACGGCGGCTGTTGTAAATTTCCGAATTTGTATGACCCTAAGCATTTTATAAAGTAAAGCTGTAAATAATAGATGTTATTTTTTATCTTTAAGCTTACCATTACTGTTTCATCGGTTGAATCTTAATATTTCTAATTAAAAATTCGGTTGAATCGTCTGCAATTTATACACGAATTATCTCCCTTATTTTCATATTTTTGCATATTTTGTTTTGTAAGATTCTTACTTTTCCCCTATTTAGATTATTCTAGCCTTTTTATATGTTAAATATGTTTATGTCAAGAACTAATTACAGTTGAAATACATTTTTTTGCAATTAGTTTGAGGTAAAACCGTAGATTGACTGGACTATAGCTGGAGTAATGAAAATGACACATTCGTCTATTTTTGTAATCGCCTCATTGTGATTTTACACCGGCCTAATTTGACTTATTGTAGAATATGGTAAGGGAGGTAAACAAGCTAGATATAACACGAAATCGTACACGAACATTACCCTGTCTTTCGGTTCGGAATGGTCTTGCCATTATCAATAAGTAATTAGAAGCATCCCGAAGAAGATATTAATGACTGTGAAATTAATTTTAACTAGTACATTAAAGTCAAAATTTGCAATTTCTCTACATGCATGCTGATATATTTATTGACATCGATATTGATACGCCTTTCCTGATAATTCCATAGACATTTTCTGTCCTACTTTGGCCCATTACATTGGCAAACAATGCCATATGTCAATGCGAATTGTCAAGCGTTCAATCATACTTATTCGTGTCATTTTCATGTTGAATTAATTGACAATTAACTCTACTTCCGTGATAGTGGCTTTACATCACAGCACTTAACAATTTCTATGCAACTCAAGGGGATAACACAACATCATTAAAGAACAGCTATTTCCCATTCCTTCCACATCTATTGATTTTTTGGAATATTTAAACCATTTTTGAAATTCTAGAACTTAAAATCCAATCTGTTCGTCATATGTAGTTAATTGTGCAGCATTTACCGACGAATCATTGTTTGTCAAGAGAAGTCTCAAAACCTGCTTAGTTTTGGTGAAGTGCAAATCGTCATGCCGGCAGCTTTTCAAAAACCTAAAATTTTTACAATGTAGACAGGAGCACACGAAGGCTTTAATTAGCTCTTAATAAGGTCTAACACAGAATGACTTTATAACACCCCTGCTATGCTTTTATGTATTTATAATTTTGTTTTCAATTCTAATAACACAAATGACATTATGAGTGACACCTCGTCATTTTGATTTGTGCCGACGAATTATTTACAACCAATCAAATCACGCAGTTTGCAAAAAAAGAATGAATTAATTGACAATTAACTCTACTTCTGTGATAGTGGCTTTACATCACAGCACTTAACAATTTATATGTAACTCAAGGGGATAAAACAACATCATTAAAGAACAGCTATTTCACATTCCTTTCACATCTATTGATTGTTTGGAATATTTAAACCATTTTTGAAATTCTAGAACTTAAAATCCAATCTGTTCGTCATATGTAGTTAATTGTGCAGCATTTACTGACGAATCATTGTTTGTCAAGAGAAGTCTCAAACCCTGCTTAGTTTTGGTGAAATGCAAATCGTCATGCTGGCAGCTTTTCAAAAACCTAAAATGTTTACAATGTAGACAGGAACACACGAAGGCTTTAATTAACTCTTAGTAAGGTCTAACACAGAATGACTTTATAATACCCCTGCTATGCTGTTATGTAATTATAATTTTGTTTTCAATTCTAATGACATAACTGACATTATGAGTGACGCCTCGTCATTTTGATTTGTGCCAACGAATTATTTATAACCAATCATATCACGCAGTTTGCAAAAAAATGAATTAATTGACAATTAACTCTACTTCTGTGATAGTGGCTTTACATCACAGCACTTAACAATTTATATGCAACTCAAGGGGATAAAACAACATCATTAAAGAATAGCTATTTCTCATTCCTTCCACATCTATTGATTGTTTGGAATATTTAAACCATTTTTGAAATTCTAGAATTTAAAATCCAATATATTCCTCATATGTAGTTAATTGTGCAGCATTTACCGACGAATCATTGTTTGTCAAGAGAAGTCTCAAAACCTGTTTAGTATTGGTGAAATGCAAATCGTCATGCTGGCAGCTTTTCAAAAACCTGAAATGTTTACAATGTAGACAGGAATACACGAAGGCTTTAATTAGCTCTTAATAAGGTCTAACACAGAATGACTTTATAACACCCCTGCTATGCTTTTATGTATTTATGATTTTGTTTTCAATTCTAATGACATAAATGACATTATGAGTGACACCTCGTCATTTTGATTTGTGCCGACGAATTATTTACAACCAATCAAATCACGCAGTTTGCAAACAAAAAATTGCAACTTATTACAAGATACTCCTGAATTATCGACAATAAATTCTATATTGTCTAATCAGATCGTATATTTCATAAATTGTTCAATGCTTTCTAATTTTGAGTGACGTTATGTTGTTATAGAAACTATTAAACACAGATCAGTAAACGAAAATATCCGAAACGACGGTATTCATGTGAAATTATTCTGGGTAGTAATCGGGGAGTTATCAACCATGGGTTACCGACAATGAGATTCATGTTTAATAAGATGGTTTAAAGGTATCGATTTCCATGCGAAATTTAGTCCCCTCAACGTGAGAACCAATCGAGACAAGTCATTGCCGACAAAATATTACAATATTGAATACTCTATGTGTAATTTTGTACTTCAGCATTGTCAGGTTACAACAATGCGTAGATTGTAGTTGCTTGTAAGAATATATGCCACCCAAACAGAATGAAACAGCATATATTAGATATATTTCTGCTTGACATTAACAGCCAATATCCCTTAGGCATAGGTAACCTGATCAGATGTTTACTATCCTGTTTAGGCTCTCTAGTTTAACAATTAATGCTCCGAAGGACTATAATAATATTTTGGTTATTCCAGGAACACGCCGCGCCCACTTACATTATATATCTATGGTTTTATTTTATCATATAGCATTGTATGAAAACATCATATTTTTCTCATTCATTACCCCTATTAATTCATTGGATCAATTCACGTTGAGGTGTTTATTAGGAAACCAGAGATGTTGTTCGTTTTCAAACATTATCGTACGCATCGACGGACACAATCGGTCAATCAGATTAGAGTGTGTCAAGTTCAAATTGTCCGATAATTAATCAAAGGAAATCTAGACGTCATTTTATGACTACATTGAATCATTCTGGAATTATTTACCAGACTTTTTTGGTAAGTATGTGTTCAATTACCAGGATTCAATGTTTTATAATTAACTGATTTTCAAAAGACACATCAACGATAAAATGTTGCTTTTATTGCATTACGCATGACTGTATAATCTTGCTAAAAGATTTATTTTATCTATAATTGTCTATTTTGAGACAATACCTATCTAGTAGATGAAGAAGTCTTACTCATTTACTCGCGTAGTGGCATAAATCACATGTGGATTTTGAAAAACTCTAAAGATCTTTTGGATAACCTGAAATCAAGATCTTTCTCTTAGGTATCCTCCATCAAAACTTGATTTTTCCACTCTATATATCACCCTTCCCGCATGACAAATTAAAAACCCGCTTAAAAGAAACAATTCATAAAGCTTTCAGTCATAGAAACTATGGCTCAAAATTTGTTGTGTTAGGCTACAATTTCACATATTTTTCAAACAAAATTCAAAAAGGTAAAACATGCTACTCCGAGGAACAAGTGATCAGTATGCTGGAGTTCCTCATCGATAACATATTTGTCTCCTTTGGAGGGATACTGTTTCAGCAGGTCGTCGGCATACCAATGGGTACGAATTGTGCCCCTCTTCTAGCCGATTTATTTTTATACTCATATGAGTCGGAGTTTCTTCAAAAGCTTGTAAAAGATAAGAAGATTCATAAGGCTAGAGCCTTTAATTTCACATACAGGTATATTGATGACGTTTTATCTATCAATAATTCTAGATTTGCAGAATTTCTTCCATTGATATATCCTCCAGAGCTGGAAGTTAAAGAGACCACATATACAGCTTCGTCCGCATCATTTTTGGACTTATACCTCGAATTTGACGACAGTGGTCAACTCAGTACTAAAATTTATGATAAACGGGACGACTTCAATTTTAAAATCATAAATTTTCCAACATGTGCAGCAATACACCAGCTTCTCCTGCATATGGTGTTTGCATCTCGCAATTGATTCGCTATGCAAGGGCCAGTAGGAATTATTCTGATTTCCTGAAACGTCATCTTCATCTGAGATCTTGTCGAAATATATTTTGTCTCTGCAGAAACGATTATAAGCGATGCATTTTCATATAGTGAAAATGTATAAAGATAAAGAAATCAAGAAAAATGTCAAGGATATTTTTTTTATCAATGTGTGATGTAAATTTTTTTTTGACATTTACGTCACCGAATATGGTACTGCTTTGACAACTATTTTACCTCAAATCAAATCAAATCAAATAAGTTTTATTCAAAGTCGAAATATCTATAGCACATAGCATAAGCTCTAGTGAGCTTTCGAATCGACTATTACATAGAAAGGACATACAAGTATAAAATAACTTTACAAGCACATATTACATGACATCACAAAGCAAAACAACTAAAAAAAACATGCATGCATAGACATTAGTATAAAACATAAGCTCATGTATACATAGTCATACATAAAAGCAAACTTATGCATACATAAAACACAGTTACATATAAAATTAATCAGAACTGAATATAAAAGCATAAAAGCATAAGCTCATATATACATAGACATACATAAAAGCAAACTCATGCATACATAAATAGTTACATATACAATTTATCAGAACTGAATCTAAAAGCATAACACATAAGCTCATGCATACATAGACATACATAAAAGCAAACTCATTCATACATAAATACAGTTTCATATAAAATTAATCAGAACTGAATCTAAGAGCATAATAGCAGATCAGGATAGGGTAATATTAAAACTATTAAAACTATATAGCACCATTCCAGGTATTCAATAATTTTGAAAATTGATTTAATATTTGTTCTAATCTAATATGGTTTGGTAGCTCATTCCATAGTTTGGTTGAAAAATAACGGAATGATTTCAAACCATACCTTGTTGTTTTTACAGATGGTACATCAGCTGTGTTTTCGTATCTAAAGGAATAATTATGTTTTTTAATATTTACTAAATCATGTAAATAAATAGGGCTTTCTTTATGTATAATTTTAAACGTTTCAATTGCTATACTTCTTAATCTTCTAACTTTAATTGATGGCATTTTTGATTTTTCCAGTAATTCTTCATAATTTAAAACATAGTCATTATAAATAAACCTGAGTGCCCTTTCTTGAATTTTTTCCATTTTCTTAGTATTTTTCTCACTGCAAAAATGCCATGTTACAGGACAATAATTGAAGTTGGAAAATATAAATGAATAGTAAATAGTTAGTCGACCTAGCTTATTTAAATATCTACCAATTCTTTTCAAAACATTAAGTTGACGAGCAGATTTTTCACAAATTTCTGATATATGCTTATCAAAATTTAATTCATAATCTATTGTAACACCAAGAAGTTTAACATGTTCTTCACACTTTATCTTGCTACCATTTAAATCAAAGCAAATCTGTTCTTTAAAAGTTTTCTTGCCTATTGCCAAAGCTTGGAATTTGTCTGGATTAGCTTGCATTAAATTGTTTGCAAACCAATCCAGCATTTTTTGACTGTCACTCTCTAATTTTGAAATAACATTTTTTAGATCATGATCGGCATAAGATAAAGTGTTATCGTCTGCATAATTATATATAGTACTAAAATCAACAGAATAAAAGATGTCATTAATAAAAAAAATTAAGAGAATGGGACCCAAAATTGAGCCCTGTGGCACACCTTTAAACACTGTTTCAAAAGAGCTACACATATTTTTTACCTTTACACATTGTTTTCTACCAGACAAGTAGCTGTTTAATAAATTTATAGACTTTTCTGATAGACCATATGCTTCAAGTTTCAATAAAATGAGGTCGTGTGGGAGACAGTCAAAAGCCTTTGATAAATCCATTAAGATAGCTGCTATATATTTGTTTTCATCCAAAGCTTTTTTCCAGTCTTCAATAATTTTTAGTAAGGCAGTTTGACATCCGAAACCTTTCCTAAAAGCTTATAATGATGGATGAGAATGAAAATTGAAAAAATCTGTTAATTGGTCAAAAATAGCTCTTTCAACAAATTTTGATATTGTTGGCAAAACACTTATTGGACGATAATTTCCTTTCTCTAAAATATTCTTCTTCTTGAAGAGCGGTCTAACCTGTGCTGTCTTGAGCTTATCTGGAAAAATTGATACATCAATACACTTATTAATAAAAAATGTAATTGGTTCTACAATACAAGGCATAGATAGCTTCAATATTTTTGGTGATATCCCATCGTAACCTGTAGCTTTCTTAATATTCAATTTGTTTATTTGCTTACTAACAAAATTAGAGCTTACCGGTTTAAAATTTAGATCATCAGTAATCAGCTTATTTTCTTTGATCATACATACACTAGGATGCTCTTTATTTACAATAACATTTGTATTACCAATATTTGTTGCTACGTTGATGAAAAAGTCATTGAAAACTTCAGATACCTTTGCTGGATCATTTATAATCTCACCATTTTCACTAAATGTGATATGATTATTACTACTACTGCCTTTCTTTGACAAAAATGGCTTTGTAGTTGGCAAAAAATCGGATGATTTTGGTCCTCCAGCACATCTCTCAAAAAAATAGTTTTGGATAGATTTCTTTTTAACTTTATTAACATGATTTCTTTGCTTTCTATAATTTTCCCAGTTTACTTTAGATCTAATTTTCAAAAATTTATTGTGGAGCATTCTCTTTTTGTAAATTTCTTTTCTTCAGGTTTTATTCATAAATGGTGCTGGAGTTTGAACTGGTTTTCTTTTATTCAATGGGATATGTTTACTTACAACTTCAAGATAAGATTTTTCAAAAATTTCATATGTAGAATTTATATCTGATTCATTTCCTATATTTACATAATCAATTTTTTATAGATCTTCAACATACTTTTCATGATCAAAGTTTTTATAGCTTCTATAAGTAATATAGTCTCTATTTATTTTTGGTATCCTGCCTTTGATTTGGGTTGATACTATATTGTGCACATCACTGAGTCCGCAGTTAAAGTTTGTAGTATTTTGGCAGTGACTTGGTTTGTTGGTAAGTATAACATCAATTAAGGTAGGTGATGCATTTTTAGTGAAGCAAGTCTCTTTTTTAACTAAGTTACTATAATCAAATATGTCACATACTGATTGTAGTGGTGATGATTTTTCTCTGTCCTGCATATTGTAATTAAGGTCATCAAACACAAGAACATTTTCATAATTTAAGGATGCTTTGTCAAAAGTGTTTGTGAAATCCTCTATGAATTTATCATCTTTCATAGATGGGGGTCTATATACTCCACATATAAGCCATTTTTTGTCATTGAAATTTATTTCTGTAAATATAGATTCTATTTCTTTGCATTCAAGTTTTACCTTCCTGTCACATGCAAGATCAGATCTTACATACAGCAGCATTCCTCTACCATGTGATGACCTGTCGGCTCTCCACAGGTGATAATTTTCTACTTCAAATTGGCTGTTTGGAAATGTCTCATCGAGTTTAGTCTCAGCAATTATCAGCATATCGATTGTATTTGCTAATAAGAGGTCTTTTATAGAGCAAATTTTATATCTGTAACTATTGATGTTTAAAAATGAGCACATGAAAGTGTCTGGATGTTTTTTTCTTGTATCACTCAATTCATCAAAAATGTCAGTGTTTACATCGGATGTTGTGTCTGGTGTTAAGGGGAGACTCTCCACTAGAGGTGCGTTCGAAGAGTTTCCTATAGATTCATTTGTTTCAAGATTGGTACTGAAGAAAGAGTCCGTAAAAGGAGGTAGTGTACACAAATAACAATACCAATCGTCTGAAGAATTAGACAAATAGTTGTATTCAGATACTGGCATGTCAATGCATTTTGCGTGGTGCCATAGGAGACAGCTCTCACATTGTATTCCTCGTTGATTTCTTTTAACAGGTTTTTGGCATTTTCCACAGGGAAATCGGATTGGGCCTGGGTTCTCTGATACATCTCCACTCATTACAAGTAATAAAATAATTCGATATCTATTTGGACTTTGAATTGGTCTGCAGTGTAAAGTTTTTACATTTTTTCCTTTGTTTACATTTGTGGCGCCTTGGGCGCTGACTATCAAATTTAAGACATACTCGTTGTTTGGTATTTTAACAGGTATTTTGATGTCATAAACGTCTTTCCTTTCCACTTTTGCACTGTTGTATGTTGATTTAGTGCTATGAAAATTTCCTATTCTTGTTATATTCGAAAATATGAGGAGCGCTGTTGAAGCTCCCGTCAAACCCACCGCCATTTTTGTCGACTCTATTTTGTTCCTGTATTTAAATACTGTTATATTGACAGCCGGAACCTTTGAACCGTAATGAGAGCGGGAGGTTTGGCGCTTTAAAATCTGATTCAACCCACCATTTCTTTAGAAATGCCTGTACCAAGTCAGGGTCATTACGGTTTTCACAGTTTTCCGGTTGTTGACTGATTTTGTCTGTTTATATAATTATGAGTTTTGACTTTCCCTTTGTAAGATTGTTCGGAGTTCGGTAATTTTGTTATTACCCTTATTTATGATGCGGTTTGGGCTTTTAGCATTGCATAATTGAGGATTAGGGCTATGGTGTTAAATGGCACTTTCAACAATATTTCAGTTATATCTTGGCGGTCAGTTTTATTGGTGATGGAAACCGGAGTACCCGTAGAAAACCACCGACCTATCGCAAGTCACTGACAAACTTGATCACATAATGTTGTATCAAGTACATCTCGTCATAAGCTGGATTCGAACTCACAGCTTTAGTGGTGATTGATTGCACAGTTAGCTATAAATCCAACTATCACACAATCACGACAACAGCGGCCCCACCTATGAAGTAGATAAAGGAATCGTATATTAATTGATGAAACGTCTTTTAACATTTTAAAATTGATTATATCATTGTGTCTTTGAATAGCATTAATAAAAAGCAGCGTAATTGTAATACAAATTAGAAGATACCAAACGGGAAACCGTAAATCGAAGGACAATCCAATGGTCAAAAGAAAACTGAGAAAAAGACAACGATCCACAATTAAAGCACTACACGTAAGACTGAAAATTGAGAAACACGAACCCAACAAAAAGTCATGCGCTTCGAGTGGTAAGGTGTAAGGCCTGCCCTACTAGTGGCACTCGCCGTGTTACTTCTAAGCGAACCGATCATCATATATACATTGACATTGACCAGTGTGGAGCTGGTATACTTGTCCAGTCATGACTTATCACGGAGTAACTCGACGGATGCCATATGTGGAGCTGGAACTGCTAACCTTTCCGGAGAACCTGAATTCAACCCCGGCTTTTGGTTGCATTCGTTTTGCTCGATTTTTAATCTTGTAATGTTTTGTCATTTTTCTTTTAGTCATTTCATTGTCTGTCCTTCGAATTACGATTTCTCATTACCCCTTTGGTATCTTCAAACTTTTCTTGTTCTTTTTTGCGTTTATTGCGAGACAGATTTATTTTCCTACTATTTGTCCTCCAACTTTACACATATTAATTCTAAAACGTAGTTTAGCAATTGATGCTTACTTACAATAAAGTACATCAATCGTCGTAATATTAAATTAATTGTCGTAACCTAGCAACATACAACCGTTTAGCAACTATCAGTCGTATCGACAAGAACAAAAAACATATTAGTAATGCTCTGCACATTGTGCACTTAAGGAATCTCATTTTGTAGAGTATGCATAATAAATTCCATACTACGACAAAATGGCTGTAGCGATGTGTTTTCTGGTCCAAAGTGTTTTATTAAGTGTTCTTGATTAGTTACTGTATTATTACGTTGTTAGTGTCTGGTGATATTAACACAAATCAAATAAATGATAAAATAAAAAAGTAGATATTACATTTGGTGCGCACGACTCCTTTCCGGTATAACCTTATTAGGAACGCTCAAGATCGAAAGACTGGAAAGTCATATAAGTGTGTGGGAGCAGATATTAAAGAGCATAGCGAAATACTTGCAGTGGAACATTGTTTCAGTGACAACTCCGTTTATATTAGAATAATCCATGATCTGTAAATAAAATATCTAACCTTCATTGCAATCTGACCAAAAACTAGCTTCCATTATAAAATATCTGTGAAACATTAGTGTATTAGTGACTTCAAACATTTGTCACTTTACTGATAAATGTTTCTGACTGGAGCAAAATTTGAGCTTCATTACCATTCACGAGCACTCACGGCTTTTGGTGGAGTCGTGTTTTGTGTTTGTGGTTTGTATGTCTTCGTCGTGTGTCTTTGTCTGCCCAATGTTGCCAGTGTCTCTGGGTTGTCCATTCCAGGTTATTATGTTATTGTGATGTTTAGTGATATTCACTGACATCACCAAATTCATTTCTACGGTTATGGGTTTAAACTATAAGTTGTTTCTCGAAAACATTCTTTATTTCTCTGATTCCATCAAAATTGACAAATACAGCTGTTGGGATTGACAGATATGGTGGGAAATTAACCATTTATTTATTACCGTCAAATGCTTCACAAAGCCATCATTTTGTCAGTTATAGTTGCTCTTTTTTACGCATCGGCCAGCCCTTGATTATAGAAAAAGCAGCGTAATACTTTTGTCAATCGATGTCATTACAAATCTTAGAAAAAAAGAAAATATATTAGAGCAGATGGTATTCCCGGTATCCTTGGTAACATTATACGTTAAGCTTCCTTTGAACTCCGTTCGCGATATTACGTGTATGAGTTACTAGCAGTAATAAAACAAGCATGTTTTCTGAACATGACTACAAAACAATGTGCTGAATTACGATGTAAAAATGACAATTTGTATCATTTATTTTTATAATGAGATCGTATTGAACGAGATAACAGACTCATCTGATCAATAACAATACTGTAAGAAAAGGTTGAAGATACCAAAAGGGTAATCAGAACGCGTAAATCGAAGAACAGACAACACAATGGCTACAAGAAAGAGGGCAAAAGGACCAAAAACGATATTGAAAACATTAGAAAAGCAACGCGAAGCTCACAAACAACGGGAGTGAATTCAGGTGCTCCGGAAAGATAAGCAGTACCTGCTCCACATGTTGCACCCGTCGTGCTTCTTTTAAACGACGCGAACATAATCGGATTTTAAAATGCAAATAACAAGTAAAACGTGACCTCCCTACAAAACAAATGGGAGTAGAAACAAACAGAACATCGTTTTTACACGAACTCCACTAAAAACCGAAAATTGAAGGGCCCAAACAATTCCAAGTTGTGCACTACTTTTGTGATTTCTTGCATTTTCTCCGCAGTACAAATAATTATACAAATGGTATATGTACTTTTATCAATAAATTAAATAGAGGATTAGCGGGATATATATTGTTTAAAAGATAGGTAACAGATTTATTTTTTGAATAAATGGGGGGGGGGGGGGGGAACATAATACTATTGCAACACCATTTTGTAGACATTTTCACTGAGACACGACTGGGAATAAGTCATATAAAGATACAAGGAAATGTTTAGCAAGCACGAGCTTCATTCATTTAGACAATCCAGATAATGGCACAGTATGATGACCAATTAAACGGATGTCTTGCGTTACATAATCCGATTTATTTTGATTTTATAATGCAAATACTAAACTAGACAAGTTGAATGGGTACTATTTGGTTTAAATTGATAATTTGTCTTGACTGCAAATCTATTATCTGAGATTAGATTTCTTAACAAATCAATAAACTGCCTAAATTTTAAATTATTTCACATGAAACCAATATATGAATCTTGTCATTCAAAACAGAAATATTGCTCTATTTACATGTACTGTCGTTTGTCTGGCTACAGGATATGATATGTACAATGTAGTTGATATATCAAAGCTGATTGGGATAGGGGTATTGTTATGGTGTTTAACGCCATTTTCAACATATTTGAACTATATCATGGAGGTCAATTGTATATGTAAGTATATCATGTTTGGCGTAATGTTGGGGTTTATATTTTCAAAAGACCAATGAGTGATGGTCATACTGGATCTTAAGATATTAAAACCGTTAAAAACGGGAACACTCTGCAAGCTGTTGTCCGATTGGAAAATTTTTTAACTGTCTTGCAATATTTTATGAACGGTCATCGGAGACGACCCCAATTGGATATTGATGGATGTTTGTGCATCCCCACTCCCAAAAGAGGAAAGATATATACAAATTAATCTAATTTAATTAGACTGAAGTCATTATGAGAGTTGGTTTTGAAAAAGCTATGGTTGCATTGTTGTTTTTCTTACTATATAACGTTGTGAGTTCGAGTCCCGTTCAGGCGAGGTGCATTCGATACAACATTGTGTGATAAAGTTTGTCAGTGACTTGCGAGAGGTCGGTGGTTTTCCTGGATACTCTGGTTTCCTGCACCAATAAAATTGACCGCCACGATATAACTGAAATATTGTGGAAAGTGACGTTAAACACCATGACTCTTTATACTTACCCTAACCCCTTCCTATTTGCATAGATCTTCGCGTAATGTGGACTTCCCGGTTATTTACTTGTTCTATGTTTGTCATGTTAATATAATAGTTCAACGTCATTCATATTGACAATAACATCCTTCCATCCCCAATTTTGCAAACGCATATAAGACAGACCGCAGCATGTGGACATCATTATGGTTACTAGATGTCGTACAGCAAATTAACAAGTGGAATATACTATAATAGTACGCACGAAATGTAAAACAAAGCAAAACCTACATATAAGAAGAGCTTGAAAATACCAAAGGGGTATTCACAATCGGTAAATCGACGGACACACAACATATTGGCCAAAAGAAAAAGGACAAACAATGATCTACAAAACATTACACATAAAACTAAAGATCGAGTAACACGAACCCCACTAAAAACCGGGGGTGAACTCAAATGCTCCGGAAGGGTAAGCAGTTGCTGCTCCACGACAAGCACTGGACAGTTTGTAGTAAGAAAGGATCATATGGATGTAAATGAACATGAGAGACCATCCAACATTACACTTGGACACAAATTAAAGTAAATGAACAGTTTGTAGTAAGAAAGGATCATATGGATGTAAATAAACATGAGAGACCATCCAACATTACACTTCGACACAAATTAAAGTAAATGAACAGTTTGTAGTAAAAAAGGATCATATGGATGTAAATGAACATGAGAGACCATCCAACATTACACTTAGACAAATTAAAGTAAATGAACAGTTTGTAGTAAGAAAGGATCATATGGATGTAAATGAACATGAGAGAGACCATCCAACATTACACTTAGACACAAATTAAAACAAAGTCAAGGAACAACGTTTTCAATGTTGTCTATATTTCACGGTCAAATTAAGGGTCTCCCACAAAGAGAAGTACTCTTACCCTAAAATGGGTGTGAAACGGCACCTAGCCTGCAGATGCACGGTATTTTTTTCTTCTGTCTACAAACTGTACATCTTTGTCGTTCTGGTATCATTTGGTGTATAATATATTATTCCCAGAAGCGGGGGTATCAAAAAGAAAAACAAAATACGAGTGACAAAATCTTACAAATACCGTCATCATTGTGCTCGACATCAGATGTCATTTACGAAGTTTCAAATACAGAATAACATAATAACAGGGTTCCCATCAGGTAAATAGTAAGAAAACTAGACATGCACATGTAATATGAAGTATCTGGCATTTAATTTTTATAAATGGTAGAGACGCACTGTACAAATTAAAAACTTCGAAGCACAACAAACAAAAAACAAAAACCCAGAAAAATTTATAAAAATGAACTCAAATGACATGGGTGCTTTAAAACAGCAACATCACTCTTAATATAAAACAAGATAACAGTGAAATATATATCTGTCTGAACTAAAATAGTAACAAGGTGAAATGCGTGGAAACAACAACAACAGTAATATACAGAGAGGGTTAAGTTTCCAGTTCTTATTGTCATCGACTTTTAAAAGTTATTTCAGTCTATTTTTATCAGATTGGATGGTATCTTAAATGTATCACAGAAACATGATACCAACATCAACAAATTATAATGATTTCTTTACGTTATCGCGACAACTTGTCAATTACCAAGTTGTGGAAAAAGTACAAGAAATTCAGATATTGACATCACACAAATTTAAATTGAAAATTAAGAACACTCGATAAAATAACAAAATATCGAGCCACAAAAGAGTTAAGGTTATGGTGTTTAACGCCACTTCCAACAATATGTCAGTCATATTGTTGCTGCCAGATGTAATGGTTGAAGAAGCCCGAGTACCTGAGCAAACCACCGGCTTACCGAAAGCCACTGAAAAACTTTATCACATAATGTATCGAGTACACCTCGACCTGACCGGGATTCGAACTCACAACGTTAGTGGTGATAATTATTGATTGCATATGTAGTAGTAAATCCAACTACCATAGATTCACAACTGCCATGCGATCACGACCACGACCGTCTCTAGACCGCAATGATTGCTACAAAGAAACGAAAATAAGAATTGAGACTTCGAGTGGTTTCTTATCCTGTTTCATGAAGAACATCAATTAATACATAAACGTTACATAGGATTATATCAATTATAATACCTCACATATTATAAATTAATACGTTTGGTTTAGATAGCACCACGTGACATTTTTTATTCGGATATTTTTTTTCAAAAATCTCCACCCGTTATAAATGTTTACGTAATCAGTCTGCAGAAAAAAATGGCTGCCAAAGATTATTCGTTCGTCGAAGGGGAAATAACCTTAGAAGGGTTGATAATTCTGGATATCCACCCCCAAACAAGGCCGTAAGTGTATAATACCATTCATATTTTAAGGAATAGTAAAAACGACTTATTGGGGCACTGACTTACACTGTTAGGTCAGAGTTTCTTGACAGTTTACTTATTGAAACTTTACTATTTGGCGATGATAGCTTATCTGAGGAACAAAATGCACAAATATTCAAATCAGTGCAGTTGTACATCAAACAAACGAAACGTTTTACCCCACAGTGATCACACTTCATATATTGAATTTAACTATTTTCTTTTGTGAACATTTTCTCCATTGTTGAATTACCCCCACGAATATGACAATTCTGTACTGTTATAACTCAATATATTATATAATTTCAAAAATCTTTGTTTTTTTGTTTTTTTCAATGTTGTTATAAAATGTAATTGTTAATTATACATTATTACTTGCTGGTGCATGGAATATAAAATTGTATGTAAATATGTGGAGAGGACCTTTGTAAGTTGGAATAACTTGTGTCCGATCCAAATGTTATATAGTTAACAATAAAATACGTTTAATCTAATCTAGAGTTACGTGAAAGGAACAGAACAAAAATAAAAACGTAGACCAAAATATTTGAAAGCCAAATAATTTAAAAGTATTTGGGAGCAAGAAAACTAAAGGACAAACAGTATAGCCAGAAGTGGTTTAAGCCACTTATGTCTGGAGGAGATCCTTTGATTTAATAATAATTACATGACTTAGGAAGTGTAAATTTCGAGAAATAAAAGTATAATATTCCATATCAGGGCCGAAACACTGACTACCGGGCAGATGACAACCTCGGGGACTACTATATCCACCAGTTGAGGTATCGACCCAATGATAGTAATGAAAATGTAGATATCTCAGTTAAGTGCATACGACGCATTTCTCGAATATCCTTCGTCAGGTACGCTCAAAGTGAAATGGTGCTATATTTGAGCGAATAACAAATATATGTACAAAGTACGTTTGTTCGGAGTTCGGTAATTTTGTTATTACCCTTATTTGTCATAATTCGGAAGTTTTTTAAAATACATTTAAGGATTGATCACAATTTTTGTTCGGTTCATGTAGAAATAACCTCAATCAGGTTGTACACACCGTGCAATCCGCGTAGCGTGTTACGCAAGGGTGTGTACAACCTGATTGAGGTTATTTCAAATGAACCAAACAAATAATTTCGATCAATCCTTATAAATTAATTCAAACTTTTCTTGATATGATATTGAAAAATATATCTATTTTTTTCAAAATAAGGCAAATAATCGAAAATAAATTTAAATAACCTCAAAGGTGCCTTATTTAAAGAAAACTACCTGATGACAACGGCACGCCACGCCTTGAGAGCGCCGTCTATTCTTAGATTCCGTTCATTGACAAATAACCTCAACTTTTTAAACCAATCAAAACACGTATAAAATGACATATGACTCTAAAATTAATTTATTTGTACAGTATCCATTATTAGTTTTGATAACAACATCTTTGACTTTTCTACCCTTTACACAATATAGCTCATTTGAAATTTACAGCAGTCTAGAATCAGTCTTTAGGCAATATTTTTCCGGGTGAAAAAAAGGCACATGATCTGATCTCCAAATGTAAAGAAGCATTAGATAATACCGAAGTGGGAATCAAAATTGGATAATTCAGAGAAACTGGCAACATATAACATATAAACATGACAAAGTTATTAATACCTTCCTTGCACTTATCAATTATATAGTAGGTTTGAGTGTCTAACAGCGGTAAATGTCACTTTATTATTTCCTGTTTCACGATGTACCCCACTGATGAAACATTAACGACAATAGCGCATTAATTGACATAATACAAGTCAATGTCATTTTGCTGTTCTCAGATTTAATTTGGTTTAGAAATCAATGTTAATTTGTCAATAACAACATTATATAGGCTTTAACTGACACTGATTAATTACGATGACATTTCATCAAGGCCACGTTTGTTGTTTGCTTCATGGTGTTTAACGCCACTTTTACCAATATTTCAGTTATATCGTGGCGGTCAGTTTTATTGGTGGAGGAAACGGAGTACTCAGAGAAAACCACCGACCTGTCGCAAGTCATTGACAAACTTTATCACTTAATGTTGTGCACCTCGCCCTGATCGAGATTCGAACTAACAACATCAGTGGTTATAGGCACTGATTGCATAGGTAGTTGTAAATCCAACTACCATGCGATCACGACCGCGACGGCCACTCCAAGGCCACCAAATATAAATAAACGTTAGAGAATACCTAAGCGCCAATCAAGAATTCACGATCCAGAGAAACTGGCAACATTGGGTACACAAGACGAAGATATACAAAACCAAAAATACAACACAAGACGAAGACAAACAAAACAAAAAACAATACGAGTTGGACATCATTATGCGCAAACAAACACAAATAACGTAAATGAGACCTTCTACAAACAACTGCAGGTAAAGGAAATGTTAAGCAATAAATAAATAAAGAATTTACCGGTGAAACCCCTTGTCATCTAGCAACCATACTCTTTAGGATGTGGTCAGAAGAAAACATCTTAATGACCCGATCCGCTATTCATGCCTCCTAACGCAATTTGGAAGGAACACATTATTTGTATGGTTTTATTAAATAATTGTATCGAAGAGCATATAGTCTTGTGTGTCCAATTTTGCCAGTTTCTCTGGAATGTCCATCTCTAATTCCCCTTCGGTTTCGCTAACGTTTATTGTCCTATTCGCTAAGTCTGGCAGTCCCGATATAGCAGGAACATTGCTAAAAGTGGGGTGTAGAGGTACGGTTATGGTGTTTGACGCCACTTTCAACAATAGTTTAGTTATATCGTGGTGGTCACTGTATTAGTGGAAGAAACCGTTGTCCCCGGAGAAAACCACTGACCTGTCTCTATGAGCGAGATTCGAACTCACAACTGTATGTGGTGATAGTTACTGATTGCATATGTAGCAGTAAATCCAACAAGCATACTATCAAATGTTACTTTTTTGTTTTCAGAGATTCTGTTTACAAAACCAGATTGATGTTTTTTTTTTCAGTAGTTTGTTATATGTCGTTATATATGCCAATTCTGTAGAATAATCAACTTACGATCTTTCCCCATATTTAATCTAAGTGTATAATCTAATGCGTTTCTTTGACAAGATAGACACATAAATTCACCGTGGGCATAAGCATCGATAATATGGTATCAAGTGCACTTTCTTGTTTGTTGCTAATATATATATTACCATGGTATTATAAATTATATTTTCGTTTAAACCGGAAAAGTTACTTTCGTGTTCCGTTAATCGGCTTAGATATTGTAATTGTTATTATCAATTATCATGCCTGTTGACATCTAATCTCCATTTCAGCAAGATTCATTAATATTATTGTCGTGCGTTCAAGGCAGGTACACCATTTGGTGTTTTGAAGAAATGAAAATTGAACATTTGGATCGGACGATTTACGGCATATAATCATTACATCACATAATAAATAGCGTATTCAACGTTAATGAATTCCAATTTAACCGTGCAATACATATTTAAAACTATTTCTTTGTTCGAATTTTCTAATAAAATAGATATAAATCGGGGACAATTTAAGAACACAAAGTTCAGGAATTTAATGATTGTGCAGTTGTAAGTGCTAAAAGTTCACGGTTACATTTTTGATTAATTTAACTTTGAATCACCTAATGCTATGTCGTTACTATATATTCAGCCATATAGTTCAGGAATTCTATGATTGAGAACCGGTATGTCCTAAAGGTTCACGGTGACGTTTGTGATTGATTTTACTTTGATTCACCTACTGCTATGTAGTTATTCTATATTCATCCTTAATAAGGTTGGATTGTAGTCACACAATTTGATATTTCTAGTAGCGAACTGAATTTGAAATTTAAATACAATCGAGTTTTATCTACGAGGAAGTTTTTGTTTTTTTGTTTATTAAATTTAATCCAAGATAACAAGTACAATAGTACAGCATTGACATTGTAATTTAAGTATGATATTGTTCGGAGTTCGGTAATTTTGTTATTACCCTTATTGACATTGCACGTCATGCTGCAGCACAAACTTCCTTCTTATTATCTTTCAATACGGAATCAAAAATAATAGAATGATTGCTATATCAATATAATCTTTAAATAAAATGAAACAAATAAAAAGATGCCACAATGTCGGAAGAGTTCTTCTTCGATTTACGTCCTTTGATTACCCCCTTTTTGGCAAAATTGATACAAATAAATGACCACTCACTTCACTGGCTTTGTGAAGGCTTCTCAGAAAACAGTGGCGGAGTTAAACTATTTTATGTTCCTAATTGCATAATTTATAATTTTACTTTTTACATCTATTATATTCAAAAGCAACAGCTCAGAGCGTTTCCGGGTGACAGATAGGGGAGCCCTCTCCATATGGTTTTGTTCGGTTATAATACGTGGACGATAGTGGACAATGTGTTTAGAAGAGAGTAGCACATTTCCTGCACACAGCAGAGCTTTGTGTTAGATTTAGAAAAACACTAGGCGCATTGTAGACGCCACCAAAAGACTATTTTTTACGTCCATATCCAACTCTCCATGCTTCACTTTCCTCATTTCCATGTGGCTTCTGTATATAATTTAACTTGTTCTCGTCCTGCAAATAGCTGAAAAACTGATCGCTGCTGTACATTAACCAATAGTCATTGGTAAACAATGTTCAATGAAACGGTTCGAAAACATGTACAATGATTATGTGTACATGATTGTGACATATGAGCAATTTTGGCGTCAAAATAAGAACCTCTCAAATCGGAAATTATAGATCTTCTTTCTACTCCAATTTGATTTTTTATAAAATGTTGAGGAAATACAATAAATAAAGAAGAAGAAAACCAAAACAAAAACACAACACAATATGTGTTGGACACCACTATGCACACACAAGGAAATAACGTAAATATGACAACTGGAGATAAAGACAAACGAACATCGTTTTTATGCGGAAATCGTAACAGACAAGTTACAAACATGTGGAATATTAATATAGTTTTTATGCATGTTGAGAGTATTCTCCATTACATCTGCATTTCAAGATATTACATATACACTATTACTGTTTTCACCACATTGTTACCATAATCGCCATCTGTGTTATGGCAACCTTTAAACAATTTACTTCAATTTTCATATTTCCATTCTGCAGAAGCCGTTTGTCATTAAAACAAAATACAATAAACCACAATGATTGCCAATAACCTTTCCACATGTCTAATTATTACAAAGAAAACAGTCAACGGCTAAAATAACAACGTTAACATATGAATGAAAAATTTGTTAGAAGATTACATTATGTGTCTCTCGCTCTCAACTGACAAGCCGCATTTACCCAATGTTAGGCCAAAATGAGCAACCGGTGATACACTTGTCTGTGATTTGTTAATATATATAGAGTATGGACAGCTTTGATGGTCGAGACAGACATTAATATTATTAGAATCCCATCGAGTTTCGATACTGGTGATTATGTATGTCGAAACTTTTTTAAATTGACGCTATTGTTTAATCGGGAACGTCACCATCTTCCAAATTTGCAATTATAGAAAATTTTCCACACGCCAAATATTCATAAATGGCCGTGAAAATACAAATCATCAAGAATTAGATATATTTATCTTAGCAAACATGTAGAATATTAATACAGCTGTTATGCATGTTGAGATTATTCTCCATTGCATTTGAATTTCAAGATATTACATATACACTGCCAAAATATATATGATTAACTCTATAATTAATAATTTGCTTTCATAAACTTGTTACCATACTCCTGTGTTATAGCAACCTTTAAACAATTTACTTCAATTTTCATTTTTACCATTCTACCAAGCCTTTTTTCATTAAAACAAAATACAATAAACCACAGTGATTGCCAATAACCTTTCCACATGTCCACAGTTTCCTAATTATTACAAAGACAACGTGAAAGGGTAAAATAACCACGTTCACATAATTATGAATGTAAAATTTGTTATAAGATTACATTATGTGTCTCTGGCTTATATCAACCTCTCAGCTGACAAGCCGCATTTACCAAAATGCTAAGTAAAAATTAGCAACCGGTGATACAATTGTCTGTGATCTGTCATTTGTCAATATGTATAAGGTATGGACAGCTTTAAAGGTCGAAACAGACATTATTATTAGTATCCCACCGAGTTGCGATACTGATGATCATGTATGTCGAAACATTCAAACTTGACGTTCTTGTAACCCTATTAATAATGCAAATATCAGACAAGGTGTGGGGACAAATTTCAAACTGATTCCAAATGGCGCCAACTCATTATTTAGTTCACAAAGAGTGATTGATTTACAGAAAATATAAATGATGGGTTTAATAAATAGGAGAGAACCACGGAAGAAATGTCAATGATAGGTCTTTCTTCAAAACTACGTCAAAGATGGTGTCCATATTCTTTGATTGCCTTACCTTACCTATTCCGTTCATCTTCATACGAAAGGTTTCTTATGGAAATTATTGTTGAAATCATCTTTTCTAAGACAGAGTCATGATCCTTACTCAAAACTGTATTTGCGGATGCTGTCGGCCATCAGGGATAGCTGACAGGAGTTAAGATTGCCAATGCAATTTTCATCATTGTCAAAGCAGCTCTTCCAAATTGCAACACATATGGTAGAAATAGCCTTTGTATGGTCCTCTATAAAATATATCCGGGATTTCATCTGTCATCCAATATGGCCACCATAGGCTTTGTAATTAGGGTTACAGTTAGTATTTATCATGACACACTCTATAATAACGTTGTTCGCCAAGTTATATGTGAGTATTTGTATTTTACTCACATGAGGAAAGCACATGACCTCACCAATTAACTAAGATTGAAGGTTTGGGCCCATAAAACCAGATTACATCGTCAATTTGTATTGAAGTGTCTGTGCCAACCCAGGAAACACCAATTAACTAAGATTGGAGGTTTGGGCCCATAAAGCCAGATTACCTCGTCAATTTGTATTGAAGTGTCTGTGCCAACCCAGGAAACACCAATTAACTAAGATTGGAGGTTTGGGCCTATAAAACCTGATTACCTCGTCAATTTGTATTGAAGTGTCTGTGCCAACCCAGGAAAGTGAGAGTCATGTATTTTTGTGTTAGGGGTATCGATTTTGCCTCTTTCTGCGATTTGTATATTTATTTTGTATTTGTTCCGACAGTGTGGTATGCTTTGTTTTTCATTCTATATCAAACATAGTAGAAATAGTCAAAGTAAACGTGAGAGAAACCGAAGGGGCAATCAAGAATGGACAATCCAGAGAAAGTGGCAACATTGGGCACACATGACATAAGATGAAGACAAAACAAAAACAAAAAACAAAACACACCACAATGTGTGTTGCGGATGTCACTATTCGCAAAAACACAAATAACGTAAATAAGACATGATACCTCCTACAAACAAATGGAGGTAAAGACGGACTGAATATCGTGTTTAGACGAAAATCGTAACGGACATCACAACACTGAACTAATAACGTAAAGCCTTTGTAAACGACATGGATAAGACTGAATTGCATACTGCCAGCATTTGTTTGGTATGTTAAATACATTTATGAGATCAAGGTACATTGAGTGAAAACAGTTCATGAAATCATTTTCCAATAGCCTTCGCAAAGTTCCGTTCATCCACGGGTTTATGCCTACTTAGTTTTTTTAAAGAGGTCAATGTCGTACATCAATTAATCAATCAATACAAATGATCACATATGAATGTAAAAGTTGCTATAAAATTATGCTTTTGTGTCTATAACATTAATCAACATCTCAGCTGATAAACCTAATTTAGCAACTGTTAAACCATCATGATCAACTAGGGATATATTTGTCTGTGATTTGTTCATTTATATAATGATTATTACGAATTGCTACCCTGACAATAATGTAAAGATCAGACTAGATAGACGGTGATATGTCGAATTATTACCCTGTTGATAATGTAACGATCAGATTAGTTCCATGGTGATATGTCAAGCTTATTCAAAATGATACCAATCCATTTCTAAGTTCACAAAGAGTAGTGCATTTACGCATAACAAATACAAAATAAAATATTTTGCCAAGATGAAGTTAATTCCGTTGCTTAATTAGTCAGTAGACATCGAAATTCCAATACATCGTACATGTGGTCTTTTGTAACATATCATCTATCACCAGAGACGTACCTTGGGGTCAATATCAATGCAATGTTTCATGTCATCACGTATACAATCCAAATATAAATCTTTTATCTGCACAATATCAACTATTATCGAATAACGTATATATCCAGAAGACAATTTTGTAACAAGGTATTATGTGAATGATTTCTTAATTTGATATTGTTTATGTCAACCTACTTATATAATGTAGAATACCAAAGATCGTGTGGCGAATAACCTTCCGAATGTAAATAACCTTTTGAAATTAAGCATTCAAAATCATCGCAACACAAGAAATACTTTGATTTCACTCGAAATTCTCCAAATATGTTGCCTATCCCAATGGTATGATTAATTGTTGGTTGATTAACGTCTAACAGCAACTCTGTCATGCATATGCAGGTCAATAACAATTTCAACGATATATTAAGCCTATCTATATGGACAACTGGGGAAGGGGTCAGTTATGCGAACTACCATTGAGATATACACGGAGTGTTGGATAGAAAAGAAAGATTTAGCCTTTTGTTGCGGCTACCTTTTACCTTCTTTCAAACTTTCTTTGATCACCGATCTGAAAGTAATATTCCCTAACAAACCAAACCACCCACAGAGGGAGGGCATATAATATTCGCCACCCGAGGAAGCGATCAGCAGCTCTGTGGGTCCACCTCTTAGTTTCGTTTCCAGTACATAGACACCAAATAACAATTACGGACCAAAATAATAAAAGTCACAATTACATCGTCAATTCTGGAGAAATAAAAACGATTGCCTCTAACCACGACGTTAGCACATATTTAGACACTAGTTATATTGTTATCGATAGGTATGCACATTTTGGAAATACCTATTTGTCAAAAGAATTCGCACGTGTCTTAGGCCCAGGACAAATAGTGACGTCACTTGAACACCTCGGCACTGTGCCAGGTGTTCAAGCTTGAACCACCTCGGCACTGTGACAGGTGTTCAAGTGACTTATCGATGACAAAAACGGCTGCATTTAATTCGCTAAATATGTACAAGTAAATTCAATAATTTTGATATTACATATTTTTAATAAACAATATCACTAGAGTGTAAGTCAGTTATCGATTTCGATCTCGGTTCAAGCTAGATAAACACCCGCGCTATGCGGTCTCGGCGCACAATTTGTACGGGCTAAGGTGTACATCTAGCTTGAACTCCTCGGTATCAGTCGGTAACTATTACTTATCTACCATAATGCACTTCAATATTTCCATTACAATTAATACTGATTAAGGTGAGCAAACAACGGTTATCAAAACATTAACTCACCTTTGATAGTTCAATCAACAACGTGAACTATTTTTATCCGTGCCAAGTTACTAAAACAAACAATACAACTATCGTATTACCTTAATATGGTATAACACTTGTCACATAATGTACAGTGTAAGGGGATTACTGTTTCAGTTGTTTAAAGTGAATGGTTTACGTGGGAGCTAGAGATACTTCTAAGAAATCTGATAAAGCAAGGATGGAAATATTGATAAGTTCAATTGTGTAATATATCCATTATGAAAATAAATAGGAAAACGAAAAATACCCCCTGCCAGAAAAGCTACGAAATCTAGTAGAAACAGTTTTAGCAGTGTTAGTCAACAATACCCCTAACATCAAACATTTAATAAAGCTAATTAATGTTGATAAGGTGCATGTATTGTATTTTAATAAAATTATTCAATACCACGCTGTCGGAAAATTTCTAAGATCAATCCCTAACACAAATACATGTCCGGTCACCTTCCTGGCTTGGTACAGACACTAGAATAAATAAGTGGAGGTGCTAATAAAGTAAACGCTAGAGAACACCGAAGGGCCAATGAACAAATGACAATCCGGCGAAATGGGCAACATAGGGTATATAAGACACAGGACGAAAACAACAACAAAAAACACACTGTTATATGCAAACAAACATAAATAGCGTAAAAAAGACATGAGCCCTCCTACATACAACTGGAGGTAAAGACGAACCGAACATCGTTTTTTTTTAGGAAATCGTAACGGACATATACATCATCTATTTTTGAATAGAAAAGTGTTTATAATGGATGGAGTTAGAGAACTTTCACCGAAGTTGTCCATCATAGAACACTCCAAGCAAACTGTGGTTTGTTGTATTTTACCTTTTACGTAGAAGATGCATGACGTTCTCCATACACGGGGCGACCATGTGCCTCTTGTTCCCACTTACAAATAGCAAGCGCCTCTTATATAGAGACTAGGTAAATCATGAAGGAGATGTTACTAAGTTTTATTTCTATAACCGGGATCTCTTTGGGAATATTCATTCATTATGAGGACCATCACACTTCAGTTATGAAGTGTTAGCAACAAAGTATTGAATCGTTCCATATTCAGACATAATTGTATCAGGCATTTCTTCGGCTATTGGAAGCTTGTCTGCATTTAGCTGATACACTGGAATTCCATGTGCACATCGTGTACTTACTGGTTTATCTGAAGGTAATTTAGAAAGATACCAAAGTTGTAACCAGAAGCCGTAAGTCGAAGAAGGACAGAGAAGACATTCACTGACCCTGGTATTGTACTGTCCATGTTTATGTTGTCAATCATTTCTGTGAGTGTTTGTTTTCTTCGAGTAGAGGTGAATCTGTTCAGGATTTGTTTTGTTGGATCGGATGTACAGTTGATCGCAAGCGAGTGAACCATACAAAATCGTCTTAATAATAATACATCTATGTAATGTTTCGTTATAGTCTTCAGTTCACAGTTACAGATAATTATAACATGACCTCCTTCTTTCGCTTTGTTAACAAACGAGCGAGTTATCCATTCGGTGTAATCTCATTAGCACTTGCGCCGGTGAATGTGACTGACTTTTCCATTGGCAGCATAAATTGCGTGCGACATTTTCCGCAAATGTAAATATAAATTACCGGCTTTCAATCAAAGTATACTACCATATTTGTACTCTTAGACATATCAGAAGCGAAATAAATCATGGAAGCCATAATGTTTTTTGAGTTTTAACATGGATTGGTAGATATTAGTAAGTTTTATCCCTCGCTTCTGGCTCGGGATAAAATATTAATATCAACATATTATGGCTTCCATGTATTATTTCTTACTTACGCTATGATAATGGTGTGTAACGCCACTTTCAACAATATTTCAATAATATCGTGGCAGATGATAATTACAAAACAATATAAGGTTCAAACTAAAATAAAATCTACATATTCATTATTCCTATATTTATTACAGACGGGACAAAAGTGAGTTATCGGAAGTATATTTTGAACAGCTGTCTACCTTGTACTATTCTGTAAGTGATTAAATTGTTAATGTTCAGTTCCTGGAACCTGACACTAGCGGAATACCGATCATCTTGTATTATTCTATAATTCATTTAAATTCGTAATGTTTGGTTTCCCGGATCGTGACACTAGCAGAATACCGATCATTTACCGGATAGCGCTAGACTCACGTTTTATACCGTAGATATTACGTATTACGTATATATTCTTACAATAACAAGTTAATAGTATTTTCATGTCACGTCAACTACTTCCGTTGCAATGATCCTCGTGTCTCGACATAACGTGGTTTACATCACCTTAACAAGTGAACGTTAATATCATTTGAATACATGATCTTGCAAAATATTTTACTATCACGTTTTGGTTTGCCTTAGTAACCAAAATAAAAACTTAAATATGTTTCTGATTAAGGTTAATATCATTTAACACATGATCTTGTAACATATTTACTATCACGTTTTGTATTGCCTTAATGGCAAAAAACTTAAACATGTTTCTGATTAGCGGTAATATCATTTGATCTTTAGTTTTATGTGTATGTTTTGTAGATTGTTGTTTGTCCTTTTGTCCCCATTATTTTGGCCATTGTTTTTCGAATTACGGATTATTATTATCCTGTTAGTATCTTCAAACTCTTCTTGAATACATGATCTTGTAGAAGATTTGTGATCACGTTTTGTTTTGCCTGAGTAACAATAAATAAGACTTAAATATCTTTCAAATTATCTATATAATTTGACTATATGATCTTGTTAAACATCTCAAATCACATTTTATTTCTATATTAGAAGTAAATTCGACTTTAATGATGGTAATTATGAATAACAACATTTCAGTATATTATCATATAACAACCGTATTACATTCTATTGATATAAAAAGAAGACAAATAAGACACAGGCCTTTCTATAAATAGATCGTAGCATTTAAAAGATGTACTTTAATGGAAAATAGTTCGACTTTGTTTACATTTTAAGATAACAAAATTGGTGTACAATTTCACAGACTGTATTGTTTATTTGTTCTATATGAGGAAAGCATGTATAGCAGACAGAAATAAAATATTCTATATTTGTATATTGCATAATGTTATCATTAATTGATGGGTTAGTTAGCGTCACTTTCAAAAATATTTCAGTCATATCGTGTCGGTCAGTTTTATTGGTGTAGGATACCGAAGTACTCGGGGGGAAAAAGCGACCTGTCGAAAGTCACTGACAAACTGTATCACATAATGTTGTAAACCTCGCCCTGAGTAGGAGTCGAACCCACAACACCAGTGGTGATAGGCACCGATCGCATAGGTAGTTGTATATCCAACTACCATACGATCACGGTCACGACGGCCCCGTTTTCGATAAGTCACTGACCAGTTGTATCGAGTACACCTTTCCTAATATCTTAATTGAAATCAACAATAAACCATAGATAATTGTAACTTTCGAAAGAGCTGGTCCCCTGTCGGTGATTACTTGGCTCGATCGTAAGCGTGATGTACTTTGTTTATTGAGTGAACGTCCACCACGGTGACCTGGGTGTATATATATATTGTGAGTGAGTGATTGTTGTTTGAACGCCAAAATCACAATTTTTTCAACGCGATGATGACGAGGTCTGTTTTGTACGAGACCAACACGCTTAGCTGGATATTTATAGTACTATTTCGCCCCACTCGTCACATCCTGATTACGAGCCAACCAGTATTTGCTTTTTGTCGTTAATGCTGTGTGCTTGGCGGAGAACCAACACATATCTATTATGTAGTCTTTGATTGACCCGATCGGTGCTCCAATCCACGATCTACCGCACTCGAGTCGAGCACGCTAACAATAACACCACCGATGCAATCATGATCAATTAATCAATTAATATAATACGTTACAACAACGCTGCTCACCAGTTAGATATGAGAGTTCACATGCATATTTAACTAAGAAGGGAGGTTTGGCACTACACAACTATTTAATCCCGCCACGTTGTCTTGAAGATCCTGTAACAAATCAGACAAGTGAGAGGTTATGCATACATCTGTAAGGGGTGTCGATTTTGATTCTACGTTTTTTTTATTGGATTTTAGTACTTGTGACAGCGTGGTGAATTTTGTTTATTTTATTTGTAATGATTTTGTTTTTACAAAAGTCAACATTTATCACTACATAGATTAGTGTATTGGCATATTATTTTGTGCTGGCAGCTCATAGTGTGCTCAATCGAAAACTGAACGTCTTGAAAATGGAGTGACATAAGTTCCAGATAAACTAGTGTAACTTCCTATAGCAATTCTACCAATATTTTACAAACATTAGCAATCAAGTTTGTCTGATGAGTAGTTGCAATCAATAACATATCAGACACAGGTTTGTGTTGTATTCTGATAATAACTTCCCAGTGATAAGGTTGATTGAATGGTATTTAACACCAACTTTAACAGCATTTCAGCTATATCGTTGCTATACATTTTATATATTTAAATGAGACTCTTAGAAATAAAAAAAAATAAAAAAACAATTGTGCTTAAAACAATCGTGTTATTTGTAATTAAAATGCTAAAACCATATATTTAGAAAGTATATTATCTAGTTATATTTTAGTATGTAAATTGATTTCTTTTTATAATTTCCCCATTGTGTCGCCTGCGACATTCGTAAGCAAATTAGACAAATTACACGGAATACATTCCGGTCATATGTGGTGATCTACCATGACCAATACGACATGTAATCAAGGCTACCTGTTCACAGCGATAAGAGGGATCAGCATATATAAATTTTAGAGTGAAGTAGAATCTACAATCGATTTGGTTGAGAAATTTGAGTTTCAGTAATATTGTGCACTCCGCATTTCGCAAGCACTGGTTTTTCAATACAGATTTAATTTTTGAAATATAATCGATTTTAACGATTAAAGTAAAATGTACACAAGTGCTTTGCACGCAAAAATGGTTGACTATGTCTTCTCCATGTCAAAGATGGTACTTTGTTGGTCTTTGTGATATTACTTTAGGAATAATACTTTGGTGGTGACGGCTATAAAATAACATATAACCACTTTCTTCTTTTTTTAAATATCTGAATTGTTCGTACACCTATATCCATGGCAATATACCACATTTAATGCGCACGACGTCTTCATCAGGTACGTTGAAAATCGAACGATTGGAAAGCCAAATAATTTAAATGTGTATGGGAGCAATACATCCAAAGGGCCTAAACAGGATATCGTCTAAGGCCACTTATACCTTAGTTTGATTTTATTGCTCCTAAAGATTTTATATCTATGAGGCCTTTCAATCTTTTTGGGGGCCCGGGTGGCTCAGTGAGCTAGGTAGTTGGATTACCTAACAACCCATACAAGCCTATCACCAATACGGCGTGGGTTCGCGCCCGGCTTTGTAAATTACAAAAAGGGTGCACTCGACTCGCAGCCGCAAGTGATAAAGTTACCAGTTGCTTGCCCATGGTCGGTGGTTCTCTCCGGGTTTCTTCCACAACTATAACTGATCGCCATTATATAGCTGAAATATTGCTGAAAGTGGCGTTAAAACACCAAAAATCTGAATCACAATCCATTTTTTTGGCTATTAGGTTCCGGGGAAGGTTATTCCAGAAACGAGTCGTTTGTACTACATTTAACATTGATAAGAAATATAACTATCAAAGTTAAAAAAAATAAAAATAGATGCCAAGATGTTTAATTCATAAGACAAACGTATTATTTAAGAAATAATTCATGGAAGCCATATGTATATATTGTTTTTACCACGGGTAGGAATTTATGTCACGAAGTCTTACCCCGAGCGTAAGCGAGGGGTAAAAAGCTGACATAAAGGCCTACCCGTGGTAAAAACAATATATACATATGGCTTCCATGAATTATTTCGATTCTAATATGTAAAAATTGGTAGAATATCGTTATAAATTGTCGATGACGTCATAAATTTAATCGGTCATAGATTAATATTATTTTTACCACAGGTTTGGACTCAAAGCGTTTGAAGGACGTCATATTAGAATACATGATTGATGATAAAGGTCATGAATATTCATTAGCTACAATTGACAGCTGTAGCTGCTGTGTAATGACATCCGTGTATCATGGTACTGATTGCCTTGGATAACCTGAGTGGCATACGACATAGGATATTAATTAATATAGATTAAAGGATTAGACTACATGCAGTTGGCAATCAATCAACCTTATTCTTAACAAAGCCTGTCGAAGGTTACAAAGATAAAGATATACACATGTTGGCTTCTCTTCTCATAAGCTGATAGACCAATAACAAACATGGCGGCTTCAAGTAGCAGCTCGACTACATGCACTTGCCAATAAATCAACCGTATTCTTAACGAAGCCTGTTGAAGGTTACAAAAATAAAGATATACACATGTTGGCTTCTCTTCTCATAAGCTGATAGACCAATAACAAACATGGCGGCTTCAAGTAGCAGCTCGACTACATGCACTTGCCAATAAATCAACCGTATTCTTAACGAAGCCTGTTGAAGGTTACAAAAATAAAGATATACACATGTTGGCTTCTCTTCTCATAAGCTGATAGACCAATAACAAACATGGCGGCTTCAAGTAGCAGCTAGACTACATGCACTTGGCAATCTATCAACTGTATTCTTAACGAAGCCTGTTGAAGGTTACAAAAATAAAGATATACACATGTTGGCTTCTCTTCTCATAAGCTGATAGACCAATAACAAACATGGCGGCTTCAAGTAGTAGCTCGACTACATGCACTTGCCAATAAATCAACCGTATTCTTAACAAAGCCTGTCGAAGGTTACAAAAATAAAGATATACACATGTTGGCTTCTCTTCTCATAAGCTGATAGACCAATAACAAACATGGCGGCTTCAAGTAGCAGCTCGACTACATGCACTTGCCAATAAATCAACGTATTCTTAACAAAGCCTGTCGAAAGTTACAAAGATAAAGATATACACATGTTGACTTCTCTTCTCATAAGCTGATATACCAATAACAAACATGGCGGCTTCAAGTAGCAGCTAGACTACATGCACTTGGCAATCTATCAACTGTATTCTTAACGAAGCCTGTTGAAGGTTACAAAGATAAAGATATACACATGTTGGCTTCTCTTCTCATAAGCTGATAGACCAATAACAAACATGGCGGCTTCAAGTAGCAGCTCGACTACATGCACTTGCCAATAAATCAACCGTTTTCTTAACAAAGCCTGTCGAAGGTTACAAAGATAAAGATATACACATGTTGGCTTCTCTTCTCATAAGCTGATAGACCAATAACAAACATGGCGGCTTCAAGTAGCAGCTCGACTACATGCATTTGCCAATAAATCAACCGTATTCTTAACAAAGCCTGTTGAAGGTTACAAAGATATAGATATACAAATTATAGCTTCTACTTTCATAAGCTGATAGACTGATAACAATCCTGGAAGGTTTCAAGTAGTAGCAATTTTTCGAGTTTGTTGGTTAATTCTACACCATAACCATTCCACTCTTCGCGTCCATATTCCATGATAGGTCTAATAGATGTGAGATAAATTCTATTAAAGAAATTTAAATAAACTTGCTTTAATATTTCTAGATACATATCTACGGCCGAGGAGCTCACCGAACCGTTACTTATAACTACCTGTGCTTGCCATCATGTATTTAGTCTTGTAGCCGCGAAATCTCTTTCTAAATATATATGTTTGGTTTGCTTTGTGGTGTTTAATGTCACTTTCAACAATATTTCAGTTATATCGTGGCGGTCAGCTTTATTGGAGGAACAAACCGGAGTACCCAGAGAAAACCACCGACCTGTCGCAAGTCTCTGACAAACTTTATCACATAATGTTGTATCGAGTACTCCTCGCCATGAACTGGATTCTAACTCACAAAGTTAGTGGTGATAGGCACCGATTGCATAGGTAGTTGTAAAACAAACTACCATATGATCACGACCACGCCGGCCTCTACTAAATATATATATATTGATTAATAAGTATAGATTAAAAGCAACAGTATAGACTATTTTGATAGCTTTTCAAAGGTTCCCCTATGAATTGATAATACTATCCTACAATCATGTTCGTTGTCTTAGTCTACGTTCATTATACTTGGAGACAAACATAGTCACCAAGATATATACCTGTTAATGTACTGTACAGATGTAATTACCATTTAAAGACATCGACTTTCATTGGATAAAACTGTATAACTAGGTGACAACTATCTCTCACCGCAATCTTTAGATATCAAGCACAAATTAAGTTAGTGACTGAGATAAGCTGTTACTTTATAATCTGAAATGACTAGCGAGGGAAATAAAAACGTACAAATGCCAAATACCAAAATAAACGTAATGCAATCCTGACAGCTCTTGTGTATGTTTAGTTTGTGTCTGGGACTGTACTATAAGTGGAACACGAATATTCTCTGTAAGAAAAAAACCGAAGGGGCTATCATGAATGGACAGTCCAGAGGCACTGGAATGGGCGTTGGGCACACAATACACAGGACGGGAAAAAAAAACAACAGAAAAAAAATCAAACAGCAAAACCAAAAACACAACGCAACACAGAAAACAAAAAAGTTGAGCAGCACGAGCCCATCAGAATTACATATTTCATTGCAGAACACTATACTATTTCATATAGAATTAACCAAAAGTTGGCGCTTGCAATATTCTCCAATATTTGCAATTTAGATAAATTTATTGCAATATCGTGTCAAATAAGGACAACATCTACAGGTTAATACGGTGCCCTCTTCATTAAAAAAAATATAATTCATACAAAACGGTCCCTCGGAGAAAATTCATTGCACACGCAAATTCGTGCAAGTATTTATTGTTTGCACATGCATATACAGTGGAACTCCCCAAAATCGGCCCTCTCTGAAAATCGAACATTTAGTTGTGTGTTTATTTATGTGGTTTGTCTGTCACTGTGATATTTACAGTTTATTCAGTAGTATTATTCTGCTAGGGACAATATTTGCCCATAGTCATACAACAATGATGTCCTATAAGATGCAGACAAGCACACTACTATCGCTGACTAGTATACTATTGACTGTCATACTGGATATCTATTTAATTCTTTATTTTAAGCTTAATAAATCACTTGAATTGGTAAAATATCCTCTAAATAAACGTTGGAGAAAACCAAAGGGGCAATCAAGAATTGACAATTCAGAGACACTGACAATATTGGGTACACAATATACAAGACGAAGACAAGCAAATACAAAAACACAACACAACACAGAAAACTAAAAAGACGGACAAAATCAACATTGACCACACCAATCCGCGAATGTTCAGTTGTATATTTGGTATAAAGTTGGTGCTGTTATTATCTCTAATTCCCTAACTTAACTGAACAAATCTATGCACAATCAGGTCTTAAGGCTATAATACTTGTGGGTTCATGTGAAAGACCGAAAGATTACACTATTTTACTACATTGTCTAAACAGGGTAGCGATACAATCTCGGAGACTTCTTGTTTCAATGCAGAGAGTTATTGCGAGTGCCATCATCATATCGTAGACAGCATTCCTCCCATTCTTTACACTTATTGTGTAAGCAATTAGCCATCTTTTGATTGATTGTTATAATATTTAGTCGGTTGTTTAGTTATGTGAAGATATGCATATCGTACCAGAATATTGATTTTATAATTTTCTCATGACCCCTAAATGTGTATATTTTTCTGACAATGAATTGTAAAAATACATGTACTTGGTTTGTTGTTTAACTAGACATGGTGTATAGATGTGATTTGACATTTGTATCTTGTGCAAGCAACTCCACTTAACTATTACCACATTTAACCCTCCCCCCTCCCCCCCCCCCCTCACACCCCACCCCCGAGTCATTATCCTTGTATTTTGTCAACAATGCCTCATTTATCTTTTACTGGATTGGTTTTGATATTTTTCAGATGTTTAGTATGTTATGAATATGTGCATATTTTTGGCATAGTTATGGCCCCTTTGGACTTTGTCAAAAACATGGTGCTTGTATTTTATCTTTTGAAATTTATTTTTACACTGCACATTCTTGCATGGCCATAAAGTGATGGCTCCCGTGACCTGCCATATAATTATACAACAGTAATTTCCCATCGTAGTATAGTGGTGAAGATCTTTATAGTACCAACATCAAATGCATTGACTGGAAGTCAAACTGTAAGAATTGTAAATTAGTGTTTAAATGTAATGAGCTTGAAAGTGTATCATGCTCAAAATTTACTTAAATCATGTTACATGTAGTTTGATTGTTAGTATTCGTATTTTTATATTTGTATTGAACATATGACGCTCAATGACTGAACAAACAGAAATTTTACAATTACATGTATTTAGTTCCAATATTTTTCAGCCACATCATTTCCAGTTTTTTTTTGCTCGCCTGACCTTTGTTGTCAATTGGTGACTGCATATACATGATTGTACTCTTAACATGCATTACCCATGATAAACAGCAAGCACTCTTTGTGATATACAATTGGACAACGAAAAGTATGGCATGTCTATAATTTTAGGACAGACCATGACATTTTGGACCAGGTACAAGGAATTTAAGAATATGTTTGCAATGGTGACACACTTCCATACATGAACAACAGATCTTATCTAAGCATCATCTAATGATGATGGTCACTAAGTTTGGATTAATATAGCAAAGTCATACAACAATTTACACATGATGATAAATAGAAGCAGTAGGTAGACAATAAGAACAATGTACACAAGAACGATACACAATGCAAGTAATTTATATGGAGCAATAAATTAATGCTACGCTCATTATAGGAAAACAAAGTGGACCCATACATCTGTCCATTAATATTTTGAGACTGTTAATGTGAATCATGTTGATATTTTCCATGAGTATTTCCCAACCCAAGCATTGATTAATAGCTACATGTAGGTTTTGATCATATTGAAAGTCTCAGGATTTATGATACAAGTGGCTGTGGTGGTCACTATAAACTGGAATCATTAATAGGTCCAATGACTCCCAGAAAATAGATAAATACATACCGGGTATATGAAATTAGACCAATAAAATGAATGGAATCTAATACAAATTCCATATTTTATTGCATTTTGCTCTTTACTGAAAGGTAACATTTTGATATCGTTTTGTGTCAAAAGGTAAAAAGTGACATTTTGTATGCATTTTGTTTTTGTTAAAATGTCAAAGATGAAATTTCGATAAATTTTACTTTTCACAAAAGGTGAAAGATGATAGTTTATATGGTATAAAAGGTGGAACATCACCTTTTGTAAAATACAATTTGACAAAAGATTAACTGTATATTCAGGCCAACTTTTGTATACATTTTCTCAACATCAAAAGACATATATATGTGATACTTCGTGCAGTGCAAACTCCGATGTTCTCCTGTATTATATGAAGGGGTTGCTTACCTCTTCAATACTAATAAATACTATGCTAATTATTGTAGTTTTATGTGTAATGTTTTGTATAACAATTGCATTGTCTGTCCTTCTTAGATTTACGGCTTCTGATTACCCCTAGGGTATTTTCAAACTTTTAAATGTGCAATCAGTTCCTATCACCAAGTTGTGAGGCCGAACCCCGTTCATGGCGAGGTGTACTCGATACAACACTATATGATAAAGTTTGCCAGTGACTTGCGACAGGTCGGTGGTTTTCACCGGGTACTCCGGTTTCCTCCACCAACAAAACTGACCGCCACGATATAACTGAAATAGTTTCTTATATATGTAATGATATGCACATTTATTATATGCGAGACAATCAAATGTTTTATCCACGCTTTAGATAACAATAAAAATAATACCTGTCTCTATTGTAATTCTCAAATTTCCTGACTGTTCCTGAAGAAGAAAGGATAAAATGTGAAGACTTTTTGGCTCAACCAGGATAATGTATCCACCTGAGAACTGTCGATTTAGTGAGGTAGGACTATAAATCGCCAGCTCATCATCGGTTAGTCTATTGCACATTCTGGCCATGATATAGCTTTTCCACGCTTGCCGTTAAACTACACTTACTCGTTCGACGAAAATTTGAAAATCATACGCATTTCCCACCCAATATAAAGATATTCAAGTGTCGTCCCGATGACAGTTACAAGAGGCCATACCTCCGTAATGCACAGGGAAGTAATAACTGCTGATATATCTATTTATTCTTTTAAACCATAACAAGCTATCATACTTAAACAAAACAAATATAATGTAACAATGCGTGTCTCATTCGAATATGTATTACAATGTCTGGTGGTGTGCTGTTTGTCAATACCAATTGCATTTATTTCATTGGAACTAGCATTACATTACAAAAACAAAGATTTTATTTTTTTGTGTTAGGCATTTTACATCCAGTGTCCTTAACATAACACGAACTTAGTTTTTTTTTTTAAATAAATTTAAGTCATTGCATGTCCCCTCAATAAATTTAAGTCATTGCATATCCACTCTCAAAATATTAGTGGAAATAAAAAAAAAATGCGGTTCACAAGTATAATCATTGCGGTATTACATGGTTAAAGTTAACCGGTCTTGGAAAGTCGGATACTTCGCTTTTTATCCACCAACCGAAACATCGAGATACAAATAAAATATCATTTAAATCATAACTCGCCATAAATGATCAAATTGTATACATACTCCAGCATTTAATTTCTTGGTATATTAGTTTCATTTCAGTCTAAGCATGTACTGATTCCATGATGTCCATTTTTTTTTTAATTTATTTGTGTTATAGTATCTCATATATTGACCAATAAATTGCTGAAATGAACATTTCCGATATCAGAATTAATTTCAGAATCGCTACTTTTTTCTAATGATTGGTTAACCGTACGACAATATAACAATACGTAAAAACTGTGGATCTGCTCATATGACGTCAACAATGATCAATTGCCCAGAAAGATCACGATAGTGCATACTATTAGTAGAACGAACATTTTTTTAAATCATATAACGGCGATAGAACCATGCCCGTTTGACCGTTGCGTGACTGATAAAGTATGTTTGTTGTCAATATTATTTCTAATGTGAGTAACGTTTAGCTTTCAGCATACCTGATGAAGTTTATTCCAGAAACACGTCGTGGGCATTACATTTGATATATACGTTTTTATTTTATATGTTTTCATTCTAGGATGCAAATGTTGATAATATAATGTTCAATAAAGACGTAGATATATAATTTTGTGCGCACGTCGTGTGTCTGGAATACATTTCATCTTGTACGCTCATAGTCAAAAGCTTGGAAAGCCAAATAATTAAAAATGTTTTGAGCATGAAAACCAAAGGGCCCAAACAGGACAGCCAAATTCCGTTACGGTCACCTAAATATATGCCCGAGTTTCAAAATATCTGTAGCGTATTATGTATCTTCATTGTGTTACGAGTAGAGGTAATGTCATTTTTCAACAATGTTTTGCTTATATCATGGTATGTTTTGCTGATGAAGGAAACAGTTCCAGGTAAAAAAAATAAAACACCCTCTGACAATATTCTCACATAAAATTCCATCAAGTACACCTCTCCTATGGTTGGAATCGAACTCAGTTTTTTAGTTGAAATAGGCAGTTTCTAATTGAACACTGTTAAAACTCAGGTAATCTGCTAATCATGGGACCCTCCGGTTTAACCTAATTTTGTTTTCTGCAGTGAGACCTTCATTATCACATAGTAAAACCATTTAGACTTATTATTCGTGTACATTTGTATACGTGTGATCTAGTAAGGCTCTTTTACTCAGTTCATAGCTTCAATTTATTATTATCAATTTTGAAGTATTTAAAAGAAATTAATTTATATGCAAAAATATATAGTTAGATAACATACGATGTAAATATGTGGTTTTATCTTTTTAATGTATCTTTTATTTGTACATATAACCCGTTTGTTTTTATAGACAAGTATGTTTTATTTCTAAGGCTCTTGTATGTGTCTAAGGTAATAATAACAATTGTTGACGTCACGATATAGCTGAAATATTGCTAAAGTTGGCATTAAACACCAATCCATCAATCAATATACATTGTATTATTTATTTATTAATTAAACAAAATGATTCATCTATCTAGTAGGAGTGTTTTATATAAATTATTATCATATTTAAACAAGATTTCTGATTAGAACTAAAATTTATGTATGTTAACATTAGAATGGTAAACATCATGACGTGTGAATTTGTAAAGGACATGTTCAGTTTCTATTAAAACAGCTGTTATCCTCTGATCAAGGATCTAACAGCAATGCTATTTTTAACACAACAGAACATTAAAATGAAGATGTATCGTTTTACACGTACTTTAATTGATATCGTCTCTGGTGTTGACGTCAACAACGTATAAAGCAAACTGTTCTATTATTTAGCACGCATTTTGTTTGTATATTTGTTTTTTTTAGTACCATTGTTGAAGTAGTTGTTGCATCGTTGCGTGAAATAGCAATATACATTTTTTTTCCTGTATCATTTAAATGTGCTTTTGTAATCCTACATATGGTACTGGTGACGGTTCACATGATTCGACCCATATAGCTGCCCAGCCCATCCCCAGGTGGCGGATACCGTGTTATCTTGTTATAATATGGAAATCCTGTCCGTATACAATAATAGGTAACATGTTTGGGGAGTGCTACGCTCCGTGCACGTTACAAGCCTAGTTCGTAGATTACGAAAATTAGTAACCGCTATAAAAAGGTTAAGTTTGACGTCCCTACCCAATCCTTCAAAATTTACAAATGACAGTCAAACGCCTTGTCCCGCTTGTCCAATCTCCTTATATATGCGTATATTTTAAAAATATGTACGAATTTGTTCTCGTTCGGAATATGTAAGAGCTATTTGTCGTGTGGACATGCATTAAAACAACAAACAAGCAAAGTAAAGTATAATGAACGTCCACAACTGATCATGTCGGAACGTACAACTTGCTGATGCTATATCTGCATTTGGACCGGATAAATATCTAACATTGGACCAATTTACATAATCCTGATGTAGAGTATATCCAGTTTGATCAAAAGATATAAAATATGAGGGACTAGTACGTGATTCACTTGTTAAGGGTTAAGTACCAACTATTTTGTTATCTGGTGGGTGCTGGAATTTTGTCTCCTGTCTTATCAAATAAAAACGTTGGTCGTTGGAAGTGCATGCCATTCACGCTGACCGTTGTTATCTTCTCAATTAAATAAGATAAAAAGTGAAATGTATACAACTGGATACTAAAGAAGACATTATACATTGTTAAATCTAATATATCGACAAATGTTGATGTGAGAGAAAGGAACGGTAACTGTGGTAAAGGTTGGAGTATAACTCACCACCACGATATAACTAAGTTAGTGATTGTTTTTTTTAATTAAAGTGTTCAATTTCAATGAAATGATGGCAATGATGATGCGCGTTTTGTTCTAGACCAACATGCTGAGTTGCATTTTTATAGTGCAAGCTCACCGACACAAGTCTGCAGGTATAATGTCGCTCCATTCGGAAACATTATTCTGATTCCCAGCAAAATAGTATTGCTCTTACTCCTAGGTGCTGTGTGCTTAGCGGAGAAACAACAAATACCAATTTCATAGTTTTTTATTTGACCAAACCGGTGCGAACACGCTAATCATTACACGACGGATGCGGTTCGATATGACTGAAATACTATATTGTTGAAAGTGGCTGTAAACGTGAAGATGCATATGCCGATTTTCTTAAATTGTAATTTAGATGTTTTGAGCTATGTACAATATACAATGATTTTAATTTTCAAAATAATATTTTTGATAATGTTCAACCATTTAATATAACATTATCGTTTATATAGAATAGCAAACACCATTATCTAGAACATCATAAAAGACAACACGTTGAAATTATAATTAAAATGCCAATAATCTTGTCATCAAATTTAAAGACTTCACATGAAGTATATTTTCAATAATTATATCCTAGTAGTATATGGGTACAGCTCAATTAGTATTTGAGGTGGAGCTACCGGAAGTGACGTCACCGGCCATGACCGGAAATGACGTCACCGGAAGTAACGTCAGTCACGTGACCGGAAGTATGTTCCCGGGTGTTTTCGGATATGATGTGTAGTACTCCACGTCCGCGTTCTCACTGTGTGGTATTTCTACTTTACTTAGAGTCAAATGGTACATTTGATCACCCAATAGAAGATCACTCTGCATTTATCCAGGCTTGTGACTGGCTCTATATAGAGGCTGCATTAACCATTTTTTTGTGTTTCTTTTTTATACTTTCTTTTTTCTTTTTTTTTATTTTAATTTTTTTAATTATTTTTTTTTTCATAACACATGTTTAACAAGTAAATAAACACATTTCTTTACAATGTCCGTCGCTTCGACGGGATTTGCTAACAACCTTGTGACGTCTGTCATGGTATGTCCTGCACATCGTTGAATGAGGTAAACAATGCAATGATGTCCCCACTCGGAAGATCCTGCTTCTTGTACTCGAACGGTGTTGTATGTCCAAGCATGACGATGTTTCTTCATGACGTTCACGTAAGCCCTTTAAAAGGGTGGTCTTCTAGTAGGGTCGTAATACCCTCCCTTTGAATTGGCGTCGATGTATATAGCGACCCAATGTTGTCCCATTCGATGGTCTGGATCCGTATTTCCCACAAGGGCCGAAGGTACGCTTAATAGTCTGGGTAATCTGTTTCTGGCATAGACCCCCTTAAACACCGGTCTGGAGTGGGGATGTTTTTTCAATATAGTGTCAATCTCTTAAGGTGTTCATCTAAGCACTGTAGTCAAACAAGACTTGTCTGTTTCTATCAATTTCAATGACGTTGTCAAATTCTGCATACATGATCACGTTGATGGTCCCTGCCAGAGCTTCTGCGAAATGAATCTCCACACATAAATTACCCTGTTTTATAAGCTGAAAGGCTCCAACTTCCGGGTGTGAGATCGAATCCAAAAAAGGTGTTTTCTTTAGCGTATTCCTCTCTGGAGATGGTATTTCCTTCGTCTTGATACATCTTTCCCGTATTGGAATAGAGTCCCATATAACTGCGAATATAACCTGCGTTTTCAAAGTCGGGTTGTAACGGTTTGGCGGGAATCTGTCGTCCGTCCATGTTCAGTGCCACAAAATTAATCTTGTAGTGTTTAAAATCGAAAGGTTTTTTCGTAATAGTCCCATTTATGGCATCACTGTCCACACAACTAATCACCAGTCTTTTCGGCAATTGTCCCAAACACATGTTGTCCTGTATGTAATTCATGTTGCCACGGGGAACCGTATCTACTTTGACTTCTATACGTCAGATGGGAAATTTACAGCTGGTCTTTTCCAAAGCTTTGATGTGACCCATTCTTACACCAGAACTAAATTGATTTTGATCTGATAGGTGTCGGCATCGGCCATTAGGGCGAACACGTAAATATTTCTCTCAACAAAATAAATCCAAGTATAGTTTTCCCATCAACTGTACAGACTTGCGTTGGGCCGTCAATGTTTCCGGGACGTGAATCCTTTGTTATCGGTTGTTCTCTTATCTTGATGTCCCGGTGTATCCTTGTATCACATGACTCCCGTTAATTGAGATTCTTTGGCAGCTGGGCCATAGCTGAGTAATGTTTCTATGTAAGCTCTGTAAGAGTACAAGATAGTCGGTGGTGAAACCAGTTTTTCGTTGAGGCTAACACTGACATCACTAAAGAGGGAATGCATTCATAAGTTGACAGGTCCAACGTCCGCTCCGCCATCCAATGCAGTATCGTTGTCATCCACGATCTGTGCTTCCACAAACAGGTAAGTATTAACCGAGTCGATGTAGTCGTCCCCCGCCCCACTGACGGCAAATTTGTAAGGTCCTTGATCCGGCAGAGCCGATGTCAATCCTTTCTGCTCCCAATACCCATGTTCCACACTGGTCTGTGTAGGTGGAACTTCAAATAAATACAGTTCTGATTTCGTGCATTCGCATAAGTTTGGGTGTACAAGTGCCATTCTTATCCGAAAATATCGTTCAATGTGTTCCGTTGCTTGGTCTGCCGACGTCTGGTCTTTTTTCGTTTGGCAGGTCCTTTTATAGCTCGTTGTCCTGGGGGTTCTACCGTGTCCATAGCTTTCCAGGCCTAAAATTATTAATGTGGTGAGGGATAATAGCCTCTCTGAGAATATTCAAATTATCAATCCAAAAGTGTTGTCTGTAATATCTATTTTCTGTAGAATCCAATAATTTCTCAGCAGACGAACATCGACCCTAGAGGACCATCATTCCGCCATACACGGCATCGGATCCCTTATCTATAACTTTCAAAGTTAGTACCACGCGGTAAGAACCGTCCAATCAAAAATTAAATAACAGATTCTCCTGATAAGATTGAAATTGGCGACATGGATGGATTGATCACAATCCCAGATTAACAACCGGATTATGTGCTATTACACGGACTTAAAAACGTGATGGATCTTTATAAAATTCGACAAGGACTTGGATATGTAAGTGAACCGGACATATCTATAAAAATAGAGACAGGGTAGTTTAAATGGGTGACAAGGATGCATGGTTAACAGACCTGCCTGTCACGGCGGCAGTATAAACTTTGTCGGTGGTGCTAAACTACGATAAATAGTACTAGTCCCACAAACGCTTTACTGATTACATAATTGTTCAGATTTTCCCTATAAAACAAGTTTGCAAAAATCATTTAACTTCGAACTACGAATCTTCGAAAACATTAAAAACACGTGTTCGACTGAAAATAGTAAACATGACCTAGATCGAGGAAAAGGGGGAGAGATATTTTGTCTTAATGATCAATTAATTCAACAATGAATACAATTCAATTAATCACACAGTTAGATTAAATAAAGTAGGAATACATATTCTCTACTGTCAATAATTTCTCTTGTCACAAAAATATAAGAGAAATGTACATTCACTTCACTCTTCAGTTGATCCAGAACATCAATAACGTGCACAGGCCAAGACAAGTATAAATAATTATAACATTTAAACATGGGGACTTTACATAACATTTTACAAGTAATGACCCAAAGTATGGGAGACTTATTGTTTTTACCTTGAGTTTTTAAAACTCAACTTTTAATCATATTATTCAAGGTAAGAAATGTGGTTTTTACATATTAATAAAAAAATGCAAAATTCCTTTCATGTGGTTTAGTTGATACATTCGTTAATCAATTTTACAAAAGTTAGTTTTTGACATTTTAATTATTGAGGCCCAAATATCGCCAAGTATTGTACCAATTATCACAAAATTGCACGCCACAGATGACCACACATGATTTTTGTCACCAATTTTTTAAGAAGATAACTATCACAAGTCTTAAATAAGGGTATTAACAAAATTACCGAACTCCGAACAATCTTACAAAGGGAAAGTCAAAACTCATAATTATATAAACAGACAAAATCAGTCAACAACCGGAAAACTGTGAAAACCGTAATGACCCTGACTTGGTACAGGCATTTCTAAAGAAATTGTGGGTTGAATCAGATTTTAAGGCGCCAAACCTCCCGCTCTCATTACGGTTCAAAGGTTCCGGCTGTCACTGTAACAGTATTTAAATACAGAAACAAAATAGGTAAAATAGTTGTCAAAGCAGTACCATATTCGGTGACGTAAAGTGTAAATATCTTTACGTCACACATTGACAAAAAAAATATCCTTGACATTTTTGACTTCTTATCTTTATACATTTTCACTATATGAAAATTCATCGCTGATAATTTTTTCTGCAGAGACGGAATATATTTCGACAAGATATTGGTATCGGAATATAAACTTTTTAAGAGATCGAATAAGGCGAATCTTTTTATAGCCCTGGTCCAGTAGCCTGTTTCTCAGATGAAGATGACGTCTCAGGAAATCAGAATAATTGCTACTGGCCCTTGCATAGCGAATCAATTGCGAGATGTAAACACCATATGCAGGAGAAGCTGGTATATTGCTGCACATGTTTGGAAAATTTATGATTTTAAAATTGAAGTCGTCCCGCTTATCATAAATTTTAGTACTGAGTTGACCACTGTCGTCAAATTCGAGGTATAAGTCCAAAAATGATGCGGACGAAGCTGTATATGTGGTCTCTTTAACTTCCAACTCTGGAGGATATATCAATGGAAGAAATTCTGCAAATCTAGAATTATTGATAGATAAAACGTCATCAATATACCTGTATGTGTAATTAAAGGCTCTAGCCTCATGAATCTTCTTATCTTTTACAAGCTTTTGAAGAAACTCCGACTCATATGAGTATAAAAATAAATCGGCTAGAAGAGGGGCACAATTCGTACCCATTGGTATGCCGACGACCTGCTGAAACAGTGTCCCTCCAAAGGAGACAAATATGTTATCGATGAGGAACTCCAGCATACTGATCACTTGTTCCTCGGAGTAGCATGTTTTACCTTTTTGAATTTTGTTTGAAAAATATGTGGAATTGTAGCCTAACACAACAAATTTTGAGCCATAGTTTCTATGACTAAAAGCTTTATGAAATGTTTCTTTTAAGCGGGTTTTTAATTTGTCATGCGGTAGGGTGGTATATAGAGTTGAAAAATCAAAAGTGTTGATGGAGGATACCTGAGAGAAAGATCTTGATTTCAGGATATCCAAAAGATCTTTAGAGTTTTTCAAAATCCACATGTGATTTATGCCACTACGCGAGTAAACAGTTTCACAATATTTCTGTTGTCCCTCTTTTACTGCAGACAGAATCCTTGTCAGGTGAATAGACAATTCTTTCGTCGAACAAGTTGATGATCCCGCTATGTACCTTTCTTTGTATGGTGTCTTATGGAGCTTAAGTATCCAATATAAATAGGGTAAATCCTCAGACTCTTTACCAGAGGGAATGTTTAAAGAGGTCATGAATGATCTGTGGTTAGCTAGGATTTCATCTTTGTCGAACGAAGTTGGTTTGTATGTGGTATTACTAGAGGTGTTGCTATTTATGCCTAATTCCTTGATTAGGCATTCGAAGTAATATGATTTACATACAAACACGATATTGTTGGAAGCCTTGTCCGCAGGAACGACAACATATTTGTCATGAAGAGAGGAAAGACACTAAACAGCTTCTTGGTCTTTAAATACAGACTTAGGTCGACTATTAACACAATTTTTGAATTTGTGAATCCGACCTTGTACTAGAGACCTAATTGTTCTAACCTAGTCTGACAAGGACTCTAACTCAGGATCTTTGTCTACTTCTCTCTTTATCCACCTTCTGGCATAATCTTCAACAGCATCCATAATTATCTTGAAATTATGCTAGACAACAAAATTATAATCTTTGCATATTCCAAAGAAATCAATTAAAATCCGCAAAAGACCTCATTTTCCATATCTGATAAGATGGCGATAATTGGTTTTCGACCAGTAGTTTTTTATGAAAAAATTAAACCATTTATGGTGTACACTATCTAAACAGGGTAGATAAAAATTATTTAAGCCTCTAGATAGAACAAAACCCCCCTATATCCATTTATTTCAATAGAAAATGAACCAGCTCAGGAAAATGAAGAAATACAGAAAGTAATAGATGTGGTTGATGATAATTTGAAGCAAGACGACAAAGATCAGGTTGAAGTCAAGGAAAAGGAATCAAAGACAGAGAATACTCAGAGGAAAACCAATACAAAGACGTGAAAAAGGAAGAATGAAGATGTATTTGGTAGGTGAAATTTGGCAAAAAAATATTATTTGTCACCACTTTATTTCACTATGATTTGAGATATTGACTTGATTTGTGGTATGAGAGTGCATAGTGATGAGTTACTGATCAAGTTTGAATTTCGTTCCGATTGAATGACTTTGGGCTAATTTACGCACCTTGGACTTTTAACTTTGGCCAAATATTTAGTTGTCACCACTTTATTTCACTATGCTTTGAGTTATTGACTTGATATTTGGTCTTTGGAATTACAATGATGAGCTACGGATCAAGTTTAGCTTTTCTTCCCACTAAATAAATTTGGCCAAATTACTGTTCTTGGATTTTAGAATTTTACATAGTATTCAAACAATAGTTTGTTATTCTTAGCCTAATACTGAGGGAATTAAAAAAGGGTGAAACATTTGCGAGTTTATTTAATATTCACGGGAGGGACATACATGTCGTTCCGACACATCTAGTTCAAAAGGCATTGTGCACGATGGGAGGAGCTTGTCTACTCTGGTAAACATATGTATATTTTTTCTTTGACCTAATCAGACTTTTCAAGAATGCTCCTCATATTTTCACTTCAAATGAGATCTGAATCAGACCCGAAACTTGCATGTACATTCTGAAAAGACATTTTATCAAGATTTGTTTTTAAAACCCAGATTCACTCCCTACATACTTTATGGAGGAATGGTGTCTTGCATAACAAACCGGAAACAATGAAAATATCACATTTTAAAATGTGTTGGATGGCCATCTATGTTTATATTATATATTAGGCAGATAGTCCATGTCATAGAGTTTTAGAATATGACATTTATGTATACATAAAGCTCACCAGGAATTGTTTTCTTTTGTTGCTAAGTCTGTAATAGTTACCAATGACTAAAGGTTTCGAATACATACATTGTGCATGTATATGCGTATGTATGAGATACACAAATACACTGTTAATATTTCTTTTCAGGTCCGTGTATGCATACTTTAAAGGAGATGGAATGTTCCAACACCAAATTATTCTTAGAGCAAGAGGCAAAAATTAGCAAGGAAGAAAACAGACAAGAACAACAAAGCATACAATCAGAGAGACAATTTCAAATGCAAATGTTTGAAATGCAACAAAAACTACAAATGCAGATGATGACAATGTTTGGTCAGCAGATCTCGTCAGTTTTTGGAAATGATCCATGTCAATCTACCTCTGGGAAACCAGCTACCAATGGCAGTGGTGATGCAACTGAAAATAGTAGAAACCAATCTCATTTCTTTGAGATGCAGGATGCGTTTCAGTGCCTTAACCAGAACCAAGAGTCCAAGATACATACACAAACTATATCATGCGATATCATGCAATATTGTCGTGCAACGGATAATTTTGGAAATATTTCAGCCATATCGCTTGGGTGGGGGGTCTAAAACAAACACCTTAAAATTAATATGAAAATATGGGTTAAGACATGTGTTAAAACTATAAAGTAATACAAATACCACAATGTCGGAAACAATTCTAAAATTAAATATCAAAATCGTAGGAAGAGGCAAAATCGATACCCCTAGCACACAAATACATGATCGTTCACTTTTCTGGTTTGGTCTCGGCACTTAAAAAGTGCCGGAGATAAACTATGTTTCTAATCTCACGTCAGCAAATTAAGGTTACAATAATAACTGAAAAATATAAATATAACACAAGTATATTATGGACAATATAATTGTTTAAATAAGATCAAGCTGAGAGCAATTATGTAAATTAGGTTATGTACATTGAGTTGAAGAATAATATTGCAAAACTAGAAGAAGAAATTTATGCATGCTCGTTTGTACGTAAAAATATGCAATTTATCAGTTTGAATTTGTTATGTTTCGGGTCTTTATTACTAGTTTTATTTTTCAAAATAGGGAAAATAGCTTAACAATTGTTACACAATATCATTCTTTATCCAAAGTTTTGGATTTTATCAGATATAACATATTAAATTTTAGAGTGCAGAAAGTTTTCTGACGCCATGCATTTAGTGACGTCGCCACATCACTTAAAATTATTAACAAAAACTATCCATTCATTTTCAATATTTCATCTCTGTGTCCTGAATATAGCTGTTAGACTTCTCGCTGAGTGTTATAGAGCAATCAATCAATCTTTGTAATAATTAATATAATTTCAAAATTACTTTTGCTGTTAAACCCTTTGAGAACGTCCGATTAATTTGTTTTCCCAATCTCTTAGCGACCGTTGTACGTAACCTCAATATTCTTGTCTGAAAACAATATGCCAAATGTATCCAAATTTGGCAGGAATGATCTTTTGGTGGAGGAAAATTTATTAGAAGTCAATGAAATGAAAAACATGCAATAGCATACTGTCGGAACAAAATGAAATATCCAAATCGTAGAAAGAGGGAAAATCGATACCCCTTAACACACACATACATGAGGCTCACTTACATGGTTTGATACAGACACTTCAATAAAAAGTGGCGGGGTGAAACTAGTTCCATGGGCCCAAACCTAACTAAGGTGGTTAATGTAATATAATGTTAGGGTTACGACTTAGTTGTAATCGTCTAGTTATTGGATTTAAATCGACAAATTCAATCAAGTGTCTATCTCTGCAGAAGTTGGGAGAATATATTCCCACACATGTATCCATAACCCTAATATCGTGACTATATTTTGCTTAATTACTGCTAGGGCTGGAAAAAAAATGGATTCGGTGACATTTTTTTTTTTACCGATTTCGTTTCTTGTTTATAGAAGTTACAGCATAATATTTCGACCAATCAAATTACATTATTTAATTGAAATGAAGGTGAGAGATGGAATGTCATGTTCACCCTTTAAGCATTAATTCATGTGTTTGCAACAAGTTGTCTAAAATTTCACATGATAACTTTTTAATTGCAATCTTATATACAGGAGAACCACCAGTTTGCCGAAAATCAGAGATTTGTCACACAAAAATAACTTTCCGCGAAAATGAATCCACTGACAACTTCATTGATGACACGCCCTTATTCCATACACTGTAGGAAGAGTTTGAAGACACCAAAGGGGTAATCAGAATTCGTAGGTACAATCACACCTGCCCATGTGGTCACCTTTATTAAGCAGTCACCTGTATTAATAAGTCATCATTTCCTAGTTCTGTCATTGAACATTTCATATGATTGAACATCTTCTAAGAGGTCACCTGTCATATCAGGCCATTTATTTCTATTTGTCATAGGTGACCTCTTTATACCGGTTTGACCATAGTTGTTAATCCATATACGACACGATCATGACCACAACGACCGCTCTTGAACCGGCAGCAATATCTGGTCAAGTCCATAGCAATTAAGTACAACTTAAACCTTGAAATTACCAACCCTTTAAAGACACAGAACCCTTAATTTGAGAAGATAAGCGTACCATTTAGATCATAAGTAATCATTTAACTCATCTTTAACAACTAATGCGTACCAATATCCATTAAAAGAGATTATACATGAGCAATCAACGTATCCTTGACATAATCTGCCTTACGTTTACATTGTCAAGTTATCGTACTTTAAAACTCAATGTAAACAAAGATGGCGGATATCCTTGACAAATTGATCCATAAAATGTTTTCATGTCAAGTACTTTCGACAAAACAATCTTCTTTTCTCGGCGAAGCTGTGCTATGTGTGTTACTAAGTCTTCCAAAAAATTAAGACAATTCCCATGTCTTTAACTACAATGTAATAATTGTAGAACTTCATTCATGCTATCGCTGATTAGAATTTGGAGTATAATGTTACTCTCGTTTTAGTTTTTCATTAATTGCATAGAATATACGTGACTTAAGCGTTCTAGTTACGACCAAAGAAGTACACATGTTATAAAAAGAAAGTGTATAGTTTATTAACTGATGGTCTACAATTCCACCTATATGAACGAAAGGAACAATGACCTTTTACCCTAAAAAAGGTAGATATCAAATGTAGTACGCTTGATCCGTTTCTGGAATAACCTTCATCAGGTACGCTCAAAGACAAACAACTTAGAAGCGAAATAATCTTAAAGCCTTTGGGAGCAAGTAAAACAAAAGGCTTAAATAGGACAGCCAATATCATTTACCACATAAAGGTCACGCCCTATGGCGTTAAAACTCAGGTCATTGTCTAGAACAGGTATAGAATATGTGACAAATTAAAAACGATTTATCGGATCCCAATAATCCCTCTCTTGATGATTGCGTCTTGAACGGCAATAGAGACAACAGAAAGCCAACAATAAAAAATATACCCACATAGATTCGCTGAAACTGAAAAAAAATGACAACATAATTATAAAGATAAAGTTTAAACATTAATTCAGGCAATATCAACTAAACGAACAATCATCACTGAACACAAAAAGATCACGTCGTGCGACATTGAAAATCCAGGCACAAAGATGTGGCGGTGTTAACCGATTAGTGTGATCACAAACTGGGTCTCCTACATAATACATATATAAAAAACGGCAAAGAAAACTGCAGTGATTCGTTTCCACTCAAAAAGGCCTCATGGATATGTTGGCTGTATGATGTTGTTCTCGCGACTCAAAACGTTGCGTCACATATATGTTCTATGAAGCTCTATTCGATAACAGTAAGCGGAATTCTCAAATAAATGTGTCGTTTGTTAGGGAAACGAATTTCAATTTTTGTCGAATCCGAATACTAAGTTGTTCATTTATTACTTTGCTAATATCAACACGATTTAAATAATATACCAGTTTATCTAAATGTGAAGCGAATCGTTTCCTAATCAGTGTATTATTTGTGCTGTGCTGGACAAAACAAAAATACAACGAATAAATGAATGTACGTCTGCTGTCTCCTGTTTCAAAATAACATGAAGGGCCCGGGTGGCTCAATGAGTTAGGTAGTTGGATTACCTAACAACTCATACAAGCCTATCACCAATATGGCGTGGGTTCGCGCCCGGCTTTATAAATTACAAAAAGGGGTGCACTCAACTCGCAGCCGCAAGTGATAAAGTTTACCAGTTGCTTGCCCATGGTCGGTGATTCTCTCCGGGTACTTCGGCCTCTTCCACCACTAAAACTGGTCGCCATGATATAGCTGAAATATTGCTGAAAGTGGCGTTAAACACAATAAATCAAATCAAAATAACATGCTGATTCCATACAAGAGTAAATGTATAGCAGGCTCTAATGGGTGAAAAGCTCTAATGAGTGGTCCTCGGTGGCCTATTGCGACGACCACACATTAGAAGCCGTCTCTCATCCTACATTTTACATTTTTTATCTGCCCGAGGATATGTTCACGTCATGAAAATGGCAAGAATACGGTTCACTTGAGGCTAACAACAATCAAGATCAATTTTAGTGAAAATTAGTTGCAGCTCGATCCCTATGGGATTCATCCGCATTTATCTTGAAAATAGTCGATAATTGACAGAAGTTATTTTTGCACTGGTATCTTGACAATTGTGATTTGCGAGTCTGTCGGTGCATCCTTTTCGACTCGTTCCCGGGTTAAGTGGTATTACATCTTTACACTCGAAAACGTCCATGATGCATAAAATATTAAAGTGCAGAAAGTTCTCTGACGGCATGCTTTAAGTGACGTTTTAAAATCGTTAACAATAAATATGCATCCATTTTAAATAGTATATCTATGTGGCCTGAAAATAGCTAGAATAATTCTCGCAGGGTGTAATGCAGCAAACAATCAATCTCTGTGTAATGATTAATAAAATTTGAAAATGACTTTTATTGTTAAATCACAGGAAAACGTCCGTTTTAATTTGTTAACCTCAAACTTCTTCTCGGAAAACAATATGCCAAATGTAACCAAACTTGGCAGGGATTTTCTTTTGGGGGAGGAAATATATATATAAATGAATAAAATGAAAAATAAATAATACCACACTGTTAAAACTCAAATATCACGATCGTAGAAAGATGGGAAAACGGTACCCCTAACACACTGGCTTGATACAGGCAGTTACTTCAATAAATAATGACTGGGTTAAATTAGTTTGATGGGCCCAAGCATAACATGCTGTCTACAATTTCATATGATACCTTCTTAATTTCAATCGTATATACAGGAGAATCACCAGTGTGCCACAAGTCAGTGACAAACTTTTGTCACACAAAGATAACTCTCCACGAAAATGAACCAACTTCAGTGGTGACATGTCCTTATTCCATACATATGCTAAATGAGCAATCAACAAATCCTTGACATAATCTGCCTTACGCTTACATTGTCAAATTATCGTACTTTAAAACTCAATGTAAACAAAGACGTCGGATATCCTTGACAAATTGATCCATAAAATGTTTTCATGTCAAGTACTTTCGACAAAACAATCTTCTTTTCTCGGCGAAGTTGTGTTATGTGCGTTACTAAGTCTTCCAAAAAAATTAAGACAATTCCCATGTCTTTAACTACAATGTAATAATTGTAGAACTTCATTCATGCTATCGCTGATTAGAATTTGGAGTATAATGTTACTCTCGTTTTAGTTTTTCATTAATTGCATAGAATATACGTGACTTAAGCGTTCTAGTAACGACCAAAGAAGTACACATGTTATAAAAAGAAAGTGTATAGTTTATTAACTGATGGTCTACAATTCCACCTATATGAACGAAAGGAACAATGACCTTTTACCCTAAAAAAGGTAGATATCAAATGTAGTACGCTTGATCCGTTTCTGGAATAACCTTCATTAGGTACGCTCAAAGACAAACAACTTAGAAGCGAAATAATCTTAAAGCCTTTGGGAGGAAGTAAAACAAAGGGCTTAAATAGGACAGCCAATATCATTTACCACATAAAGGTCACGCCCTATGGCGTTAAAACTCAGGTCATTGTCTAGAACAGGTATAGAATATGTGACAAATTAAAAACGATTTATCGGATCCCAATAATCCCTCTCTTGATTATTGCGTCTTGAACGGCAATAGAGACAACAGAAAGCCAACAATAAAAAATATACCCACATAGATTCGCTGAAACTGAAAAAAATGACAATATAATTATAAAGATAAAGTTTAAACATTAATTCAGGCAATATCAACTAAACGAACAATCATCACTGAACACAAAAAGATCACGCCGTGCGACATTGAAAATCCAGGCACAAAGATGTGGCGGTGTTAACCGATTAGTGTGATCACAAACTGGGTCTCCTACATAATACATATATAAAAAACGGCAAAGAAAACTGCAGTGATTCGTTTCCACTCAAAAAGGCCTCATGGATATGTTGGCTGTATGATGTTGTTCTCGCGACTCAAAACGTTGCGTCACATATATGTTCTATGAAGCTCTATTCGATAACAGTAAGCGGAATTCTCAAATAAATGTGTCGTTCGTTAGTGAAACGAATTTCAATTTTTGTCGAATCCGAATACTAAGTTGTTCATTTATTACTTTGCTAATATCAACACGATTTAAATAATATACCAGTTTATCTAAATGTGAAGCGAATCGTTTCCTAATCAGTGTATTATTTGTGCTGTGCTGGACAAAACAAAAATACAACGAATAAATGAATGTACATCTGCTGTCTCCTGTTTCAAAATAACATGAAGGGCCCGGGTGGCTCAATGAGTTAGGTAGTTGGATTACCTAACAACTCATACAAGCCTATCACCAATATGGCGTGGGTTCGCGCCCGGCTTTGTAAATTACAAAAAGGGGTGCACTCAACTCGCAGCCGCAAGTGATAAAGTTTACCAGTTGCTTGCCCATGGTCGGTGATTCTCTCCGGGTACTTCGGCCTCTTCCACCACTAAAACTGGTCGCCATGATATAGCTGAAATATTGCTGAAAGTGGCGTTAAACACAATAAATCAAATCAAAATAACATGCTGATTCCATACAAGAGTAAATGTATAGCAGGCTCTAATGGGTGAAAAGCTCTAATGAGTGGTCCTCGGTGGCCTATTGCGACGACCACACATTAGAAGCCGTCTCTCATCCTACATTTTACATTTTTTATCTGCCCGAGGATATGTTCACGTCATGAAAATGGCAAGAATACGGTTCACTTGAGGCTAACAACAATCAAGATCAATTTTAGTGAAAATTAGTTGCAGCTCGATCCCTATGGGATTCATCCGCATTTATCTTGAAAATAGTCGATAATTGACAGAAGTTATTTTTGCACTGGTATCTTGACAATTGTGATTTGCGAGTCTGTCGGTGCATCCTTTTCGACTCGTTCCCTGGTTAAGTGGTATTACATCTTTACACTCGAAAACGTCCATGATGCATAAAATATTAAATGTTAGAGTGCAGAAAGTTCTCTGACGGCATGCTTTTAGTGACGTTTTAAAATCGTTAACAATAAATATGCATCCATTTTAAATAGTATATCTATGTGGCCTGAAAATAGCTAGAATAATTCTCGCAGGGTGTAATGCAGCAAACAATCAATCTCTGTGTAATAATTAATAGAATTTGAAAATGACTTTTATTGTTAAATCACAGGAAAACGTCCGTTTTAATTTGTGAACCTCAAACTTCTTCTCGGAAAACAATATGCCAAATGTAACCAAACTTGGCAGGGATTTTCTTTTGGGGGAGGAAATATATATATAAATGAATAAAATGAAAAATAAATAATACCACACTGCTGTAACAATATAAAAATCAAATATCACAATCGTAGAAAGATGAGAAAACGGTACCCCTAACACACTGGCTTGATACAGGCAGTTACTTCAATAAATAATGACTGGGTTAAATTAGTTTGATGGGCCCAAGCATAACATGCTGTCTACAATTTCATATGATACCTTCTTAATTTCAATCGTATATACAGGAGAATCACCAGTGTGCCACAAGTCAGTGACAAACTTTTGTCACACAAAGATAACTCTCCACGAAAACGAACCAACTTCAGTGGTGACATGTCCTTATTCCATACATATGCTAAATGAGCAATCAACAAATCCTTGACATAATCTGCCTTACGTTTACATTGTCAAATTATCGTACTTTAAAACTCAATGTAAACAAGGACGACTTGATATCCTTGACAAGTTGATCAATAAATTGTTTTCATGTCAAGAACTTTCCACAAAACAATCTCCTTTTCCCGGCGAAGTTGTGTTATGTGCGTTACTAAGTCTTCCAAAAAATTAAGACAATTTCCATGTCTTCAACTACAATGTAATAATTGTAGAACTGCATTCATGCTATCGCCGATTAGAATTCAGGGTATAATGTTACTCTCGATTTAGCTTTTAATTAATTGCATAGAATACATTTGACCTAAGAGTTCTAGCAACGACCATAAAGTACGCGTTTTAACGAACGAAAGTTTAATAGCTAATGGTAAACAATTCCACTTATATGAACGAAACGAACAATGACATTTTGCCCAAAAAGGTAGATACAAAATGTAGTCCACACGACCCGTTTCTTCGGTAACCGTCATCTGGTACGCTCAAAGCCAAACTAATGAAAGCGAAATAATTTAAAAGTCTTTGGGAATAAGAAAACCAAAGGGTTTAAATAGGACAACCAATATCAATTAACACATAAAAGTCCTTGTCTAGAACAGGTTCAAAATATGTGACAAATTAAGAACGATTTATCGGATTCCAATCATTCCCCTCTTAATTATTGCGTCTTCAACTGCAATAGACAACAGAAAGCCAGCAATAAAAATAAACCACAGAGACAACATAATTATAAAAATAAAGTTTAAACGTTAATTCAGCCAATATCAACTAAGCGAACAATAATGACTGAACACAAAAAGATCACGACGTGCGATATTGAAAATCCAGGGACTGGCTTGGGATAGGCACACAAAAACTGGATTTGCAACGGCATTACATATATAAACAAACGATAAAAAAACCCTGCAGAGATTCGTTTCCACTCAAAAAGGCCACATAGATATGTTGGTTGTATAATGCCGTTCACATGAATAAAACCGCTGAGTCACATATATGTTCTATGAAGTTCTATTCGATAATAATAAGCGGAATTCCCAGATAAATGTGTCGTTCGTTAGGGAAACGAATTTCAATCATCGTCGAATCCGGATACTATGTTGTTCATTTATTACTTAGCTAATATCAACACGATTTAAATAATCTACCATTTCATCTAAATGTGAAACGAACCGTTTCCTAATCAGTGTATTATTGTCGCTGTGCTGGACATAACAAGAATACAACGGATAACTGAACGTACGTCTGCTGTCTCCTTTTTCGAAATACAATGCTGGTTCCATACAAGAGTAAATTTATAGCAGTTCCTAATGAGTGGTCCGCGGTGGTCTATTGCAACGACCACACATTAGAAGCCGTCTATCATCCTACTGTTTCCATTGCAGTGTCTTCTTTCACATGATTTATCTACCTGAGGATATGTTCATGTCATGAAAATGACAAGAATACGGTTCACTTGAGGCTAACAACAATTAAGACCAATTTAAGCGAAAAATAGTTGCAGATAGATCCCTATGGGATTCATTCGGATTTATCTTGAAAATAACCGATAATTGACAAAAGTTATGTTTGTACTGGTATCTTGACAATTGTGATTTATCGGTGCATACCAAACATGATTTGCTTACCTTAGGCTAATAACAATTAATTAATAACAATTTATACGGAAATATATTTACTGCTAGACAAACGTTAATATCCCATTTGCGTTCGCTAGATGAATGTTTTCAAGTGTGAGTTCTCTATGCGAAATGCTTGCGCCATACACATTTAGTTTGTTATTTTTTTAAATTCATTGATACAATTTGATTTGACACACAAGAATTGTTCATCCTAGTTTGAAAACCTGTCGATAATTGTCACATGCAATCTGCTTTGGCATGTTGTCGCTAATATAGAAAACGAATTTTGCGCTGCCAGCCTGACGATACATACCAGAATAATCTGCCTTGATTGGCGACATACTACAAACAATATACATTGATGTGCGGTCGAGACATACTAGATTTGACCAGCTATATATTGATATCTGATATACATTTTGTGGCTGTCCCAAGCCATGACTTGAATTTCCAACGCCGTATGCCGTGAATGTTTTCGGTAGGTGTACGCCATATTGTTTGCTATTCTAAGGTATTTAAATAATTTGATTTGACATCCTGTCGATAAACCAAGTCAGGATCTGAATTTCCAAAGCCGTGTGCCGTAATTTTTATGTTTAGTTATTCGATGTGGGAGGTTGTTGTTCGTTTCTCGTTTCGTTGATCTTGGTGGAATTTTTTACAACCAGTGTTTGTAATTTCTCTTTACACAATACTAATATTATTCTGGTTTTACCTGCTGTCCATACATACCTTGAACAATCAGTTTTGACAACTAGTAACATTTTCTTTGACATGCTGACGATATAATACCGAAACTAAGATGCTTTGATACAATATCATAAACAATGTACATTAACTGACTATCAATGCATTCCTCAAGCAGTTCTATTTTACAGATAAATACTACAAGTATTATGATTGGAATGAATGTCGATATATATATTTTGTCAGGTTCGGCATTATACTCACATATGGAAAGTATTTACATGACTGCGTCATTTTATTAAGAGGGGAGATTTGAGCACATAAAACTAGTTTAACCCCTTCATACTTTTATTGAAGTACCTGTACCAAGGCAGAAAAGTGAGCGGGCATGCATTTGTGTAATAGAGATATCGATGTTGCCCCAATTACGATGTTGATCTTTGATTTTGTAATTGTGGTATGCTTTTTTTTTCATTTTATTTGTATCAGAAGTAAAATGTTGCGAATGTCTATCGATGCATACATTGTACCTCTACTTTTTATTGACGTACCTGTACCAAGCCAGGAAAGTGAACGGGTATGTATTTGTGTGTTAGGGGTATCGATTTTGCCTCATTGTGCGAGTTTGATATTTGATTTTGAGTTATTTCGACAGTGTCGTATTTTTGTGTGTTTCCTGTTGGTTGTATCAGAAGTAATCTGTTTCAAACGTTTCTACCGGAAAATTTCCTTTTAGACAGGTTGTCGGTGTCTAACAGAAGCAAACCGATTGCATGCATGTCTGTTATTTAGATCAAACAAAGAGAATATCTGTTGGTAGTTTGTACGTTCTATGATTGGACCAATTAGCATAGTAATTGCGACATTTCTTTTCAAAGAACAGAAATCCCCTCGAGTAAATCTGATAAAAGGTGTATCTTGTGTCTTCCGAATGAGCTGTAGCACGTTCGTGAATAATATGTGACATACTTTGTCTAATGATAATTTAGAAAACAGCTAAATGTATTGTTTGTAAACTTGATTTAATCTTGAATGCAGCAGTGACGTGGGAGTAAACAACAATCAATCTATTATCAAGAGATATTCTTCTACTATGAACTGTGTCACGTTCTCTTACCCTCCTGGAGGGTGATGTCACAACAATAGCCATCGATGTAGAACTGATTGAACTTCCTGGTACTAATTGATAGTAAGAGTAAACAAATAAATATTATGTTGCTATATTTGACAAGTTAATGTATTGAAGTGCCCTAAAAGGGGGAAGGGGAGTTGTGATCTCATCAACCTATTTAACCCCGCCACATTTGTGTGACTGTTCAAAGTCAGGATCTGGATGTCCATCGACATATGTCACAGTCTTCAGTGATATAAAATGAAAGGTAGCTATATTTATTGTATTCATATCTCAAATTATTAATAGAATTGTTGACCAAAAAATCTGTTCATAATATCGGATATGACGAACTTGTGAGGTCACGGTTCAACCTTATTATTGTATATCACTATAGTGAGTGTGCGTGATTTTTGTTTAACGTCTAATGAGCAATATTTCAGATATATTAGGGCGAGAACAAGTTGCATTCAATGAAATGATGATGATGTCCGTTTTGTACTAGATCAACATAGTTGAATCTTTATATGACTAGCTCCTTGAAACAACAGTCTGCTGGTAGGCATGTCGCTTCACACATACACATTATCATGATTCCGCGAAGTAACCTGGTGAGCGGAGAAGTAGCCAATAGCAGTTTTATTGTCTTTGGTTTGGCCCGACCGTGACCCGAACCCACGATCTACAACATGTATTTTACGTCGCTATAAGAATATACTATATAACAAGTTTAAAGATACCAAACGGCTTATCAACAAATCTACAAACACTGCATATAAAACTAAAATAAGCAGTTCCTGCTCCAGTAGTGGCACCCGTCGTGTTGCTGTAGTATATCATTATCTTTAAACATTTACTTATCAGTAAATATCCATTATATCGTCTTTTTCATACGATAATCTAAAATCTAGGCGCATCACAGCTACATAATTTGACTTGCATGATTTTTTTTTTTTAAAACTTCTACTCTCATGCAAGTAGCTGGCATTATGTTAATTTGACGCTAAGCAATACCCAATCAATCAATGAACATGAAAACATCAAAATGCCAATATATAATTTGTTCACGCCTCGATATAGCTTAAAAAGTGTTAAAGTTGTCGTTAAGCACAAATCAATCAATCAAAATGTTGTTACATTGTTACTTACTACATTATCTCTTGTAGTTGATTGCTATCAGTGAAGGATTTGTTTAATGTTTCTTTTAAATGATTAATTGTCTATAACTAATTGTTCTAAAGGTTTTTTGTGTAGTCAGGAAATTGGTAGAATCAGTTGACAACAGAGTCCCATTGCATTGAAACAGTGTAAATGGAATACTGTATCTTTGATATTTTTATTTTTTAAATTTTATAATGGAATTGAAATTTAGTCTATTTTTGTCGTCACGTAATTCCATGTTTTATTGTGTCATAAAAGTCACATTGGAAATGCAACTAATAGTCTTCATTATCATGAAAAAAAGCTGATATGTACTTTTGATTAAATAAACATAATCAATATTCTGTTTAATTGTTCAAAACGATTGGAAATATTATGTTGTAGTTTATTACTGTATTTGTGTTCCAAAAACACCTGTTACTTACAAAATACGTCATTGTTCTCACATCAGAGGATTATAAAGATATTAAAATAAATACGGTTGATGGGTTTATGTACAAAAATAAAACAAATTTGCCTTTTGTCTACTAAAGAACTCCACACCAAATGAGACACTATGTGATATATTTATACCCGTATAGAAAGAAAGGCCTAACAGGTTTCTTCCACCACTAAAACTGGTCGCCATGATATAGCTGAAATATTGCTGAAAGTGGCGTTAAGTACAAATCAAATCAACCATTAAACGATCAACATTGTCATATCGTCATCTCTGCAATAATAAAACAATCGTTTCCATGGATACAATTTTCCCAGTTGTATTATTTCTGTTTTGATACAAACAACACTATTTTTGTCTTCATAAAAACAAGTCCTGCATTAGTACATTTCCGTTTTGATTTAAATTTACAAAATTATTCTGACTAAAATATATCGAATTATTTAATTAAAACGACATTCTAAAGGTCACGACTAAAATAAAGCAATTACTACGTTAATTCGATATTTACTCTGCTTTTCGTAAATGTCTGAATGCAGCCCCAATAAAAAATTCAAAACATTTGTTGTGACATTTGTTTCGATGATTGTCTGTGTTCTACGAATATTTCTCATTTTGTCACCGTTCTTTGCATGCATGTACACATCCATTGAAAACTTTGCTAAATTTAGATTTCCTTTGGGAGACTATTGTATTCCAAAGAAAAATAAGTTACTTTTTATTATTCGGTCTTCACATCACATTATTATTTTTCAACTTCATCCTACTTATGTTATACAGCAACGTAAAGACATTTCGCGTGATAGATTGTACTCCCTGATCATAACTTTAATGTAAGTTGTAAGAGTTATCTGCCCATAGTTAGACCATCGTCTAAAACGTGTTCTTGGTTTTGTGTTTTGTATTTCTTAAGAAGAGGTTGAAGATACAAAGGGGGTAATCATAATCCGTGAATAGAAGAAGGACAGAGAACGCAATGGCCAAAAAGAAAAAGGACAAACAACGATCTACAAAACATACACATAAAACTAAAGATCGAGTAACAGGAACCCCACCATTTTTTTGCTAGTTTTTAACCACAAAAGTGCAGATCCAGTGTAGCCACTACAAGAGGCTACTTTATTTTGTATCCTATCAAATAAAGGTAATAACAAAATTACCGAACTCCGAACAATCTTACAAAGGGAAAGTCAAAACTCATAATTATATAAACAGACAAAATCAGTCAACAACCGGAAAACTGTGAAAACCGTAATGACCCTGACTTGGTACAGGCATTTCCCTACGATTACAATGACAGTCAAAAGTCGTTGCTCCGGATTTGCTACATATCCGTTCTATCTGTATAGCTTGTTATATATTTGGATGAACTTGTTCTAATCCTGAATATAGCTGGAATAATGTCTACTGGACGTTAAGCAATAACCGATAAATCAAGCAGCATAAACATGTCGGACGGTAACTATTTTTCCTTGGCCGAATTTCTTAACTATTTACGACATTATTAGCAAGGTATGCTTTTTGGCGATTTTTACAATTTTTATGGCAGCTTTATGATGAGACTTGATGCAAATATTTTGATACAGAAACTTTCGCTTGGCCTTTTAATTGTCCTCTAAAACCCCAGAAAAGGTGATAATTTATTCGTAAATGTCGGGTATTCCTTTTAAATGTATGTATATATACAGTACTTTCTTTCTGGTAATCAGACAAAATTGTAATCACGTCTGAGAAATATCCCTAACAACTTTTTACGTCAATTCTTTAGGCAATAATCTGACATTTGTTGCAAAGTCAAAAGTTATATTTTGTTGACAGGAGTATAAAATTACACGCCATATCAAATTCCATTTATTTTGATAATAATATATATTATAAATCTGTTTCGTATTAGACTGTATTTCAACAATCATTTATTCAAATCCTTGACTGTATATTTTTTATTGTTTCAGAGGGAACGTTACCATTATATTTTGTTGTGCCAGAAGCTCAGAATTTACACTAGTGATTGATTTGATTTAAGGTGATTAACGCCACTTTCAGCAATATTTCAGCTATATCATGGCGACCAGTTTTACTGGTGGAAGAAGCCGGAGTACACGGAGAGAACCACCGACCATGGGCAAGCAACTGGTTAACTTTATCACTTGCGGCTGCGAGTCGAGTGCACCCTCACTTTAGTAGATATCGAGCTATTATACATGTCGGTTGTAGACATTTGACATTGCATTACCTAGAATTCCAACGTAGGTTTCAGCAAAGTGGTTCCATAACAGTTCGACATTATTCTGAGCGACTCTTCTTCAGATAAATGTCATTTTGTTCGTATTCGTAATGTTTGTTTGCGTGGAGTTCCAACGCGTATTGACTATATGACATGGCGTAAGTATTATAAGAGACAGGAACTTATTACCCTTCGCGAAGACCTGGGTACACCCTCTGTTTTTACTGGGGTCTGTGTTGCTCATCTTTTTAGTTTTCTGTGTTGTGTTTTTACGCTTTGTTTGTCATCTTTCTACGTCTTGTATGCCCATTGTCTCTGGATTGTACATTATTGGTCGCCCCTCGGTTTTCTCTAACGTGTATTTCACACTATTACACAATAACATCGACAATAACGTTTAGGCTGGCGCAAGACACGATTACATTGGCGTTTGAATAACGAATGGAGCGAATCCTAGTTCACTCGCATGTATTCAGATAGCCGTGTCCGGGTTTATCACAGATTAAAGTAATTGTGTTCAACAGGATGACCGACTTTGGTGGTGGAAGTTCGATGGATTGGAGTAGAGTCACGCTTCACGTTAATTAAGAGAAGAAATCTTGATAATGTTGACGGTATGTTAAAATCTGCTATATCGAGGAACACTTTTAGCCACTAAAGTGTCGTTTTCTTGTATCAGAATGACATTAGCGCGATAACGCAGAACCGAGTAGTGCTCACATCTCTATGGCTTTTTTGTGTTTGTTAGCGTATAGTGGTGTCCAGCACATATTGTGTTGTGCTTGGTTTTGTTTGCCTTCGTCTTGTGTATCCTATGTTGCTATAGATTGTCAATTTTTCGGTATTCTCTAAAGTTTATTAACCAGCAACAGAACAATAATGATGTCATGCATTGACCGTCGAATCATCAAAATTAAATCAGATAGTGGACACACAAGCCAATTACTTTTCGTTGATATTTATTTCGCATCATTGTTTTCTTAATTGATGATATTTCAAATCTGATTTGATAGGAATGCGAAACCTTCGCAATTTGTAACGTACCGATTTAGCATTGTATTTCTGAAAAACAAATTATTTCGTATGATATAAAATTATATTGATTTGTAACAGCGGGCTTACTTTCTTTTGTTCCTTAGTATACATTAGAAAAGGACCGGCAAATTTTCTAAAATTATGTAGAGTGAAGTTATTTAAATTCGTGTATTTCAATGTTCGTAGATATGTAATTTTGTGGTTCCCTTGCTGTGATCAGTACACACAGTTATACTGACAAATATTCGTTGAATTTTGATTTCATGGCTTGATGTTATCAACGAAATCCATGAAAATAGGTAAACCACGAAAATAATGATTTCACAGTATATATGTTTTCTATGGTATTGACATCTGTTATCTAAATTTCTCACATTTAAGCAAGATTTCGGTGTTGTGTAAATTTAACCATGTGATAGTCCCGAGACATGACCTCGATTTCCAACGTTATATGTCGGGATCTTTTTGTGTTGAAGTGAGAGGTGATTGTTCGTTTTGTTGATGTTGGTGGAATTGTTGACCATCCAAAAATAAATTCTACATTTTAGTTAAAAAAACAACAAATGTGATCTATCCACTCATACAGCCTGCGTGTAAGCAACTCTGGTATATTTATTGTGAATTTATTTATGGAAAATGAAATATATGCTTTCAGGCTTATAGTATTAGCCTGTGGATTGTAGTGGACGTTCGTGTTTGTAGATTACTTCTATATACCACCGATCAGTTGATGTACCCAACAATGGAAGCTGACTGGTGGCACACCTGATCCATCTCAGATTTTATTATGTATTTATTTTGTGGTTTAGCATTCCAATATTTCGTCTCGTCATTTCATTCTGAAATCTTAGATAATTCCCATATATAAATATCAATATTTAAAAACGGTCAGCCGCACCTAATTGTATGAAAAGATAGCTTAAACAGTGATGGTCAACAAAACGCACATCCATCTCTCATGTTATGTCATTGAACCCGAAAAAGACGACGACATTATGTTGATGGCAATTCCGGTCATGGCTTGATACAGATACACACACGTGGCGGGTGTTAAATCATGATAATATGATCCGAATTCTTTCTCCCGCTTGTATCATTCGATCTTTAATGGAAATATAGGTTAATGTATAAAAACAATAAAGAAAAATATGCACGGATTCGCGCCCATTTAAAAAGGTCAAGTACTATCACAAATAAGCATGAACAGTACAACAGTCGGGTGAATGAATGTTCCTATTGAACAGACTACTATCGAAGAAGGTAGAACCTGTTGGTCACACAGACACGAGGACAAAATGATTGATTTTGATTGATTTTTGGTATTTTAACGGCACTTGTAGCAATATTTCAGCTATATCAAGGCAACCAGCTTTAGTGATGGAAGAGGCCGGAGAGAACCACCGACCATGGACAAAATGAATAACTAATACTTCTAGCATATTTGATATCAATTAGCTATATATATCTAAAACAAATAATTGCTTTCATGGGAGAATATAAAACAGTCATATGAAATGAAGCATAAATGTACTGATTTAGTTTGCATCTACTAGTTTCAGCAGCGGATCGACTATATTGTAGGAAAAACACGTTTGCATGAAAGAGTCAACCTTAGTTTTAAGATTATACGCTGTGTAATATACATTGGTCAAACAATTATGAATCTTAAAGGTATTGCTCGTAAAGGTTATATACATTAAAGAACTCCTTGATGATTTTTTTTTATTATTTTCATTTGATGTCCTTATCAAGGAAGCATACCTTTTCAATGCTGGGTGATCGCAACGGTGGTGTAATGGTTAGCGTACTCGTCACGATCAAACGAAAGCATATACAATTGGCATGTGTTGCGTCCGCGCTAAGTACACATCATAGCTAGTAAGAGCAAAGACTGGTTGTCTCAGAATAATGTGTGGATCGACATGTCTACCCGTGGACAGTTGTTTCAGTGAGCTAGCACTATACAACTCCAACTAAGCGTGTTGGTCTATAACAGATCGGACCTCATCATCAATGTAACTCATTTGACGTTAAACCACAATCACTCACTCACACAATGCGTTGTATTCCAATATTATACCAATATAAACTGTAATTGAATGTTTGGTCGCATAATAAAATATTGTTATAACATTTTACCCCCCCCCCCCCCCCCCGGAATCTGAGCTTAGCCTAGGATTTTAATACAATCCGTGTTACTCAATCTTAAGTTTTCTGTGTGGTGTTTTTAAGACTATTGTTTGTCCTGTAGCCCATTGTATTGTCTGTCCTTTGATATATGCTCTAATACCTTTCCTTTGATATCGCAGAATAGTTTCCCTATTTCTACCATGTAATTAAGCTTCAAAATCGTTATTACACAATCGGTATTAATGACCAGTTTGGAGTTTCCATTAACACATAAGAAAAGTATATTGTCTAGTCTTTTCTCTTTATTACTTTATATTCTTTTGTATTATTGATGAAGTTATTGTCTGTTTCTATCTTGAGGAAATCTAGTAGTAACCTCTGGCTGTATGTAATCCTCATGAAATAAATAAAGAATTAAAACACAAAAAAAGAATGTTCCGAACAAGCTTAAATGGTATATATCCAGTAATTGACACTGAGTGTTATATGACAGTCTGTGGACCGATCGTTCACCACCCAAAACATTATGTGTGCCGAAGTGAAGCAGAGATACAAATAATGGATTTTTGAGATGACCGCTATCGGTTCATGATCTGGAGATTGGTCAGAAGTGTCATGATATATTTGTTATATCATACTCAACAGAAAAACACCACGTTTTGTGATTGCTTTCTATAAAATAGAGAAACATCTCTGGACTAAACTTAAATTAATTGCAAGTCAGTGAGCGATTATTGCTTAACGCTGAATCAACCGTGGCGTGAGCAATATACATTTCAAGATGTTGACGATATCCGCTTTTTACTACACTAACACTGAATCATTTTAGTGCTAAATCACTGAAAGGACAGTCCGTGGGTAGACATGTCGCGCCACTCGGACACACTATCCTGATTCCGAGTCATCCAGGCTTTGCTTTCATTCCTTAATGATGCGTGGATAGCGGAGAAGCGGTAAATACCAATTTCAAAGTGGTTGGTTTGACGCGAACGCGGCCAGAACCCACGATCTACCGCCCTCGAGGTGAGCAGGTCAGCCATTATATCCCTTATACAGTTTTATATATTTGCAACAACACGACGGTGCCACCAGTGGAGCAGGAATTGTTTACCCTTCCGGAGCACCTGAGTTCACTCCCGGTTCTTAGTGGGGTTCGTGTTACTTGATCTTTAGTTTTTATGTGTATGTTTTTTAGATCGTTGTTTGTCTGTTTGTACTTTTTCTTTCGGCCATTGTGTTGTCTGGTCTTCGATTTACGGACTATGATTACCACTTTGATAGCATCAAACTTTTCTTAATACATCAACTACTTTGATTTATGCTTATTATAGATTTTTAACTCTGTCAGTAAGAAGACATTGTGTTTTTATCAGGTATTCTGAACTTTTCCATTCATGTACACTATGCAGTCTCACCTCTTCAAATATAGCTTTGGACTCTTACTCTTATACAATAGCATATACCGGTCTTCAGATCTAAAAAAGTACGGACCTGCATGTTCAATTAAGATGTTACGATTTCCGCATAAAAACGATGTTCGGTTCGTCTTTACCTCCAGTTGTCATGTCTTATTTAGGTTATTTGTGTTTGCTTGCGTATAGCGGGGACCAAAACATATTGTGTTATGTGTGTTTTGCTTTGTTTGTCTTCGTCTTATGCATCCAATGTTGCCAGTTTGTCTTGATTGTTCATTCTAGCAAACTGTTTATGTTGTCGTGTGTACTTCCAATATCAATGTTGCTGCGACATTCTAACCTCATTAAACGAAGCGACAATATTATACATAATATTGCTTATGTAATAGTGAAAGTCAATAACGGGTGATTGTCGTAATTGCATTGTCCATAGTCACTTTAAATAATCAACCAACTAAATAATTCTACATTATTCGCAAAAATACTTCCTGAAAAGACAATTTCACGCCGGAACAAGTAAATAGCCTATCTGGGATTTATATACCGTCTAATAATATTCATTATGTATGCACTTTGTTATTTATTTCCTCGTAATATATAATTAGAATGACTTGAGCAGTCAGTTTCCGTAAAAATCGTATAGCAATTTGTCTCCAAAATGTTATATCATACGGGTCTTTGCAATAATTTTCAAATTAACACATATAATCGGTTTGCAACAATGACGAATAATTGTCTCTGCAACAACGACCTATAAATTTTCTCTCTCATTATTAAGTTTTACATTATTTTCCAGTCAATCCAATGAAAGATCCCTCACTGTTAGGTATATAATTTTACCACGTCTGTTGACGTATTGTTATGTTATACGTGACTGATTGAATCGCGTTGCCTTCATGCGCTTCACAATTTGCCAAAATGTTATCCTTTTAAATAAATTTTCAAAAAGTTAATTAAATTGCAAAGTGTGAAGCAAACGTGACGATAGTCCCATGTGGTATTGTTATGTCGGTCAAAAGCTTACTGTTGTATTTGTTGTTTTAACAGGCCGACTTGAAATATACTTATCTTATAACGTGTTTAGTAGAAATTTATGTTCTTCGCAACCGACGAGTGAAGGGTTTCAAGATATATCTTGAAACAAGAGTAACACGACGGGTGAAACATGAATTAGTGACCATTCCGGAGCACCTGAGTTCACCCACGGATTTTAGTGGTGTTCCAGTTGCTCGATCATTCGTTTACTGTGTAGTTCTTTGTGAATTATAGTTTATTCTTTTGTATTGTCTCTCCTTCTTTGATTTACGGCTTCTGATTACCACATTCGTATCTTCAAATTGTCTTACATTCATAATTCGAAACCGACTGAAGAGGAAATAAAGATATCAAAGGGACAACACAAAAGTCGTAAATTGAGGAAATAAATAAATTAAGAAGACCAATAATGTCCACAAATCACTACATAGAACAATAAAGATCGCGCAACACGAACTCCTCTAACACTGGAATGTGAATTTAAGTGGTATGGAATGGTAATCATTTCTTGGTCAACTAGTACCACCTGCCATACAATTCATGCAAAATTCCGACGACAGTTCATTCGGCGACAAAACAGCACCGATGAGATAGAGAGGACTGCCACATACACAAACGGAACATATCCGTGATCATCAGTGACATAGATATTCCGGAACAGCCAAGACAATCATGACGGTGGCCGTCATCTTTGAAAGTTATGACTTACCACTATTAATCTCTGATTCAGTACCGTCCTTGTTAGCACTTACCATCTATAACAAAAACGGAACACATCCGTGATCATCAATGACACACACACACTCCGGAAAAGTCAACAATCTAGATACAAACCAAACAACACAGTTACAATAGTAAAGAATGACAACAATAGTGTGTTGATTTTAATTACAACGTGTAGATTAAATATGAGTTGAATAAAATACTGGATATGACCTGAATAAAATACTGGACGGAATACTTCTATTCCACTCTTATGATTAAATTAGTTCTACGAAACGTATAAAAACCTAATTGCTTTTTAAAAATCCATTACAAACAAGCAAAATATCACATTTTAATTGCATTTTATTACTATGCTTTGAATCCTTGTAATGTTAATGCTGCACATTCGAAACCGACTGAAGAGAAAATAAAGATATCAAATGAATAAAAGAAAAGCCGTAAATTGAGGAAATAAACAAATTAAGAAGACCAATAATGTCCACAAAACACTACATAGAACAATAAAGATCGCGCAACACGAACCCCTCTAGCACTGGAATGTGAATTTAAGTGGTATGGAATGGTAATCATTTCTTGGTCAACTAGTACCACCTGTCATACAATTCATGCAAAATTCCGAGGACAGCTCATTCGGCGACAAAACAGCACCGATGAGATAAAGACAGGACTGCCACAAACACAAACGGAATTTATCCGTGATCATCAGTGACTTAGACACTCCGGAACAGCCAACAAAATCATGACGGTGGCCGTCATCTTTCAAATAAGGGTAATACCAACATTACCGAACTCCGAACAATCTAACAAAGGGAAAGTCAAAACTCATAAGTATATACACAGACAAAATCAGTCAACAACGGGAAAACTGAAAACCGTAATGACCCTGACTTGGTACAGGCATTTCTAAAGAAATGGTGGGTTGAATCAGATTTTAAAGCGCCAAACCTCCCCCTTTCATTACGGCTCAAAGTTTCCGGCTGTCACTATAACAGTATTTAAAACAATACTTGAACAAAACAGGTAAAACAGTTGTCAAATCAGCGCCAAACTCAGTGAAGTAAATGTCAAAAACACTTTTACGTCACACATTGATAAAACATATATTTTTGACAATTTTGTTGAAACCTTATCTTTATACATTTTCACTATATGACAATCCATCGTTTATAATCTTTTCTGCAGAGACGGAATATATTTCGACAAGATCTTGGTATCGGAATATAAACTTTTTAATAGATCGAATAAGGCGAATCTTTTTATAGCCCTGGTCCAGTAGCCTGTTTCTCAGATGAAGATGACGTTTCAGGAAATCAGAATAATTGCTACTGGCCCTTGCATAACGAATCAATTGCGAGATGTAAGCACCATATGCAGGAGAAGCTGGTATATTGCTGCACATATTTGGAAGATTTATGATATTAAAATTGAAATCGTCCCGTTTATCATAAATTTTAGTACTGATTTGACCACTGTCGTCAAATTCGAGGAATAAGTCCAAAAATGATGCGGACGAAGTGGTATCTGTGGTCTCTTTAACTTCCAGCTCTGGAGGATATATCAATGGAAGAAATTCTGCAAATCTAGAATTATTGATAGATAAAACGTCATCAATATACCTGTATGTGAACTTAAAGGCTCTAGCCTCATGAATCTTCTTATCTTTTACAAGCTTTTGAAGAAACTTCGATTCATATGAGTATAGCAATAAATCGGCTAGAAGAGGGGCACAATTCGTACCCATTGGTATGCCGACGACCTGCTGAAACAGTATCCCTCCAAAGGAGACAAATATGTTATCGATGAGGAACTCCAGCATACTGATCACCATCTTCGCTAGCCAAGGGTTACGATTCGGGTCCCCCTTCTCTCCACCCTTGGCAGATCTAGAATACATTTTCAGGATTCGCGCTTTAATATTTCATTGGTTACGGCTACCAGTACACGTATCCAATCAGAAGACGTTTTACACGGAGCACATGTTATCGACGAAATGTAAACAAAGATGGCACCGGAATGCTCTCATATGACAACGATTTGCCACTTCCCGTTTTGGTTCCAATAAAACATCTTTCCCGTCTGCCAAAGCTTTGAAACTTTCACTTGGTTGACAGTAAGTGCTTCCAAATTAAATTTATCACAAATAAGTTTTTCTTCACTGGGCGCTGCCATTTTCAACTCTCCAACATACGTATAACAAAACGATTCTGATTGGCTGGCGATGACGACTATCGATCAACCACCAGGTGGCATTGCCCGCGAATTTCAAAATGTATTCTAGATCCGCCAAAGGTGGAGAGAAGGGGGATCCGAATCGCAACCCTTGGCTAGAGAAGATGACTGATCACTTGTTCCTCGGAGTAGCATGTTTTACCTTTTTGAATTTTGTTTGAAAAATATGTGGAATTGTTCAAAGTTATGACTTACCACTATTAATCTCTGATTCGGTGCCTTCCTTGTTAGCACGTAGCATTTAAAACACAAACGGAACATATCCGTGATCATCAGTGACACAGACACTCCGGAACAGCCAACAAAATCATGACGGTGGCCGTCATCTTTCAATGTTATGACTTACCACTATTAATCTCTTAATCGGTACCCGACTTGTTAGCACGTGCCATCTATCACGGAAGTCCTAAGAGGAAACACAAGCACTAGATTATCGTACCAAATGTAGTACACGTGTACGTGCATTGTAGAAGGAAAACGTTTAACAATTGTATGGATATCAGTACTAAAACGTTTTAAATATTGATTAGACAGTACCATTAATCAATTTGTCGGGATAAAACTTAATATGAAGTTCATTAAGAACTTTTCCAGTTTAGTAATTTAACAGGCTATTCTAGCTTTGTCAAATTTCCTCTATCTATTGTATGTCTTTGTGGCTATTTCAATAAAAAAAATCTCGTTTAATTTAAACGGAATATGCCAAGGAGTGCAAATAAAATAAAGGAGCCTTTGATCAGATACACATGGAAAGTTGGTTTTTGAAAATTCTTAGAAAACCAACAAAGGTCTTCCTTCTATTTTAAGCAATTTTCTAAGACGATTATTACAGAGTACTTGAGTCAGAGAAGGAATTTTCGAACTAATCTAGATACAAACCAAACAACACATTTACAATAGTAAAGAATAACAACAATAGTGTGTTGATTTTAATTACAACGTGTAAATTAAATATGACCTCAATAAAATACTGGACAGACTACTTCTATTCAACTCTTATGATTAAATTAGTCCTACGAAACGTATAAAAATCTAATTGCTTTTTAAAAATTCATTACAAACAAGCAAAATATCACATTTTAATTGCATTTTATTACTATGCTTTGAATCCTTGTAATGTTAATGCTGAACACTCGAAACCGACTGAAGAGAAAATAAAGATATCAAATGAATAAAAGAAAAGCCGTAAATTGAGGAAATAAACAAATTAAGAAGACCAATAATGTCCACAAATCACTACATAGAACAATAAAGATCGCGCAACACGAACCCCTCTAACACTGAAATGTGAATTTAAGTGGTATGGAATGGTAATCAGTTAGTTGGTCAACTAGTAGCACCTGTCATACAATTCATGCAAAATTCCGAGGACAGCTCATTCGGCGACAAAACAACACCGATGAGATAAAGACAAGACTGCCACAAACACAAACTGAATTTATCCGTGATCATCAGTGACATAGACACTCCGGAACAGCCAACAAAATCATGACGGTGGCCGTCATCTTTCAAATAAGGGTAATAACAAAATTACCGAACTCCGAACAATCTAACAAAGGGAAAGTCAAAACTCATATGTATATAAACAGACAAAATCAGTCAACAACCGGAAAACTGTGAAAACCGTAATGACCCTGACTTGGTACAGGCATTTCTAAAGAAATGATGGGTTGAATCAGATTTTAAAGCGCCAAACCTCCCCCTTTCATTACGGCTCAAAGTTTCCGGCTGTCACTATAACAGTATTTACAACAATACTTGAACAAAACAGGTAAAACAGTTGTCAAATCAGCGCCAAACTCAGTGAAGTAAATGTCAAAAACACTTTTACGTCACGCATTGATAAAACATATATTTTTGACATTTTTGTTGAAACCTTATCTTTATACATTTTCACTATATGACAATCCATCGTTTATAATCTTTTCTGCAGAGACGGAATATATTTCGACAAGATCTTGGTATCGGAATATAAACTTTTTAAGAGATCGAATAAGGCGAATCTTTTTATAGCCCTGGTCCAGTAGCCTGTTTCTCAGATGAAGATGACGTTTCAGGAAATCAGAATAATTGCTACTGGCCCTTGCATAACGAATCAATTGCGAGATGTAAACACCATATGCAGGAGAAGGTGGTATATTGCTGCACATATTGGAAAATTTATGATCTTAAAATTGAAGTCGTTCCGTTTATCATAAATTTTAGTACTGATTTGACCACTGTCGTCAAATTTGAGGTATAGGTCCAAAAATGATGCGGACGAAGCGGTATCTGTGGTCTCTTTAACTTCCAGCTCTGGAAGACATTCTGCAAATCTAGAATTATTGATAGATAAAACGTCATCAATATACCTGTATGTGAACTTAAAGGCTATAGGCTCATGATTCTTCTTATTTTTTACAAGCTTTTGAAGAAATTTCGATTCATATGAGTATAAAAATAAATCGGCTAGAAAAGGGGCACAATTCGTACCCATTGGTATGCCGACGACCTGCTGAAACAGTATCCCTCCAAAGGAGACAAATATGTTATCGATGAGGAACTCCAGCATATTGATCATTTGTTCCTCGGAGTAGCATGTTTTACCTTTTTGAATTTTGTTTGAAAAATATGTGGAATTGTTCTAAGTTATGACTTACCACTATTAATCTCTGATTCGGTACCTTCCTTGTTAACACGTAGCATTTAAAACACAAACGGAACATATCCGTGATCACTCCGGAACAGGCAACAAAATCATAACGGTGGCCGTCATCTTTCAAAGTTATGACTTACCACTATTAATCTCTTAATCGGTACCTGACTTGTTAGCACGTGCCATCTATCACGGAAGTCCTAAGAGGAAACACAAGCACTAGAATATCGTACCAAATGTAGTACATGTGTACGTGCATTGTAGAAGGAAAACGTTTAACAATTGTATGCATATCAGTACTAAAACGTTTTAAATGTTGATTAGACAGTATCATTAGTCAATTTGTCGGCATAAAGCTTAACATGAAGTTCATTAAGAACTTTTTCAGTTTAGTCATTTAACAGGCTATTTTAGCTTTGTCAAATTTCTTCTGTGTATTGTATGTCTTTGTGGCTATTTCAATAAAAAAAATCGCGTTTAAGTTAAACGGAATATACCAATGAGTGCAAATAAAATACAGGAGCCTTTGATCAGATACACATGAACAGTTCGTTTATGAAAATTCTTAGAAAACCAACAAAGGTCTTCCTTCTATTTTAAGCAATTAGCTAAGACGATTATTACAGAGTACCTGAGTTAGAGAAGGGTTTTCGGACCATCTAGATACAAACCAAACAACACAGTTACAATAATAAAGAATGACAACAATAGTGTGTTGATTTTAATTACAACGTGTAAATTAAATATGACCTCAATAAAATACTGGACAGAATACTTCTATTCAACTCTTATGATTAAATTAGTTCTACGAAACGTGTAAAAATCTAATTCCGTTTTAAAAACCCTTTACAAACAACCAAAAGATCACATTTTAATTGCATTTTATTACTATGCTTTGAATCCTTGTAATGTTAATGCTGCACATTCAAAACCGACTGAAGAGAAAATAAAGATATCAAATGAATAAAAGAAAAGTCGTAAATTGAGGAAATAAACAAATTAAGAAGACCAATAATGTCCACAAATCACTACATAGAACAATAAAGATCGCGCAACACGAACCCCTCTAACACTGGAATGTGAATTTAAGTGGTATGGAATGGTAATCATTTCTTGGTCAACTAGTACCACCTGTCATACAATTCATGCAAAATTCCGAGGACAGCTCATTCGGCGACAAAACAGTACCGATGAGATAAAGACAGGACTGCCACAAACACAAACGGAACATATCCGTGATCATCAGTGACACAGACACTCCGGAACAGCCAACAAAATCATGACGGTGGCCGTCATCTTTCAATGTTATGACTTACCACTATTAATCTCTTAATCGGTACCCGACTTGTTAGCACGTGCCATCTATCACGGAAGTCCTAAGAGGAAACACAAGCACTAGATTATCGTACCAAGTGTAGTACACGTGTACGTGCATTGTAGAAGGAAAACGTTTAACAATTGTATGGATATCAGTACTAAAACGTTTTAAATATTGATTAGACAGTACCATTAATCAATTTGTCGGGATAAAACTTAATATGAAGTTCATTAAGAACTTTTACAGTTTAGTAATTTAAAAGGCTATTTTAGCTTTGTCAAATTTCCTCTGTGTATTGTATGTCTTTGTGTCTATTTCAATAAAAAAAAATCTCCTTTAAGTTAAACGGCCTATGCCAATGAGTGGAAATAAAATAAAGGAGCCTATGATCAGATACACATGGACAGTGCGTTTATGAAAATTTTTAGAAAACCAACAAAGGTCTTCCTTCTATTTTAAGCAATTTTCTAAGACGATTATTACAGAGTACCTGAGTCAGAACAGGGCTTTCGGACCATCTAGATACAAACCAAACAATATAGTTACAATAGTAAAGAATGACAACAATAGTGTGTTGATTTTAATTACAACGTGTAAATTAAATATGACCTCAATAAAATCCTGGACAGAATACTTCTATTCCACTCTTATGATTAAATTAGTTCTACGAAACGTATAAAAATCTAATTGCTTTTTAAAAATCCATTACAAACAAACAAAATATCACATTTTAATTGCATTTTATTACTATGCCTTGAATCCTTGTAATCTTAATGCTGCACATTCGAAATCGACTGAAGAGAAAATAAAGATTTCAAATGAATAAAAGAAAAGCCGTAAATTGAGGAAATAAACAAATTAAGAAGACCAATAATGTCCACAAATCACTACATAGAACAATAAACATCGCGCAACACGAACTCCTCTAACACTGGAATGTGAATTTAAGTGGTATGGAATGGTAATCATTTCTTCGTCAACTAGTACCACCTGTCATACAATTCATCAAAAATTCCGAGGACAGCTCATTCGGCGACAAAACAGAATCGATGAAATAGAGAGGACTGCCACATACACAAACGGAACATATCCGTGATCATCAGTGACACAGATATTCCGGAACGGCCAACAAAATCATGACGGTGGCTGTCATCTTTCAAAGTTATGAATTATCACTATTAATCTATGATTCTGTACCTTCCTTGTTAGCACGTACCATCTATAACACAAACGGAACATATCCGTGATCAGCAGTGACACAGACACTCCGGAACAGGCAATAAAATCATGACGGTGGCCGTCATCTTTCAAAGTTATGACTTACCACTATTAATTTCTGATTCGGTACTGTCCTTGTTAGCACTTACCATCTATAACACAAACGGAACACATCCGTGATCATCAATGACACACACACTCCGGAAAAGCCAACAATCTAGATACAAACCAAACAACACAGTTACAATAGTAAAGATGACAACAATAGTGTGTTGATTTTAATTACAACGTGTAGATTAAATATGACCTGAATAAAATCCTGGACAGAATACTTCTATTCAACTCTTATGATTAAATTAGTTCTACGAAACGTATAAAAATCAAATTGCTTTTTAAAAATCCATTGCAAACAAGGAAAATATCACATTTTAATTGCATTTTATTACTATGCTTTGAATCCTTGTAATGTTAATGCTGAACATTCGAAACCGACTGAAGAGAAAATAAAGATATCAAATGAATAAAAGAAAAGCCGTAAATTGAGGAAATAAACAAATTAAGAAGACCAATAATGTCCACAAATCACTACATAGAACAATAAAGATCGCGCAACACGAACCCCTCTAACACTGGAATGTGAATTTAAGTGGTATGGAATGGTAATCAGTTATTTGGTCAACTAGTAGCACCTGTCATACAATTCATGCAAAATTTCGAGGACAGCTCATTCGGCGACAAAACAACACCGATGAGATAAAGACAGGACTGCCACAAACACAAACGGAACATATCCGTGATCATCAGTGACACAGACACTCCGGAACAGCCAACAAAATCATGACGGTGGCCGTCATCTTTCAATGTTATGACTTACCACTATTAATCTCTTAATCGGTACCCGACTTGTTAGCACGTGCCATCTATCGTGGATGTCCTAAGAGGAAACACAAGCACTAGATTATCGTACCAAGTGTAGTACACGTGTACGTGCATTGTAGAAGGAAAACGTTTAACAATTGTATGGATATCAGTACTGAAACGTTTTAAATGTTGATTAGACAGTACCATTAATCAATTTGTCGGGATAAAACTTAACATGAAGTTCATTAAGAACTTTTACAGTTTAGTAATTTAAAAGGTTATTTTAGCTTTGTCAAATTTCCTCTGTGTATTGTATGTCTTTGTGTCTATTTCAATAAAAAAAAATCTCCTTTAAGTTAAACGGCATATGCCAATGAGTGGAAATAAAATAAAGGAGCCTATGATCAGATACACATGGACAGTGCGTTTATGAAAATTCTTAGAAAACCAACAAAGGTCTTCCTTCTATTTTAAGCAATTTTCTAAGACGCTTATTACAGAGTACCTGAGTCAGAGCAGAGTTTTCGGACCATCTAGATACAAACCAAGCAATATAGTTACAATAGTAAAGAATGACAACAACAGTGTGTTGATTTTAATTACAACGTGTAAATTAAATATGATCTGAATAAAATCCTGGACAGAATACTTCTATTCCACTCTTATGATTAAATTAGTTCTACGAAACGTATAAAAATATAATTGCTTTTTAAAAATCCATTACAAACAAGAAGATATCACATTTTAATTGCATTTTATTACTATGCTTTGAATCCTTGTAATCTTAATGCTGCACATTCGAAACCGACTGAAGAGAAAATAAAGATTTCAAATGAATAAAAGAAAAACCATAAATTGAGGAAATAAACAAATTAAGAAGATCAATAATGTCCACAAATCACTACATAGAACAATAAAGATCGCGCAACACGAACCCCTCTAACACTGGAATGTGAATTTAAGTGGTATGGAATGGTAATCATTTCTTGGTCAACTAGTACCACCTGTCATACAATTCATCCAAAATTCCAACGACAGCTCATTCGGCGACAAAACAGAACCGATGAAATAGAGAGGACTGCCACATACACAAACGGAACATATCCGTGATCATCAGTGACACAGATATTGCGGAACAGCCAACAAAATCATGACGGTGGCCGTCATCTTTCAAAGTTATGAATTATCACTATTAATCTCTGATTCTGTACCTTCCTTGTTAGCACGTACCATCTATAACACAAACGGAACATATCCGTGATCAGCAGTGACACAGACACTCCGGAACAGGCAACAAAATCATGACGGTGGCCGTCATCTTTCAAAGTTATGACCTACCACTATTAATTTCTGATTCGGTACTGTCCTTGTTAGCACTTACCATCTATAACAGAAACGGAACACATCCGTGATCATCAATGACACACACACTCCGGAAAAGCCAACAATCTAGATACAAACCAAACAACACAGTTACAATAGTAAAGATGACAACAATAGTGTGTTGATTTTAATTACAACGTGTAGATTAAATATGATCTGAATAAAATACTGGACGGAATACTTCTATTCAACTCTTATGATTAAATTAGTTCTACGAAACGTATAAAAATCAAATTGCTTTTTAAAAATCCATTACAAACAAGAAGATATCACATTTTAATTGCATTTTATTACTATGCTTTGAATCCTTGTAATGTTAATGCTGAACATTCGAAACCGACTGAAGAGAAAATAAAGATATCAAATGAATAAAAGAAAAGCCGTAAATTGAGGAAATAAACAAATTAAGAAGACCAACAATGTCCACAAATCACTACATAGAACAATAAAGATCGCGCAACACGAACCCCTCTAACACTGGAATGTGAATTTAAGTGGTATGGAATGGTAATCAGTTATTTGGTCAACTAGTAGCACCTGTCATACAATTCATGCAAAATTCCGAGGACAGCTCATTCGGCGACAAAACAGTACCGATGAGATAAAGACAGGACTGCCACAAACACAAACGGAACATATCCGTGATCATCAGTGACACAGACACTATGGGGAACAGCCAACAAAATCATGACGGTGGCCGTCATCTTTCAATGTTATGACTTACCACTATTAATCTCTTAATCGGTACCCGACTTGTTAGCACGTGCCATCTATCACGGAAGTCCTAAGAGGAAACACAAGCACTAGATTATCGTACCAAGTGTAGTACACGTGTACGTGCATTGTAGAAGGAAAACGTTTAACAATTGTATGGATATCAGTACTAAAACGTTTTAAATGTTGATTAGACATTACCATTAATCAATTTGTCGGGATAAAACTTAACATGAAGTTCATTAAGAACTTTTCCAGTTTAGTCATTTAAAAGGTTATTTTAGCTTTGTCAAATTTCTTCTGTGTATTGTATGTCTTTGTGGCTATTTAAATAAAAAAAATCTCGTTTAAGTTAAACGGAATATACCAATGCGTGCAAATAAAATACAGGAGCCTTTGATCATATACACATGAACAGTTCGTTTATGAAAATTCTTAGAAAACCAACAAAGGTCTTCCTTCTATTTTAAGCAATTTGCTAAGACGATTATTACAGAGTACCTGAGTCAGAGAAGGGTTTTCGGACCATCTAGATACAAACCAAACAACACAGTTACAATAATAAAGATGACAACAATAGTGTGTTGATTTTAATTACAACGTGTAAATTAAATATGACCTCAATAAAATCCTGGACAGAATACTTCTATTCAACTCTTATGATTAAATTAGTTCTACGAAACGTATAAAAATCTAATTCCTTTTTAAAAATCCATTACAAACAAACAAAAGATCACATTTTAATTGCATTTTATTACTATGCTTTGAATCCTTGTAATGTTAATGCTGCACATTCAAAACCGACTGAAGAGAAAATAAAGATATCAAATGAATAAAAGAAAAGTCGTAAATTCAGGAAATAAACAAATTAAGAAGACCAATAATGTCCACAAAACACTACATAGAACAATAAAGATCGCGCAACACGAACTCCTCTAATACTGGAATGTGAATTTAAGTGGTATGGAATGGTAATCAGTTATTTGGTCAACTAGTAGCACCTGTCATACAATTCATGCAAAATTCCGAGGACAGCTCATTCGGCGACAAAACAGCACCGATGAGATAAAGACAGGACTGCCACAAACACAAACGGAACATATCCGTGATCATCAGTGACACAGACACTCCGGAACAGCCAACAAAATCATGACGGTGGCCGTCATCTTTCAAAAGTATGACTTACCACTATTAATCTCTGATTCGGTACCTTCCTTGTTAGCACGTGCCATCTATCGTGGATGTCCTAAGAGGAAACACAAGCACTAGAATATCGTACCAAGTGTAGTACACGTGTACGTGCATTGTAGAAGGAAAACGTTTAGCAATTGTATGCATATCAGTACTAAAACGTTTTAAATGTTGATTACACAGTATCATGAATCAATTTGTCGGCATAAAACTTAACATGAAGTTCATTAAGAATTTTTCCAGCTTAGTAATTTAAAAGGCTATTTTAGCTTTGTCAAATGTCCTCTGTGTATTGTATGTCTTTGTGGCTATTTCAATGAAAAACAAATCTCGTTTAAGTTAAACGGAATATACCAATGAGTGCAAATAAAATACAGGAGCCTTTGATCCGATACATATCAAAAGTTCGTTTATGAGAATTCTTAGAAAACCAACAAAGGTCATCCTTCTATTTTAAGCAATTTGTTAAGACGATTATTACAGAGTACCTGAGTCAAGAGAAGGTTTTTTTCGGACCATCTAAATACAAAGCATACAACACAGTTACAATAGTAAAGAATGACAATAGTGTGTTGATTTTAATTATTACGTGTAAATTAAATTAGTTCTATGAGATTAAATTGCTTTTTAAAGATCTATTACAAACAAGCAAGATATCACATTTTAATTGCATTTTATTACTATGCTTTGAATCCTTGTAGTGTTAATGCTGCACATTAATGAAACAAAGATACACATATGAAGACATTCCCGACTTCTAACAAGTGTAAAGCATGAACGTTTTGTATAGTCGGTAAATATACCAACGTCAACTTAAGCTCTGGAGACCAGTTTACCGATAGAACTTAGACGCATAGATTGACTGATTGATTTTGGTGTTTAGCGCCACTTTCAGCAATATTTCAGCTATATTATGGCGACCAGTTTTAGTGGTGGAAGAAGCCAGAGTACCCGAAGAGAATCACTGATTATGGACAAGCAACTGGTAAGCTTTATCACTTTTGGCTGCGAGTCGAGTGTACCCTTTTTTGTAAATTACAAAGCCGGGCGCGAACCCACGCCGTATTGGTCATAGACTTGTATGAGTTGTTAGGGAGTCCAACTACCAAACACATTGAGCCACCCGGGCCCTAGTTTACAGATATAACTTATACGCATAGACATGTAAACAATAACGACATAAAGATAAAGCATACAACACACCTAACATTTCATACATCGTGAAAATGTTTGATTTTAAAAATCTACATAACACAACATAATCAGATAAATAACACAAATTATATCGCTGCCGCGTGCCCCTATGGTGACCCCACAGGAAGTACACAAAGAGTTTCGGATAACTGCAATGTAACCATCAACATAAACAACTACCACAAATAGAATGAAATGTTAAATTAGTTTAAAAAAAATGTTTTTGTGCGTGTAATTTCGGTATAATGAACAATGTATGGCCCTTGTTGTAGGGAGATATGAAGTTTCGCTCTCGAGAGATATGGCTTCTTCGGGTAAACAAACCTTCATATCTCCCTACAACAAGGGCCATCAATGTATAATGTAGCTCATTGATATTCCTGGTTTGTGATTGGACAATGCTGTAATTTTCACGGTATCAATTCAAGGGTTGAAATATCATGAGATATTTTTAGAATTTTAGCCGATTGTCACTTATATCATCTTGTCAATAATTTGGCAATACACATGCTTATATTAGAATGGAGATAACTGTATTGCATTTGAAAATTTCACGGCATAAATTGTCGATTTAATGGTGTAATTTTCATGGTATCAATTCCACGGTTGAAATAGCATGAAATATTTTAAGAATTTTTGCTGAATACCGCTTGCGTCATCTTGTCAATAATGTGCCAATACACATCTATACATAGGATTACATTAGAATGAAGATAACGCGTCGGCAGTAAACCCAATTTGCGACCACCAAATCTTCAATTGATGCCGTGAAACTTTCAAATACATTACAGTTATATTCTAAGCAGCACTTCAATCATAAGTGTCTAAACGTAGATATCAAATTTAGTGTATACTTCATCTGGTATGATCAAAGCAAAATAATATTAAAATGTTTGGGAGCAACATGACCAAAAATAGCCAGAATCGGCTAATGTCACTTATGCCGTGGGGAGAAGAACCTTAGTTAAAAAATTATTATGTGATTTAAGAAACGGAAATTTCGATAAAACAAATATATCATTAACCATGTCAGTGCCGAAGCAGTGACTATTAGGCGAATGATACCCTCGGGGACTAATAGTCCACTAGCAGGGGTATCGACCCAGTGATAGTAATAAAAACGTAGATATCAAATGTAATGCGCAAACGGGTTTCCGGAATAACATTTAACAGGTACTCTCAAAGTAAAAAAAAAATAAAAATAAAAAAAAATATCGAAACTGCCTAAACATGATAACAAGAATCGGCTATGATCACCTATGCTTAAAGTATATCATATTAAAGCACTAATATTATATACATGTATATGTATTATAGACAAAATATGAAAGCACTAAATAAGCGTTAGAGAATACCAAGGGACAATCAAAAATAGACAATCCAGAGAAACTGGCAACATATGGTATACAAAACGAAGACAGGCAAAACAAAAAACACAACACAATATGTGTTGGACACTACTATACACAAACAAACACAAACAACGTAACTAAGACATCAGTCTTCCTACAAACAACTGGAGGAAAAGACAAACCGAACATCGTTTAATGCGGAAATCGTAACGGACATTACAACACGGAACTCATAATGTAAATACACATAATAGGACAGCACAAAAACTAAATAGATGAGAAGCACGGACCCACCAACATATGTTTTTTAACGATCTACAGTAACCAAACCTGTATGCACATTCATTCCAGTTATTTGGGATTTTCTAACTGTTATACTGATTTAAGAATTTTTGCGTAATTCATTCCAGAGTGGTACCTGCATATCTAAATGAATGAGGTCAATATTTAATAGTCATCATTAGCGGAACTCCAACTGTATTTTCTTTAAAATTATAATAATTATTTTTGAAAACAACTATATCTTGTAAATATAATGGATTTTTCTGTGGAAGAGTCTAGATACTCCAATTGCCTTCGAACGTACAACACGTAACCGAGTATTTTTTAATATTTTGTAACCCTTATTTTATACCTAACTTTTCATAAGAATTATAATAATCTTCATTATTGACTCATAAAGCAAACTCCTGATTGTGTTATTTTCCTTGTTGTTGTTTATAAGTGTTCCTAATGCGTTCAGAACATTAAATTGTCTTAATGCCTTTTTGTAAATACTACATGTTTATGCTTCTGAAATAAAGGTCAAAGTCCTATATTCAATAACACTCGTATTATTTTAATAAAAAAAGAGAAAAACATCAATTAAAAAAATAAAATGTTTACTATTAAATGCTGAATGACAGTAGATATCAAATCTTGATTGCAAAAAAATGTTTTGATTCCTGGAAGTATTAATGCAGCACATTAATTGAACAAATATATACAAATGAAGACATTCCCGACTTCTAGCAAGTTTAAAGAATGGGCGTTTTATTTAGAGTCGATGAATACATCAACGTCAACGTGGAGCCACCGTGGGCATGATCGTATGGTAGATGGATTTATAACTACTTATGCAATCAGTGCCTATTACCACTGATGTGAGTTCGAAACTTGATCAGGACGAGATGTACAACATAATGTGATAAAGTTTGGCAGTGATAATTTAAATATTTCTATTGCCTTCAAACGTACAAACATGTAACCGAATAATTTTTAATATCTGTAACCCTGGCTGTTTAAGTCTTTTTTTCCTCTGTTGCCATAGAGCGTAACAAATCTCACCAAATAACTTTTAATATTTGCAGCCCTGGTTGTGTAATTTGTTTTTTTCATAAGAACTGTTATACTCGTCATCAATGAAATTTAAAGCACCATTCGGTTTAGGGTTTTTTGCTTTTGCCACAAAATGTCTAACCACAGGGCAATAATCTTCATTATTGACCCATAAAGCAAACTCCTGATTGTGTTATTTTCCTTTTTCTTGTTGTTTTTGCCACAAAATACAAGGCCAATAGTTCAAATTACATTATAAAAGAATAATATATGGTTAGCTTTTTTAATTTTTATAGGTGTTCCTAATGCGTTTCAAAACATTAAATTGTCTTAATGCCTCTTTTGCAAATAAATATAAGATACACGAGTATTAAAATGTGTATTCTTCTGTTGTCTTACTGCCTTTATTGCAAATACTAGATGTTTATGCTTCTGAACTACAGATTAACGTCCTATATTTAATAACACTCGTATTATTTAAATGAAAAAAAGAAAAACATCAATAAAAAATAAAATGTTTACTATTCAATGCAGTAAAGCTATTTCTGGTAATACTCTGTAAAGTGTAATAAAACTGATAATTGCCCTGATGCTGATGACGATTGTTTACAACTGATCTCAGGATAACATTTATAGATAGAATTAATGTTGTACGAAATAAAACGCTTTTAATTAACAATGAACCTTACTTTAAATCTCATCAAGTTTAATTTGAAAGCCATTTTATCACTTATTTTTCAGAAAACAAATCACATTTTGTGTCACGCATCCCACTTAAGTTAAACATGTTGATTGCTGATGATGAGAGGTTGAATGTATAATGTATTGTCAAATGTACTTTAGCTACAGAGCTCCGTAACAAATAAAAACAAATTCATTTTTGTCTGTACTTATCCATTATATGTCTTAATACAGCCATTAAGAAATCTGACTGACACTAAATAACTGAAGTATTGTTGAGTGAAAGAGTGATTGTTGTTTAACGCCAACTCAGCATTTTTTTGCAGCTATTTCATGGTGAGATTAAGATAATGTTCAATGATATATTGATAAGAACCTCTTTATACTAGTCCAACACGATTAGTTGGATTTTAATAGTACTAGCTCACTGAAACAACTGTCTGCGGATAGACATGTAGTCACACTCGGACACATTATCCCGAATTCGAGTCAAACAGTCTTTGCTCTTTCTCCGTAATGCTGTGTTCTTAGTAGAGAAGCAACACATACCAATTTCATAGTCTAGTTTGACCCGATCGGGGCTGGAACCCACGATCTACCGCACTCGATGCGAGTATGCTAATCATTATACCACCGATGCGGTGTGACATATTGTTGAAAGTGGTGCTAAACACCATAACCCCCCTACACACACACAAACTCATGACTTGGTTGACCGCTATGGAATATTTGTGTCACAAATGACCACGAATATGTTCCACTTGACGTAAGCACTTCCCGGGACATTCCTCGTTCATGACTTATCACCGTGTTTGTAAAATGACGGGTGTCACTAGTGGAGCAGGAACTGCTACTCTTCCGGAGCATCTGAGTTCATCCCCGGTTTTTAGTGGGGTCCATGTTACTCGATCTTTGGCTTTTTATGTATGTTTTGTAGATCTTTGTTTGTCCTTTTGTACTTTTTCTTTTGGTCATTGTTCTTCTTCAATATATGCATTCTGATTACCCCTTTGGTATCTTCAAACTCTTCTTACAGTTGGAAGCAGCAGATTCATATATTTCTCTTCACAATCTAAACACTAAATGCATTGTGAATGTTTCTATTGTCAAATGTCACACATATAGTGTAATGTTAAAAACACATTGACAAATCGCATACAAATATTATTTTGTAGGCGTTCATTGGAAAAGAATACCCTTAGGCCTAACGATCAACCATTTATATAAGAATTTGCCTCATAAGGGAAGGCAATTAAAGTTATTTTTGTCTAACAAGTAACAACAAACGCAAAAGAAAAGGTCAAGCAAGCAACATTGTCAAACAAAACAATATTAATCAATAAACATATTCACTTGTTAACTTTCAAATCACGAGAAATATTAGAGTAATTCAAAACAAATTACACTTGCAGATACCGAGGCTATTTACCAAGAGAACGATTTTTGGTAGGAAATGCCAAAAGGGAGATAACTCAAAATTCACAATATAAATCGTGATTATACCTATCGTGTTTACTTATTTGTGAATGAAAAGGATATTAATAACAAAATACAAATACAAAAGGCAAAATCGATATCCCCAACACAAATCTACATGACCTCTCACTATATGGCATGGAACAGACACTTCGATAAAAGGTGGCGTGGTTAAATAATATAATATAGACCGTGAATACATGGGCAGTATAACACCTCTAGATATATTCACTGTCATTCATAGAACGAAAATGGTAATTTATTGCTCAGATATTATATTTTTGATATTGATTATAATAGATTTTCAAAAATAATTTTTAACAATAGTTAACCTCACCCTTTGTTATTAAAGTGTCCGTGCTAAGCCAGGAAAATGAGCGGTCGTGTATTTGTGTGTTAAAGGTATCAATGTTGCTTGCCTCTCACCACGTGTTGTTATTTGATTTTGTTTTCTTGTTCCGATATTGTGGTATTTTATTGTTCTACTGGATGTAATAAGCTCCATAGGCAAATATACTTAAGTATGAAATTAACAATAACGTAAATATCAAATTTATTGCACACGACAAGTTTCTGGAATAACCTTCATCAGGTACACTCAAAATCGGAAGATTGGAAAGCCAACTAATTTAAAGTATTGAGAGCATTTAAAACAGTGTCTGTCATGTCTTAGATGTAACAAAGCGATTGCGTTATATATTGTGGCTTTAATAGTCTCGTATCGATCGAATGTAAACTCTGAATCAGCAATATAGAAATCAGAGACATATCATAATAATTAACAGTTTGTTGATGATGTACTTTAAGATAAATAATATCTAAATAAACGTCCGAGAAAACAGAAGGGGCAATCAAGACTGGACAGTTTAGAAACAAGGGCATCATTGGGCACATGGTACAGAACAAATAAAACTAAAAAAGATTACTAAACGTAGCCATATCTCCCCGCCGCAATAGAAAGAGGTATAATGTAAGGATGTCATCCATGTGATATATTTCAAAATTCGAAAGTCTGAATATCAGCCATTGAATAAGAAAGAAAAGCAATGACATTTGATATAAAAAGTTGGTTACTTCCTCTTGTAAATGTCAGACCAGAAATAAATGTTGTGATATCTTTTGCTAAGTGTCTAAAACTCCATGGAATTATTACACTATGTCTAAAATAGTCAAAGCCCTATATTCCACAAAATGTGTCAAACCAAAATGGCAGCAGAGCAGGCCCAACTACATGTTATAACTAGCAATCCTATCATATATGAACACATACGGTTTCAGAGGAGATCTTACCATTTTACACAAGTCAAAGTCCCATAACCCCTACAAATTCCGTGGTGTCAAAGTATGGTCAGCTACATTTCATGACTAACAATACTACCATATATCAACGAATTCCGTAAAACGGTTTCAGAGAAGTTGCGCTAAGTGTCACGGTCAGATGCACGGAGACCATTACTATGTCCGTCCGTCGCGGATCAGCGGTGGACAACAACTCCTCAGCCTTCGCATAGTATCGCTTCAAAAATTACGCCAGTGCAGTTCGGACGTAATAAGTTACAATGGTCCACAAAAATATACATAAAAAAACTAAAAATTGGAGGAACACAAACCCCGACTAATATCCATAATTCAACTTGGAAGCTCCGGAAAGGAAAGAAGTGTTAGAGGTTTCTTTCCCATTATATACATACAGTAGTGTGTTATATGAAATATTGATAAATACCGGTCTAAGACAGTAAATCAGTACAAATAAGATCAGTTTTTTGATAATATACCGATTTGTACAATGTACTAAAAGCTTGTAATTACTGGTTTCTTCGAACGAATGATAATTACATCTGAAATGGAGATGTTAATCACCAGTTTTATCAATAGACCAATTGTCTTCTGAACAGTTGTAACGTTTCAAATCGATAACACAAGGTCAAGAGTTTAACTACGTTTTTAACAGCTAAAATTAACTTCAATAATATTGCATTGAGCTACATATGGTTAAGTGCCGGTTTGATTTATATCTATCAAGAATGTATTTCATTAGACGATTATATGCGTCTTCCAAACAATCTTAACACACACAGAAGACAACTCAGACAAGCAAACCCAATACAGTAACACTTAAAGAGAAAATCTGGGTACATTACAACAGCGATTAAAATGGAAACGTCTCACAGTTCTGTTGGGATAATGTGTATTTTTCACTATTTAGACAGTTTTAAATGTTTTTGTCCGTACATTTTGATCGTGTAAATGTGATGTTACCATTTTGTTTGAGCAGACCACTCCATTTATCTAATGATAATTGCAAGTAGTTTTACAAATTCACATAATTTTACATATTATACCGCGATTAAGATCTTGTCGACGGTTTATATAGCATGTTTATGGTAATGTTGTCGTGATGGCGGGTAGAGTATTTCTGAGATTACTCATATTTAATCATGGCTAATAATGCAACATCTGTCATTGGACGATAAGATGTATATTTATCTGTGTCACATTTAGTTATCGCTCGTCTCTTGTATACATATCTTTAACATATCTTAGAACGATAATCGATGCCCCTAACACACAAATACGCAACAGCTCACTTTAATGAATTAGGGCAACAAGGTAGATGGATGAAATAATTTGATGTGCTCAAACCTCTGAAGACATATATATTATATACATATATACTAATTTTGGTTGGCTTGCTTTATGGTGTATAACGCCACTTTCAACAATAGTTCAGTTATATCGTGGCGATCAGTTTTATTGGTGTAGGAAACCGGAGTACCCAGAGAAAACCACCGACTTGTTGCAAGTCACTGACAAACTTTATCACATAATGTTGTATCGAGTACATCTCGCCATGAACGGGGTTCAAACTCACAACTTTAGTGGTGATAGGCATGCATTGCATATGTAACTATAAATCGAACTACCATGCGGTCACGGCCAGGACGGCCGCTGTTGGAATCAAACGGTTCTAACAAACCATGACAGGCTATACACTCAGATCCGATGAATGTATGTAAACCCATCTTAACGCCACCACCATCGTACTACTATAGCAATTGATATTTGATTGATTGATTGATTGATTGATTGATTGATTGATTGATTGATTGATTGATTGATATTTGACAACAAGACGTACTATAAATTGTAGTGTACGAACGTGACCTTATTGACTTGTAGTAACTTCGTCAATTCTCAGAAATGATGTCAGCAACTGTTTTTCTAGATTGAGAATGTGACGTGACCACGAAGCCTAAAAATATCATCACTACTGTTCTTTGTAACCTTACAATACTACTACGCATTCAGTCGTTGTACTATAATGAACGACGTAGAAGTGTATTGATGTCATCAAATATCAACAATGGTGAAAAAACAATAATTTTTTTTCTTCTGTATAATGGAATAAAAACGCCGATAACTAATTTAGTGTCCACGTATAGTTTCTGGCATAAACTTCATCAAAACGTTGGAAAGCCAAATAATATAATGCTTGAGAACAACAACACCAACTAAAGCTAATGGTTATGTAATCACTAAATATAATTATTCTGCAAAATGGGTATTCAATGTGCGGGAAGTGTTGGACACATTACCAGCTATGATCCATGGTCAGGCTTACTATACAATCCTTCTGTATGTCACCCTCAGAATTCGTTGAGCAGCTCTGAACATTCACCAGTACCGTACCCTCATAGGACATGGCGTAAATTATTTCCCCGAGTTTTAAAGAATGAGGTGGTTAGGGGTAGCGGCTGATGGGGGAATTACAATTTTCATAGTTGCATGGGTGAATTAAATTGCAGTACCCGAAATACGGTCACCTGCTACAAGTCACTCAGAAAATGTGATAAGATAAGGTTGTATCAAGTACATCTAAAGATCGTAATCATAGACGGTAGCGATGATATGTACTCACTGCATAGACACCAATCATACATACGAGACCGGTTACGATTGAGAAAAGCAAGATTATCAACAAAATCATATTTACTAGTGCATGTAATATGTAAAATGGAAAATAAAAGCAACATTGGAAAAATCCAACATGCAAAATCGATATCCTATCACATATACAATGTATATGACCGCTCACTTTCCTGAAGTGCTACAGGTAGAAGGTTGATGTATTGCTTGTAAAACGAACGTGAAAAACAATAATTTTTCTTATCATCATCAGTCTTAGACATGTCGAAAACAAATATAGTATAGGGCCCAGGTGGCACAATAAGTGAGGTAGTTGGATTACCTAACAATTCATAAAAGTATATCTCCAATACAGCTTGGGTTCGCGCTCAGCTTTGTAAAATTACAAAAAGGGTGCACTCGACTCGCAAGTGATAAAGTTTACCAGTTGCTTGCCCATGGTCGGTGGTTCTCTCCGGCTTCTTCCACCACTAACATTGGTCGCCATGATATAGCTGAAATAATGTTGAAAGTGACGTTAAACACCAAACATCAATCAAATCAAATACATTATATATTGTTATGTTGCTAAGATTTCGAATGACATCACAAAGCCTTTAATAATCGACCAAGACGTGTAGAACTAAGCATACTAGTATACATTAAGTTGTTATATAGAAACGTTATAGAAAATCGAAGCGGTAATCAAGAATGGACAATCCAGAGACACTGATAGCATACGATACCAGACACAGATCGCTAAGCATACTAGTATACATTAAGTTGTTATAATTATAGAAACGGTATAGAAAATCGAAGGGTAATCAAGAATAGACAATCCAGAGACACTGACAACATACGGCACCAGAAACAGAACGCTAAGCATACTAGTATACATTACGTTGTTATATAGAAACGTAATAGAAAATCGAAGCAGGAATCAAGAATAGACAATCCAGAGACACTGATAGCATACGGCACCAGAAACAGAACGCTAGGCATACTAGTATACATTAAGTTGTTATAGAGAAACGCTATATAAAATCGAAGCAGTAATCAAGAATAGACAATCCAGAGACAGTGGCAACATACGGCACCAGACACAGAAAGCTAAGCATACTAGTATACATTAAATTGTTATATAGAAACGTTATAGAAAATCAAAGCGGTAATCAAGAATAGACAATTCAGAGACAGTGGCAACATACGGCACCAGACACAGAAAGCTAAGCGTACTAGTATACATTAAGTTGTTATAGAGAAACGTTATATAAAATCGAAGCAGTAATCAAGAATAGACAATCCAGAGACACTGATAGCATACGACACCAGAAACAGAACGCTAGGCATACTAGTATACATTAAGTTGTTATATAGAAACGTAATAGAAAATCGAAGCGGTAATCAAGAATGGACAATCCAGAGAGAGTGGCAACATACGGCACCAGAAACAGAACGCTAAGCATACTAGTATACATTGCGTTGTTATATAGAAACGCTATAGAAAATCGAAGCGGTAATCAAGAATAGACAATCCAGAGACAGTGGCAACATACGGCACCAGACACAGAAAGCTAAGCATACTAGTATACATTAAGTTGTTATATAGAAACGTTATAGAAAATCGAAGCGGTAATCAAGAATAGACAATCCAGAGACAGTGACAACATACGGCACCAGACAGAACGCTAGGCATACTAGTATACATTAAGTTGTTATATAGAAACGTTATAGAAAATCGAAGCGGTAATCAAGAATAGACAATCCAGAGACACTGATAGCATACGGCACCAGAAACAGAACGCTAGGCATACTAGTATACATTAAGTTGTTATATAGAAACGTTATAGAAAATCGAAGCGGTAATCAAGAATGGACAATCCAGAGAGAGTGGCAACATACGGCACCAGAAACAGAACGCTAAGCATACTAGTATACATTACGTTGTTATATAGAAACGCTATAGAAAATCGAAGCGGTAATCAAGAATAGACAATCCAGAGACAGTGACAACATACGGCACCAGACACAGAAAGCTAAGCATACTAGTATACATTAAGTTGTTATATAGAAACGTTATAGAAAATCGAAGCGGTAATCAAGAATAGACAATCCAGAGACAGTGACAACATACGGCACCAGACACAGAACGTTAAGCATACTAGTATACATTAAGTTGTTATATAGAAACGTTATAGAACATCGAAGCGGTAATCAAGAATAGACAATCCAGAGACAGTGACAACATACGGCACCAGACAGAACGCTAAGCATACTAGTATACATTAAGTTGTTATAATTATAGAAACGGTATAGAAAATCGAAGGGTAATCAAGAATAGACAATCCAGAGACACTGACAACATACGGCACCAGAAACAGAACGCTAAGCATACTAGTATACATTACGTTGTTATATAGAAACGTAATAGAAAATCGAAGCAGGAATCAAGAATAGACAATCCAGAGACACTGATAGCATACGGCACCAGAAACAGAACGCTAGGCATACTAGTATACATTAAGTTGTTATAGAGAAACGCTATATAAAATCGAAGCAGTAATCAAGAATAGACAATCCAGAGACAGTGGCAACATACGGCACCAGACACAGAAAGCTAAGCATACTAGTATACATTAAGTTGTTATATAGAAACGTTATAGAAAATCGAAGCGGTAATCAAGAATAGACAATCCAGAGACAGTGACAACATACGGCACCAGACACAGAACGTTAAGCATACTAGTATACATTAAGTTGTTATATAGAAACGTTATAGAAAATCGAAGCGGTAATCAAGAATAGACAATCCAGAGACAGTGACAACATACGGCACCAGACAGAACGCTAGGCATAATAGTATACATTAAGTTGTTATATAGAAACGTTATAGAAAATCGAAGCGGTAATCAAGAATAGACAATCCAGAGACAGTGACAACATACGGCACCAGACACAGAACGTTAAGCATACTAGTATACATTAAGTTGTTATATAGAAACGCTATAGAAAATCGAAGGGTAATCAAGAATGGACAATTCAAAAACACAGGCAACATACGGCACCAGACACAGAACGAAGACAAACAAAACAAAAAAGCATAAAAAAGAATATAAAAATGATGGGCAACACGAACCCCACAAAAACGTATACGTAAACATATTTTATTGTTTCAAACTGATATACATGGCAATATAAATATACAATATAAAACAATTTGATTCATAAACAAGCATAATTGCCGATATAAATCTGTTTTCATTACGATGACATTACATGCTGATATAAATATGTTTTCATTACGATGACATTACAATGTATTAAATTTCAGTACGCTATTTTACACAGAATATTAATTTACATTTAAGAAACATATATCTATATGTCTGGTTACTAAGATGATTGATAGCCTTGAAACAGTCAGATTGTATATATTAATACATGGTGGAGTCGTATTAACAAACATTCACGTACCTACGGTAATGATACATACTGAATATTACATGTCAAAATCTGTATCCCATGCCGTATCAACCCGAGAACCCTATATCACCCCAAGGGCCACCGGCCCGAGGGCTGCTATAGGTCGAGGGTTGATACGGCATGTGATACAGATTTTGACATGTAATGCTCATTATATCATAATTCTATTCTTACTAGAATTTATCAATAACTCGTAATCCGATTGGATATCGTCACTTATTCTACGTCATTCGAAAGGAATTTATAAATCAATATTTCCGTTTGCCGGACTACCTTTCCCCTCGGTCATTCCACGCGTATAAATCTAAGAGCAATGATACTAAGGGGTTCTGCTGGAAGGATCTGCCATCTTGAAAATGTGAAATGCTACATGTCATATTTACAACAATACACAACAATAAATAGGAAGCTTACCTTGAAAACTTATTTTAGTTAAAATGTATCAGACTTGAAACGTACACGAAGCCAAATAACGTCTAATCTTTACGTTTCAAACTAGAAGTCTTCATATGACGTCAATGACGTCATGTTGGTTATGTTCCAAAGTCGTCAATAACATTTCGCGGATTTTTTTAGTTTACCATCGTATGTGTATTGTATGTCCTAGAGTATTTTTTTTCAACCCAGCTGTGAACGAAGCGAACATGGTTGATACTTGTAAACACTTTGAAATAGGAAGCGGAAGTGTGAGGAGCTTAAGCCATTTGTTTGTTTTCGTAATTGAACATCTTTGTCGTGCCGAAGACGCGACCAACACGAAACAAATAAAATAAAATAATGACTTTATAAAATTGTATTGAGAATTAAAATTTACATTTTCGTGCCTTGGGCACGACTATATCATTCAAATAGAAAACAGAGTTTTACTTTCGAACTTGAAGAAGGCAGAGTTGTAATTCAAGGTTTCGTAAATGAAATAAACAATAAACTTTGTGTCGTGCCGAAGGCACGAACACTACGAATAAAGAAATAAAATCGTCGTTCCGAAGGCATATCTTATATTGATATAATAAAATATTACGAACAAAATTTCAAAAGTCTTCGTGCCTAAGGCACGAAAACAGTAGTCGGAATGGATCCCATGGTAACACATTGCCGGAAGTTAATTGTAACTGGTATTTACCAAGTGAAATCATACATGTCATATTTACAACAATACACAAGAATAATTAAAAAGCTTGTCTTGAAATTTTATTTTAGTTAAATTGTATCAAACTTGAAGCGTACACGAAGCCAAATAACGTCTAATCTTTACGTTTCAAACTGGAAGTCTTCATATGACGTCAATGACGTCATGTTGGTTATGTTCCTAAGTCGTATGTGTATTGTATGTCCATTGTTTGAGGCTCTCCTTGTGTATTTCTTTAATAGTATTTAGCGTCGAAAACAAACACGATGTCCAAGAATAAGAATTATAAGGATTAAACACTGTGTTTTTAGGAAATTATGTTTGTGAGTGAGCTGCCGGAGTTTATACATAGATAATTTCCTAAAAAACAGTGTTTAATCCTATATAATCTTGAAATACGACGAAAAATCTTTAGTTAAATAAAATGAGATATTGGATACTTTGATTTAATTTATATATTTTTTTAATTGACTCCTTTTGCAGCTCTGCTGTAGTTTTCTTGTTTTAATAGTATTTAGCGTTGAAAACAAACACGATGTCCAAGAATAAGAATTATAAGGATTAAACACTGTTTTTAGGAAATTATATATGTATAAACTCCGACAGCTCACTCACAAACAGGACTTTATTCAGTTTGTCGGAGTTTATACATAGATAATTTCCTAAGAAACAGTGTTTAATCCTATAATATATTTCAACCATGCCTTTGATAATACATGTATTTTATGAAAATTTATATTTTTTTTTGAAAATTTAGAAAAAACCAAAATTGATTTTTTTTTGAAATCCTATGCAAATTTCAAATTTTTTGGAGAATTTGAAATTTAAAAAAATTAGAAATTTTTTTTAATTTAGAATTTTTTTTAATCTTGAAATATATTTGAAAATTTTAGAAATTTTATGAAATTTTGGAAAATTTTGAAATTTTTTTGGTATACGATATAGGGTATACACGATATAGGCTTGGAACAATCATTGATAATGCATATACACCTGTATTTTAATTTAAATATATGATATATTCAAATACCGTATGATGACGCGTGGTTGGTGAAAATAGATATCTGAATGAGTGATTGTGAACCATTTGTCAGCTATGATCTCGGCAAAAGTTATATTTTGACGAAATAAGACCATGTACGCTTTGAACTAGACCAACACGTGAAATTAGATTTTTATAGTGCCAGCTTACTGAAACAACAGCTCACGGGTAAACATGTCGCATACCACTCGGACACATTATCCTAAATCCGAACCAACAAATGTTTGTTCTTAATGAAGAGTATCTAGAAGAGAAGCATAAAATACCAATGTTATAGTCTTTGGCTTGACTCAAATTTACGATCTACAACACTAACCATTATACATGTTCCACCTGTGTGGTTTGAAAATTTACAACAAAATCTTCGTAATGGTAAACTGTACTACTTGTAAAATGATTGTGGGAAAGTTGACACTTATTCATATTCGTCAGATACGTTGAGATAACGTAGGCACATATTATCTTGTTATTGAGATTGATAATGACATCATGAAGCCTTTCAATATCGTTCAGTAAGTTTAATCTTATACCCCTACTACTAACATAATACGACTGTAGTGAAAGAGAAAAAAACATAGATGTGCATTGATGTCATCAATTATTATCAATGGTTCATTATATTTTTCTGTGATTCATCTTTATTCATCATACGAATAAAATGAAAAACAACAAATACCACACCGTCAGAGCAGGTTAAAAAACACATTGCCGGAAGTTAATTGTAACTGGTATTTACCAAGTGAAATCCTACATGTCATATTTACAACAATACACAAGAATAATTAAAAAGCTTACCTTGAAATTTTATTTTAGTTAAATTGTATCAAACTTGAAGCGTACACGAAGCCAAATAACGTCTAATCTTTACGTTTCAAACTGGAAGTCTTCATATGACGTCAATGACGTCATGTTGGTTATGTTCCAAAGTCGTATGTGTATTGTATGTCCATTGTTTGAGGCTCTCCTTGTGTATTTCTTTAATAGTATTTAGCGTCGAAAACAAACACGATGTCCAAGAATAAGAATTATAAGGATTAAACACTGCGTTTTTAGGAAATTATGTTTGTGAGTGAGCTGCCGGAGTTTATACATAGATAATTTCCTAAAAAACAGTGTTTAATCCTATATAATCTTGAAATACGACGAAAAATCTTTAGTTAAATAAAATGAGATATTGGATACTTTGATTTAATTTATATTTTTTTTTAATTGACTCCTTTTGCAGCTCTGCTGCAGTTTTCTTGTTTTAATAGTATTTAGCGTTGAAAACAAACACGATGTCCAAGAATAAGAATTATAAGGATTAAACACTGTTTTTAGGAAATTATATATGTATAAACTCCGACAGCTCACTCACAAACAGGACTTTATTCAGTTTGTCGGAGTTTATACATAGATAATTTCCTAAGAAACAGTGTTTAATCCTATAATATATTTCAACCATGCCTTTGATAATACATGTATTTTATGAAAATTTTGATTTTTTTTGGAAAATTTAGAAAAAAAAATTATTTTGATTTTTTTTTAAATCCTATATTTTTTTAATTTAGAATTTTTTTTAATTTTGAAATATTTTGGAAATTTTGTGAAATTTTGTGAAATTTTGGAAAATTTTGAAATTTTTTGGGTATACGATATAGGGTATACACGATATAGGCTTGGAACAATCATTGATAATGCATATACACCTGTATTTTAATTTAAATATATGATATATTCAAATACCGTATGATAACGCGTGGTTGGTGAAAATAGATATCTGAATGAGTGATTGTGAACCATTTGTCAGCTATGATCTCGGCAAAAGTTATATTTTGACGAAATAAGAACATGTACGCTTTGAACTAGACCAACACGTGAAATTCGATTTTTATAGTGCCAGCTTACTGAAACAACAGCTCACGGGTAAACATGTCGCATACCACTCGGACACATTATCCTAAATCCGAACCAACAAATGTTTGTTCTTAATGAAGAGTATCTAGAGGAGAAGTATAAAATACCAATGTTATAGTCTTTGGCTTGACTCAAACTCACGATCTACAACACTAACCATTATACATGTTCCACCTGTGTGGTTTGAAAATTTACAACAAAATCTTCGTAATGGTAAACTGTACTACTTGTAAAATGATTGTGGGAAAGTTGACACTTATTCATATTCGTCAGATACGTTGAGATAACGTAGGCACATATTATCTTGTTATTGAGATTGATAATGACATCATGAAGCCTTTCAATATCGTTCAGTAAGTTTAATCTTATACCCCTACTACTAACATAATACGACTGTAGTGAAAGAGAAAAAAACATAGATGTGCATTGATGTCATCAATTATTATCAATGGTTCATTATATTTTTCTGTGATTCAATCTTTATTCATCATACGAATAAAATGAAAAACAACAAATACCACACCGTCAGAGCAGGTTAAAAAAAACTACCACAGTCAGAGCAGGTTACAAAAACTACCACACAGTCAGGACAGTACCACACAGTCAGAGCAGGTTCAAAAAACTACCACACAGTCAGGACAGTACCACACAGTCGGAGCAGGTTCAAAAAACTACCGCACAGTCAGGACAGTATCACACAGTCAGAGCAGGTTCAAACAACTACCACACAGTCAGAGCAGGTTCAAAAAACTACCACACAGTCAGAACAGGTTAAAAAAACTACCACACAGTCAGAGCAGGTTCAAAAAACTACCACACAGTCAGAGCAGGTTAAAAAAAACTACCACATCGTCAGAGCAGGTTCAGAAAACTACCACACAGTCAGGACAGTTCCATAATCTATCTTAAAATTGTAGAAAAGGATACAAAACCGATAACAATAACACAGGAATACATTAAAGGTTGCTATATTGGATTGATACAGGCTCTTCAATAGCACGTGATGGGGTTAAGCTATTTATCTGGGCCCAAGACACCTCTCTTAGAGAAATAATGGCAATGCGGTTATGCAAGTGCTTAGTAAATAATATAAATGTAAATATAACCGGCATTGTGAAAAAAATTGATATTGAAGCGATTTCCACTAAAGGGTTTGATAAGACGAGAATAAATTGTGTTTCCCCTCAGATATATTCTAAATTCTAGAGCAGCGGCATTCTTTTTGTCTCCAAGAGTTTTATTAGCTGTCTTTGCCTTGTTCCCATTCCCTGAAAACTAGTATTCACCTCTGCAATATTTACATAGCAAAACCAGTGAATACCACAGATTCTTTTTATTGAATTGTCTACACCAGACCAGAAAAGTGAGCTGTCAAGTATTTGTGTATTAGGGGTATCAATTTTCCTTCTTTCTACGATTTTTCTATTGAATTTTGGAACTGTTCCGACAGTGTGGTGTTTTTTTTAATTGTTTTCGTGTCATTGCACACTTATAACATAAGTTTTATCTGATAATATTAAAAGTAAAGCCAGGAATCGATACATGAATCAACTATTACGAAACGTACAAGAAAACTGCAAGATAAATGAACACATTATAGGATGTAGAACACTTAAAATCTTCAGCAAATGTGGTAATATCCCGACGTGGAAGCTGCGTGAAGATTAAAATATCCCCATTTTAGATATGCAATTACGATATCAAATATTAATTGAATTTCTTGGAAAAACGGCATCAGACGTTGAACATTGTAAAGACTTTATTACTGGAGAAAAGATTCCCTTTGATAATGTCAGTATCAAAAAAGATGATATGTGGTCTGTCCTGGTAATGGAAAATGATAATGATGCTGATACTAATGAACTTTTGATGTTGACGTGTTCTTCCATTGTTAAACTATTAATACAAAAGGCAAAGATCACTTCCGTGATGATATTCACTCTGAATACAACGAAGAAGTACGGGAAAAGCTACAAATCTGTAAAGTAACACAATACGGTCCCTGAATGAATCTTTGGGTGCCTTGATTGGGTGTTACGCCAGAGACCAAACGCCACACGCATAAGTCATGAGACACAATTAATGTTCACAGCAAACAAAACGTCATAGCTCAATGCAATTGAAGTGAAATAAAATTGAAAAATTGGTCAAATGGAGAACGAAATCTGAACTTAAACCATCATTCCCTATACCTATACATGTATGTACATGTGTATATAGCCTTCATCTTGTTTAAGAGGTTGATAGAATGTACAAAGTGTACTGTAAATATCAATTACATAGTTTTTACCACAGAAAACAAAATTGGGGTGCTTTAATAAATGATTAACGAGATTTTCATAGGAAATTTGCCATATACCTACTGTTAGAATTTTAGCTTATTCCAATTGAAATGTATTAGCGTATTAAGAGTCATTTAATATAATTTACTTCTCAAATAATGTTAATGCCATGGTTGGATTTACCACCGTTTACTCAGTCTCAGAGGAGCCTATGTCGCTGACCTGATTATCATCTTATTAAGAAAATTTTGAACATACCAAAGGGGTCGTAAATCGTCGAAGGACAGACAATACCATGGCCAAAAGAAAGAAAAAACAAAGACGAAAGGACAAACAATAATCTACAAAACATTACACAGGAAACTCAGGATCGAGCAACACGAACCGCACTAAAATCCCGGGGATGAACTCAGGCGCTCCGGAAGGGTATCCAGCAGTTTCTGTTCCGCCAGTGGTACCTATCATGTTACTGTACTTAAGCTGATTGATCATTGAAGGACAGACGATCCACAGATGTATGAAGTAAATCATTATTTTACTGTATGCAGATATTTAGCAACGGACCATTTGTACAGTTCAGTTTTGCAGTTCCTAATCAGATTTTTGAACTTAATATTCAAAATAAATGCAACAATGACAGATTTGTGATCTAATGACGAGACAATTACTTCAAAAACAGACCATCCGTATGTAGTTTGGGTTTCATTTTTTGAACATTTTCTTAGATAAGGGCTTTGACCATTTTATCTCAATAAGGTCATATGTTGACCTCTGAGCAGCTGTAGTCGCCATCTTGCTTTTTCCAATCGTCATAAATACACACTTTTTAAAGAACCACCCTAAATAACTAAAGGACCGGTTGGCTTTTATCTGTGCAGCACTTTCTGAGACAGTTCTTACACGACTGGTGCCAGTAGTTGAGCAGGAAATGTCGATCGAATTTTTCTTTTTGATCAATCGTTAGTCTTATGTGTAGTGCATGTCGACCATTGTATTGTCTGTCCTTTGAATTACAGCTTCTGATAAACCTTTTAATTTCCTGACACTTTTCTTCTCACATTTCCTAATAAAGTCATGTTGAACTACATGTATGACCAGTATGGGCATATATCTGATTTATTCCGAGCAACAGTCGCCATCTTGAGAGGTCGAGGTGTCGGATACAATTTTGAAAGGAATCCACCCAAGGACTATCCCAGTGTAGCGTGGATTAAAGTGGCTATTAGTAAGTGGTTTCCAGATGAAATTTTAAATACATTTCCAACCCATTGACAATGACCGCATCTGTTTTCCCAGAACCTCGTGGTGTGTACTACATTAGATATCTACTCTTTTATTTAAATTATATTCTTCTCAAAATTATCCTACATTACACATTTTTCAACAGAATCCAAAATATGACATTACAATCCGTAGCATATGTCATACCTTCAATTAAAATGGAACTACTTCACAAATTGCAGCTCATTTGGTATTAACAAAAATTCGAAGATACCAAAAATGGCAATCAAAAGAGGTCATTAAAAAAATGACAGACAATTCAAGATCAAAGGCAAAAGAACAAAACAGACAAACAATGGTGGGCAAAACACTACAGAGAGGACAAAATAAGTATTGAACAGCACGAACCACAGCTAAAATCGGGTAGAAAATAGAGAAGGTAAGCAGTTCATGCTGAATTATAGGCACCAGTCGTCTAGATATTATCTTCTCATCAGATGCTGCACTGATGAAACCCAAACTACATGAGTGATTAAGAGCAAACGAGACCGGGACTACGAGGAACATAACATATTCGTGGTAGTATGTGGCACACATCTTACATAAATGCTAACCAATTCGTGATGGCAACCGTAAAACGTTCAAAATGATGTTTTCAATTTAACCGCCAGGAACAATTGGTTCAGTAACTTCATCGCTACCAGGAATTCTCTAAGTAAATACCGGTAGGAACCACAAGCTCTGGAATTTTCGCATCAACTGAGAGATATGTACTGTCACAGATGACCACAGATACCGTTCTTAGTAGTAGAAATACCCCCCTCATTTCCTACCTGTTTCATGACATTTTAACAGGAGCAACACGAAGAGTGTCACTTGTGATTACCGTTCCACAGCAAATGAGTTCACCACTGTTATCAACATTTTTTTCTTTTTGTTATTGCCTTGACTGTCCTTGCGACTTCTGGTTACCTCTTTGATATGTTCAAATCTCTCTGTTCATACTCCATTAGCAGGTGCTTATATCTTGCGAAATGGGAAGTTCACAATAAGAAAATTTAAATCATCTTTTTTGTCGTATTCTTCTTTTTTACGGCCCTCACTGTCAATATCTGTGTGTTGGGAAAGATATGGAGCAGACATAGCTGCACCCGTGTGTACTTTATTCAAATTCAATGGAATATTTGCGATAAATATAGCTTGAAATTAAAAACTATCAAACAGCAAAGTGGGCGGTCATGCATTTGTGTGCAGGTGTTATCGATTTTGTCCCTTTCTACGATTTTGACACTGGATTTTGGAACTCTTCCGACGGTGTTTTATTTTTCGTTTTCTCAAACAAATTATTTGTATTTACATTAGCCATTCTATTTTATTAAGCAACGTCGAACTTATTATTTTAATCTGTGGTAAAATGTAGCTTTATTGTCATTGCAGCATATTTTACCACAATCCTTTTGTTTATCTATTTATAGTAACAACAACAATAATACCGAGAGAAAACAAAATCGGATACCATTTTGACTGAGTCGACACTCTAAGGATGATTCAAACCTTTGCTGTAACCAAAACAGTGAAATTTATGCCAGACGGATGGACGGATACCAAGTGATGGCAACATCTGATGTGACCCTTTAGATCAGATGATCAAATAAGAACAAATAATGTGACAACAAATATTCCCTTTGGATACATTATATGTGGTTCCTTATTTGTGCTTTAGAAGCTACATGTGTCCTTCAGATATTCCTTGTTGTCATTATATTATATTTTTCCTAATGACATCTACGTTACACGCGTCATATCAATTCGTTAGTATTCAATTCTATATTTAGATCTAATGCAATACATGTATGGATGAGGGTTGTGGACAACATTATATAAATATTGATATATGATTAGCGCGATTATGTAAATTGATACTTGTTCCGATTGAAAGTAAACATCTTGATTTGTGTCCGTGAAATTTACGAAAGCATAGAAGGATCATTCGAGATTCAATATATGAAATTCGAGATTTTTGCACGTTTGTTTGTTATTTGATTTTGGTACATGGATGAATATAATGAAAAAGGTTTTGTTCTGTGTATTATTATGCTAAACACATTGTATTGCCCGTGTAAAATCATGATTTAGAGGCGTTCTCTTGATTGGTAGTTTTAGATATTCGAATCTCGAACTTCATATACTGAATCTCGAGTTTCGAATCGTGTATGATTGTGATTGATTGATTGAATACTCAATTTCTAACATAAACAATAACACGGAACCATTGTACCCGTAATTGTTTCAAAACGAAAAGGAAAAACACATAAACATGAACAAATTATGGTGTCTTCAAAGTTTTCTGACAGAATGACAGATAGAAAAGTAGCGGGACAAATGTATCGGAGGGAATAACAATTACACATATTTTGTTTTGTATTAAAAACTGATTACACGTATTTTGTTTTGCATAAAAAACTATCTTGAAGTCCTTAATATGCCACCTTAAAATTAAATCCCGATCAAGGTGGTCCGCGGGAGCAGGACTTCTTGGGGCAGTCAGGAGTGAAACTAATATCTGTATACCGGAATTGCATTCAATTTAAATCACCAGTTCGGGATAGTGATAATTTTAATTCTTGATCTCGGGTAAAAAATACAATCGTTATACAGGAAAACTATTTTTCATAACAATGAGATGTTGTGGTTTCATAGAGTCCTTTTTGCGTGATTTATTTAGTAAAGTCAATGCCATTATATGCGAACTAATGGTTTACATTTTTCAGTCTGCAGTATCGAATGTCAACGTCTGCCAACATCACTAATAGGAGTAATATTTTAACATATAATTTTCAAGGTATTAATTTTAAACCCCCGAGTGATAGATTTTTGTCGTAGTAAAAACACAATATTTGATATAAAGGTTTGTTCGTTCGATGGTGTTTTACCACCACTTTCAACAATATATTTCAGTTATATCGTGGCGGTCAGCTTTATTGGTGGAGGAAATCGGAGGACCCAGAGAAAACCACCGACCTGTTGCAAGTCGCTGACACACTTCAAGACATAATGTTGTACACATCGCCCTGATCGAGATTCGAACAAACAACATCAGAGGTGATAGCCACTGATTGCATAGGTAGTTGTAAATCCAACTACCATACGATTACAGCCACGACAGCCCCTTTGATATAAAGGGAAATGTATGTGTAATATGTTGAGCAAAACCAAAGAGAACACTTAACTGGTTCAAATTCAGTACAGGTCTTCTAATCATAATAATTCCTTAGTAATGTTTTTTTGTTTTACTTTTATATTGTGTAAAATAACTATTAGTCGTCAATTATTGTGTATTATGGAAACCAAATGAATTTAGTGTTCGTTGTGAAATACATGTGGAAAAGTGATTTGATTATCTTGTCCCAAATATACGTTGAAAATGTTAGCTTAATGTTTAATCTGACCCAGGTGATTCAAAATTAACTCTTGCTAGGCGAACCGATGCATTTTTGGATTCCATAAAATGACTCGATACACATCTGGCATAATACAATTTTCGCTTATTGTGTTATTTTACGGATCACTATTTTACGTTCAAACGGAACTGTGAATATAGAAAGGTTTGAAGATACCAAAGAGTGGTAGATAAATTTCTTTTGATCAAGATATTGCATATCTTAATTTTAGCATTTATATAACGTTGTCCATAGGCCCTCCCTAATAATGCAGCACGCATGATATAGTATACGGATAAATAATAAACACGTACCTAGCTCAATACACACAATTTTTACTTTTTTATATTAATAGATTTACAACCAAGCATTTCTCTCAAATCTCTTCTAAAGGTTTCGTTCATAAAGGCATAAATTATTGGGTTAGCTACATTGTAGAAGAAATATGTGTAAAATATTACTATGTTATAATGTATAACATTATGAGCCATTAACCAAGCTGGCAAAAACACAACAGTAAAAACTGCAGTAACTGCAAACAACATGACGGCTGTCCTTATATTCGCCAATAATCCCTTTTCTCGTATTGTTATTTGCCTTACAATATCAACAGAATTTTTACCATTACAATCCGGAACAGATTTCTTTCTTGAAAATATACTTGACAGGGAAGGACCATTTTCATAAAACCAAGATTCTCGTCGAATAGACACTGAAAATGTTGGACGCCTCTTTCTCCTTCTTGTTGCTCTTCTGACGAGTACTGATCTAAAAACAAGTCCATACAAAACGAATACTAATATTAAAGTCACTAGAAACAATGAGGCATATACTGCCTGGTAAGTGTTTACAAAACCTGACGATAACAGAATGTCACTTGGTTGACATTTTCCTGTATATTCAACACGTGTTCTCAGACACTTCCGGTATACATGTGTGGCATCATCTTCCGAAAGTCGAGTATATTTTTCCTTTCGTAATACATTTTTAGTCATTTGTAATACATGCAATGACCTTATAGGAGATGGATTGAGCAGTGCTGATCCGGACACATTTCGTACTAATGGAAAATCAATGTCGTCACATGAATTTAATGTTGAAACGTTGTACACACTGAAATTAAGCGAGGTTACAATTCCTAACGTAAATGCGATCCCAGCAAGAATAAACGTAATTCCTTTTGCTCTCTTTGCGTTCATCAAATGCCGTAAAGGATGGCAAATACAAAGATATCTATCAACGGCTATAGCAACCATGATGAAAGTCGCAAATGGGACGTTTGACGTGATGAAGAACATATACAGTTTGCATAAAATATCATAGTGTACTACGTAATCTACGTATTCTACTGCGATTGTATAAGGTACAATTATCAGACATGTTATAAAGTCAGTAGCAGCTAATGAAATAATGAACACGGTTGCCGCAAATTTGTGACGTTTCCTTACATACACATATAAAACCATTGCATTTCCGGTTGTTCCAATGACACTGAATATCGCAAGCATTCCCATTACAGTAAGAAATTGTTTATCCTCGAACAGTTCCGTTGAATTTATTTGACTGTTGTTAACTTCCATTTTAATCTGAAATGATGACAAAAAGTTATTACTAGACATTCCAGCCACATTTATTTTATATATAAAAACGTCGATATCAAATTTTGTCCGCACGATGCGTTTCTGGTATCAGCTTCATTAGGTACGCTCAACGTCGAATGATTGGAAAACCAAATAATTTAACAATCCTTAGGAGCAATCAAATAAATAAAAACAGGATTTTATATATACCATAGAACGCCACAGAAATATTATTAAATACTACAAGATATAAATCATTGCACATGTGTTGGTGGTAACATGTATGATATATTGACATGATATAAATTGTATACGTTATTATTAATGTATACAATAATTATTATGATGGTATATCAAATATTTTCCCAAATGCACTATTCTATATTTAGTATGCTTGATGCAAGACAAACAGTAAATATGGGTAACTGGAACAGCAAAAAAAAGTTTAACATAGTAATAAAAAAAATAGAAGTATATAAACTAGTTTGATGGTTTGGCTGGTTTATGTTGTTTAACGTCACTTTCAACAATATTTCAGTTATACCGTGGCGGTCAGTTTTATTGGTGGAGGAAACCAGAGTACCCGGAGAAAACCTCCGACCTGCCGCAAGTCACTGTCAAACTTATCACATACTGCTGCATCGAGTACACTTCGCTATGAACGGGGTTCGTACTCACAACTTTAGTCGTGATAGGAACTGATTACACAGGTAGCTGTAAATCCAACTATCATACGACCACGACGGTCCCAACTAGAACTTGAACTGAGATTGCACTTCACTATGTGCATCACTAATATATTTGTCATCTTTACTGATAAGGACGTAGCCGGAATAAAGTACTGATGTACATATATTTAGAATACGCACTCAAAACTAACAAAAGTAATCACGTTACGATTATAAGATTTTCTTGACGAACTGTATATGCAGATACAATATATTCAAGGTTCGCAATAATTTTATACTTACATATTATTTTCTTCGTCAATTTCCTACGGTAAAATAATAATTTACTGCTGATGTCTAATTAAACAAGGAAAATATGCCTTCAACTCTGTTCACTTATATACCAAATTATACACCTACATACTATATTAAGTCTATATTAAATGTATCTAGGGGACAACGTATGAACTTTCTTTGTAATAAAATGGTATCGTCCAAAATACATGTGGCAACCAATGGAAATATAAAAAAGCAGCTTTGCATACTATAGTGACATGTATACATCATAATAAAAGAGATGTGACACCCAACACGTCATTAAAATCCATTGACGTCACACATTCAATCGATATAGAGGTTTATAAGGATGCACGATTTACTATAAAGCAATTTTAGTGGTTTCCTTAATTAAGACTGAAACGTACAATAGCATTAGCGTAATTATGAATGGGTTGTCAAAACAAGTGTTTACGCATTTCTTGTTAATATACTACAATTTCGTTACGTTATGTGATAAAGTTTGTCAGTGACTTGCGGCAGTTTGGTAGTTCCTGGATTTCCTCCACCAATAAAATTGACCTCTACGATTTAACTGAAATATTGTTGAAAGTGAAGTTAAACACCATAACCCCTGTTGCATGAAGCAGGATATATTTTATTTCTCTTTAACATACATTACCGAAAATGTGCTCGAGACAACAAGACATTTAAGTAATACGATTATCGTTCAGTGATATTTGGTTTAATTCTGTATTTATTTATTTAATGAGAATTGTCGATGGCTATGAGCGTTTTTTCTTAAAGTACATTTTTGTACTTACATAAATATATAATTTGAATCAACAGAAGGGTCATTTCAAATACAGGACAAGATAGCATATACACTTGAACTGTCCGTTACTTTGCACAAAGCACTTGTTTCACTTTTAATCCACTAGTGTCGGGGAAAATGGTCAATCCAGTGGAATTAAGCCAATCAGCAAACGTCGCTTTGGAAAATATTTTGAAATACAAATGTCGAGTTTAGTTTTAGTTTATGGTGTTTAACGACACTTTCAACAATATTGCAGTTTTGTTCCATGGCCTACCCGCAATAATGAACCTCTTTCAGTTCACAACGCAGTATTATTTCACTCTTTCATTCCCTGCACTTTTTCCATATGGTACTGGTGACTTTTTTTTATTAATCGACCAAGGACTGTTCATCTATAGGGGATTGGGCTGAACATCTTCTCTGGTATGATGATGGAAGATTTACCAACCATCCATACTTCAAATTTATTGCTCATAATATGGTAAGTAGAAAAAAAACTCTTGAAAGCAGTTATTTTGTTGCAAATAAAAAATTAGGGGATGAACACTTAACTATTTCAGATCTGAAAGAAAAGTAAGAATATGGGGATGATTCTTTTGCAAAAAATATATTGTATTTTGGCGTATCATTGAGGGGCACACCTCAGTATTGGGCACAGAGAGCTAGGGAACTTAGGGCTTTAATTCAGTACCAGATAAATGAGAAGAAAGGTTTACCATCATTTGTTTTCATCAGGCAGCTGTGCAGAGTATCATTTTAAGCCATTAAGGCGACTTTTATGCATTGTATATTCAAGAGAAAACAGGAGAAGTTAAGGACCTATCTGATATCTCTGTATTGTTTGATGTTCTTCAAAAGAATACACATATAGTAGCTCAATATTTTTGATATAAGGACTCAGAATTATTTTCATGATGTGATGTCACCAGCTTTTGGTATCGACAATAATTTGCTAAATCTAGGGGAATGGTGCACTGACACGGTCTTTGCTGGATATAACAAGGAGCCTCATGCATTGTTAAGCAAGGTATTGGAGGAAGGCCTTTCATATGCGGATTGTGCTAAGCATTTATCTGATTGAGCTTCCTCTGAATTCGGTCTTACTGCTTCTCATCCAGCTCTTAAGGATGAAAATGGAAATCCTAGAAAAAACATTTGGCCTCCTCCTGAAGGCACTGCCTCATTACCATCCGAAGAAAAATATCCCCTTATAAAATTGTTAATGGATGTCAGATCATCTCAAGAGTCGTTACTAGAGGATCATTTACTTCTGACAATTCGCTTTAATATTCACAGGTGTTCTGATTATTGTTTAACATCTAAGTCTGGGCGAAGAAAAAAGTGTCTTATGGAATTTGGAACAGAATTTTCCTCTGGAAAAGAGCCGAGAGAGATATCTACCATAATAACGGATAAGAATGGTTCCCTTAGGCTTGAAATGGCTAGAGACCATCCCATGCTTGTTCAGCATTCGAGGTTTCACACTCGGGGTTGGAGGGCTAATGGTGATGTTTCTCTCTTTCTTTTAAAAAGTGATCCAGATAATCCATCTGTTGATGAAATACTTGCAGTGGAGAAATATGTATCTGGTTATGCTTGTAAAGGCAATCAGCCCACTGGTTCTGTTGTAGACCTTTTCAAGGATATTGTAAATTCATGTTCTGATGAATCAACTAATACAACACCAACATCAATGTGTACTAAGTTATTAATGAATACTGTAAAAAAGGATATACCTGCTGTTGAAGCATATTACGAGTTGTCTAGATTACCATTGAATAGGTCTAGCCACACCTTTCAAAACATCAGCTTGTCAGGTTCACGAGTTCTACCTACTGTTGGGTCTAACTAACATAACCATTACAAAAACACCCCTCTGGATAGGTACCTTCAGAGATGATAAGGATCAGTCGTCTTTTTATAATTTCATTTGTAAGAACGGAAAAGTCCCGGTATTGACAGCTTTTTCACGTGTTTCTTGGCCTCTTGAAGAAAATTACTGTCAAAACATGTTAATATTGCATTTTCCTAATTTGCAAAGGAATTCAGATATTAAACCTGAAGGTACTTCTTGAGTTGATCTGATGAAATCTTTTCTGCTGTCATTAGATTGTCCAAATTTCATTAAGGCTGATGTAGAAAAGGCTAAGCAGAAGATAGAAGAACAAAGTAATGACAATCAATATGATGATGTCTTGGTTGAAAGCTGTGATTAACCAGAGTGGATGGAATTAAGCCATCCATGAGAGCAATTTGAAGATCTTGCCGACTTTTGCTATGATGACGGTGGTCCTGAATTTGATTGGAACAAACGTTCTTTCCAGTATCCCCCTGATTTGGCATCTACATGGCTTAATGACTTAAAGGAGGCCAGCTCAAATATGGACCATAAAAATTTGAGCATCCCAGATTTAGATCTCTCTAATATGAACTCAGATCAAAGGTTTGCCTTTGATATTGTTTTTAAATGGATACATAATTATATAGAAAATCCTCATGAGTTTGAACCTTTGAGAATGATTGTATCAAGTACGGCTGGTTCTGGAAAATCTTTTCTTATTAAGTGTATAGTTAAGGCAATCATAACTATATTATCATCAAACAAAGTTGTACAAGTACTATGTCCAACAGGAAGTAGTGCAAACATCATTTCAGAGGTAACTCTTCACAGCTTCCTTAAAATTCCCACTAATAAAAGGGGAAAGGACATAAAAGCACCCGAGGGTTCAACTGGAGAAAGCTTACAAAAAAACTGTGAGGGTCTTAAAGTCATACTTGTCGATGAGAGGTCTTTAATTGGTTCTACCACCTTAGGATGGATGGAATTCATGTGTCGGTGTGGTGTTCGACATGGTCACAATTTTGCAGCATCATGAGGTGGATTACCAGTAGTAGTTTTCTTTGGAGATGATGTACAATTACCACCAGTTTTAGATTCCCCAGTTTACAATCCTTCTGGAAAATGTCTTGCATCTATGCATGGAGTTCTAGTGTGGCAACAATTCAACTGTGCTGTACACTTACAACAAATAGTTAGACAGGCTGAAGATCAACAACAGTTGAAGGATGTTCTATTGGCATTAAGGGAATACAAAGCTACAGCTTTGCAAGTATCATGGCTACAAAACTTTCAGTGGCACAATTTGAGCCTGATATATGGGGAAGAGTTATTGCATAGAATGTCTGAGAAAGGTTTGTTTGTTTTTTCAACACATGAAGAGGTTTGGAATCACAATAAGTCAAAACTTTTAGAACTAAATAGTGAACATCCAATTGCAAAACTTGTTTCTGAATGTCGGGAATTTCATTCTAAGTCACCAGATAGTGAAAAGGCTGGTGGATTACAAAAGACTCTTTTCTTGTGTAAATCTGCTAAGGTAATGTTTTCAGTCAATTTGTGTGTTCCTTATTTTACAGGAAAAATAGTTGATATAATTTATTTAAACGGAAAAAGGCCAGAAAATTCACTCCCAGATGCTGTCATGGTTGAATTTCAGGAAAATAGCAAAGTTGTTCCAATGTTTCCAGTTGATAGCAAACATGATTGTCCATGCAACAGTTGCTATCGGAAACATATTCTTTTGAAACTTGGGTGGGCAACCACAATACATAAGTGCCAAGGTATGACCATAGGACAAGGTGGGCCTTTCAATTATATTGTTATCAACCCTGGTGCAATGTCTTTTGAATCGCGAAATCCTGGTGCTTTGTTTGTTGCGCTATTTAGAGCCAAATCAGCTGGAAGCAATTTGTTAGACCTTGATTTTGCTTGACATTCTTCGGTATTAGTAAACCAGGACATAATTAGATACAGAGGATTTCTGTTCTATGTTCTCAAACAAAAGATTTGTTTTAAGTATGACCATGGTTTCCATTCCTTCCTTCAAATGGCTCTTTACAATCCACGCTGAGAAGAATAAGAAAAACTTTTCAGCGTCCTTTGTAGTTGTTCAGGTGGGTGACATGGCGATCGCTAACCTACACTGTTACGTTTTCTGTGCTTAATTTTTGTTTACAAAGTTAGCTTCAGTTTAACACTGTTGTCAGTGTAATCTGCTAATTGTCCTCTTACTATTACAATTTGACTAAGCAATTTCTCAACTTGGCTGATACATGTTTCATTTCTGTCTTGTTAATGAATAATGTTCTATAATTGGTGTTAGCTAGTCTCTATGATCTGTCCTTATTTCCACTCATTTGTTGGTTTAGGTTGGTGGGTGATGTGACAATCGCTAGTCACACAGTTATACTTTTCCCAAAAATATGAAATAACTGTTGTTTTGACTTTTGAATTAAGAAAATCGAGTTATCCTCAAGTCATTAGCCATGCACACAAATACTCCATTTGGTTGGTTGGTTGGTTGTTGGATACTGAGCACCATTTTTTTACACGTACCTTATGGGTAATATATGGCAGGTAGTTTTTATGGTGAAGGAAGCCGGAGTATCCGGAGAAAACAACTCGTCTTAACAAAGGTAACTAACAAACCATGAAGACATACAGATGAACACACCAATTTTTGCGTTAAGAAAGCTATAATTTCCACTGTGTTTGGTTGAGTGATCATCTATACATTAAATCAATGACGTAGACCACTCGGCCACTAAGGCCCGTACTCATCTACACTTCGAATAGTTTTGAGATTGATCTTGCATTCATATCTGTAATTTCATACTTTAGATTGTTTCATCTTTGTTCTCAGGTGGGTAATTAAGTGTAATAACAAAATTACCGAACTCCGAACAATCTTACAAAGGGAAAGTCAAAACTCATAAATATATAAACAGACAAAATCAGTCAACAACCAAAAAATCGCTAACCTGACACTTGGTCCGCTATCGTTTACCTGGTATTAATCACCTCAGGTGTTGTAGCAATTGCATGAGTGCAAGAACTGTAAATTGCAGATTATTTTGAAGGTAGGTGATATGAAAATCGCTAACCCTTATTCCAAATTCTATGATATAGAATGATTGAATGAACTGATATCCGTTAACTTAGTTTCTTCTAAGTCCATAACTGTATCCTTTCTAATTTGAGCTACTATGATAACAAACTGAAACCTTAAATTATCAACTGGATCATACCTTCTTTTAAAGGTGGGTGATTTGAGAATCGCTAACCTTAACTATTGTACATGAAACGATCAGGGTTGAATATATATTCTGAAAAAGGTGGATGATGTGAGAATCCCTAACCTAATAATGGCTTAAGAGCTTGTCTATGAGAAAACCATGCACAATTTAAATTTTCGCCCAGAAGCAAGGTTCGAAAATCAGTTTTATATCATGTGTCCTGAAGGGTAACATGTAGTGACTCCATAAATACCATCAAAAGTGAAAATGGGTCGCTGTATTTTTAGACATAGCCATTTCTATTTTTTTTTAGAACAAATTCAACTACCAGAGAAAGCATGTTCAAATGTAAAATTGCTTTCTTTGAATACAACCGTATTGTCGATTGAAGAGACAAATAATGAAGTTTTTATGCATTAGAGGCAACTGTGACATCTTAACAACCTCTTAAAATCAATTCAATCATTAAAGCATACAAGTGTGCCAACTTTCCAAATAAGGAGAGGTAAAAAGGGAATGATCTAGTATTAACTTGTAAGGTAACGCCTAAATTTGTTTCTTTTTGTTATTTTTATAACAGACAGGGATAAAATATTCAGTATGTAGAAAGTTTTGCTTTGCAAATGAGTATTATAGTACTTTTTGAACAAATTAAAAGTGGTGATTTTAGAGACAAAAGTGGGAAAATTTCTGAAAATAATCCACCAATACTGATTGGAACTCACATATTTATATTGAATCAATTACATAAAAATGCTTGATACATAATATCTATGTTGCAGTTGGTGCAGTTGATGAAGTGGTCGTAAAGAACTCCTTTTTCAACTACCAGAGTAAAATATTCCTATAATCACTATAATATTCTTCATGTTATGCACCACATATACACTTTCCTCTCTAATTCTGTAAACGGACACGTACACTATGCGCTTTAGTCTTAATTAACAAATTATAAAAAATAAAAAATAAATCACTAAAATACCTTTCATGGTGCCCCATGTTTTAATTAGTTACTCCCCTGAAATACTCTTCAATGTTTACATTGGAAATGCATGCTTGATGACCAAGGTTGGTCTAAATGTTTTTTAGTATAAATCAGTGTGCCCCATCATAACATTATGCTTCTACTGCCATATGTGTCCCAGTTGTACAATGTAACAAGCCAACTCAAAGACATTTACGGCCTACATGTAGTTGCCCAACTTGTTGTGATGATGATTGTGGACATGTGGTATTGACCTCCCCAGAAGGTCTTCTTATTCTATATAGAAGTGAAATATTTGCAATAGACACTTCTATAGTAAATGTTCAAACATGTCCAAGACATAGAGATAATTTGGGAGTCTATTGTAAACGATGGAAGAGGACCTACCGATCTCCGTCTCATCCTAGCCTGCTACGAGTTATGCAAAATGTTCAAGAGGCATGCAGGCATCAACATGTAAATATTTTTGGCTGAAATGATGATTAATCAATAACATTTCTTCCAATTGCAGCAGGTAAAAGTCTGATCAATTGCTAATCTATATATATTTTTAAAATGGGAAGGATCTACCTAAAAACATGTAAAGAAATTAATAACTTCAAAATGATCTCTTGATTTGCTTATCATTCCCTTTGTGCCTTTACTCGAATATTAAAATTGAAGGGAGTTACTACAACCGCTCAGAAATGTAACTGTACACAGGACTTGAAAGTACAAACTTTTACATGATTTACATAATATCGAAAATACATTGCCAGACTAGCTGTAAGTTTGCAACAAGTAAAGCTCCATACAAACCCAACATTTTTCGAAATATTATTATGAAGATATGTATACCGGTACTATAGATGGCAGTGATCCCTGAGCCGTTTTATCATCTTGGTAGATGTATGGTAGGTTATTACTGATTCTGTGTAAATCTAGCTCTCACTTCAGTATCGGTTGTTTTGATCTAGCTATTATGGTTTTCAAGATATAAGGAACCAAAAAGGGGTCATTTTTGGAAATATCAAATAGAACTATAGAGATAACTACCCATGAACCATAACCATATATATTCTGACTGGTCACTCACTATCATGCGAACAGTTGAAAGCAGTTGATATTATATACAAAGAAGAGGGTCATGTCTGCCCTACCAACCCCCTAATAAAAAAAAAAACAAACAAACAAACAAACGAAAAATATACAAATATAGTTCTTGAAATATTTGGGAGTCCAGCACATTACTTATCGAATGTCGTTGGGTGTCCAGCTTATTAGTGTGTCAATCGACTCTGTCTACACTTGCCTCAATGTTCCGAGTTGACTTGTCAGTCTTATTATTCTGTGCTATGCGAAGCTGTTTATTAAAAAGAATCTTCTCCTTACTATGTATTATTAAGAGAACTGTATGTGGAATTCAATAAGTGTTACTGCTGATGGATTGCAATACATGATTTAATATTGTATTTGTTTTTTCTTCAGATTCTGACATTCAACAGTCATCACAATATATAGAGGTATTTTCACAGAGAATCCAAATACTCTGACCGAGAGGAAGCCAATATGGCCCAAAAAGAAATATTTAATTATGCAATGAAAACATTGTCCAGACATTTTCCAACACTGAATTCACAGATTAGTTTGCTTTGGGAAAGTATATCTTAAAGTTCAATGTCATATTATTCGAAAATGACAGCAGAAGTTTTTCAAGTTATTCTGAAATATGTTGCACCAGGTCAAGAAGACATAGTTATACAGAATGTATGTAAGAAGTTGTCATTTGCATCTAATGATCCTGAGGAAAAACTTGACTCAATGGCTGAAGCACTGAATGAAGCTCATCAGATAGGATAAACCAGCTCCAAATTTGGTTTCTATTTGAACACTAACTCACAAAGGAAAAATTACTGAAATCAGTACCAGGACTGACTGCTTAAAATTGATACAGAATGAAAACATGCAGCAAAGACACCTCCAGGACGAATTGTAAATCCTCCAAAGATCTACCGTCCTTGTCAGTTCAATTCCTTCAATACTGTTCTGTGGATTTTATTAATTATTACACAATGAATGTTCATCAATGTAGATGCCCATGAAATAATTTTATTATAAATTGAGAATTTTAAATTTTGATCACCAGGCTTATGTGAAGAAAACATTAATATTTCTATCGATTTCTAAGCAAATTATCTCCCTTTGAGTATATGAAATTTGGTTAAATCTAGAAATTATATTTAATTACTCAAACAAACTTTGTTATTTTATATACATGTAAATGTCAAGAATGTGTATTTATCATTGAACATGTTGAATATGTCATTTACAAAGCAATTTTATATTTTTGCAAGGATTTTGTTAGGACAATCCTGGCCATACTCCTGCACTAACAAAATCATATGTATTTGCATTTTAAGGATATTGGTATATTTCATGTAATCATTTTATTTTGTGCAGTCCTAACTTGATCATCAGTTGCAAATTAGACACATTTGGCATAATTCGACAGTAAATACATGTATGAGTCAAGATTGCGTTTTTTCTCTCAAATTAGGCAATATTACAAAAAGCCAAAAGGGGGATTTAGATAGCTCATATTGCAGATGATATTCAAAAGCAAAGCAAAACATTTTATCTGCTATATATTTAGTCTAAGAATATTGCCTAACAACCAAAATAAAACAAATTAAAGTGTTACCTTAGTAGATATAGCCCTCAGAACATAGCCTATTTTTGCAAATTATGCAATATTACAAAAAGGGGGGGGGGGGGTTTCGGTAGCTCATATTGCAGATGATATTCAAAAGCCAAGCAAAACATTTTATCTGCTATTGATTTAGTCTAAGAATATTGCTTAGCAGCCAAAATAAAACAAATTAAAGTGTTACCTTCAGAGATATAGCCCTCAGAACATAGCCTATTTTTGCAATATTGAAAATTTGCAGTTTTCGGAGTTATCTGTCCTTGGATGATAAAGAAATAGGTCCATTTAAGCATTGACCATATAAAGTTCCTTATACATATATTTCATTACCACTAAGATTTAATTAATGATGTTGTGTTATAAGTAATAAAATATGTTTCAAAACTGACCTCTTTTGGCTAGCTTCTTGTCATATTAATGGGAAAATTGTAGAAATATAGTCTCCTTATGGTCATGATATTCGAAAATTTGAAAAAAAGTTGATGCATTTGCAAATGTTGTGTGGTGGTTTACTTAAAAACAAATTTTGAAAAGGTTGGCCACCTTGCTTCCGTTTACCTACCAACACATTTTGAAAAGGTTGGCCACCTTGCTTCCAGACTGTTTTGAATGGTTTTCTCATAGACAAGCTCTTAAGTCTATTGTGTGTGAACTCTGACACTGGATGGTGTTTACCCTAATTAAATATATGTACATTTTAAGGTCATTACTACTTACGTTAAAACCATTCAAGTTAATGTTATCAAGCTAATCTTAAGTCATTGCAATTTTTATCCATCCTTAGCCCATAAATTATCAATCGCTTAATAGGTGTGTGATGTGACAATCGCTGACCTAAAAAGGCATTAAAAGCTTAAGTTACTATTAGAGTAAATCTATAATGAAAAAATATGTCCTATATTTCCCTATAATTTTATAAGACAGCAGTCAGGGTGAGACAACGTACTCATCTACTGAAATAATAATGTATAGTTGTGTTCTAGCATATTGCTAGGTGTTCCTCTTCTTGAAGGTACCAACATCAATATTGAGCTTGACTACATGTATTTTGAATATTAAACCTAGCTATATTTCATAGGATGATATCTGTATAACGTTTCTTGTACTAAAAAGATGTATGCAAGTGAGTGATTGAATAACTGTAATACTGCATGCAACTTGAATGCATTCTCTACTCGCAACAAAAACAAATATTGTGTATCCATTAAAGGTGGGCGATGTGATAATCGCTAACCACTTGATCCATTCAATAATTGCTTGACCTCAATTTCTCTTAATGCATTTACGAATGAATATTTGTCAATTTTCTTTTAAGTACAATGATTTATTCAATCCTGTCATGATTATTCAAGACCTCCAGATACATTGTATTACAACACTCCCATTAACCTTGGTATCAAAACCTATAGATCTGCATCCAAATTTTCATAAACAGTAAGAATGACCTTCAATGACAGAAACATATTTCTTGTGTCTTCAATAACATTTTGGGAAAATACAAGTACATGTATATCAGGGTAATAACAATTATCATACTTATAAATAGACTAATGGCTAGCTATTGCAACTACACTGTACATGCATATTTCTTGCCACAGAATAGGTAGCCAATAGCCAACCTATTTCTACCAACTGTCAGCTTTCTAAAAGGTGTTTACTATTATGATAAGTTGTTATATTTGTTGTCCATTGCTTAGGCCACACCAATTTGATCTTTAGTTCTTTGGATTTGCTGGCTCCAATATTTCCAGAATGACTAAATTTTAAATGAAAAAAAAATGTTGCCGAGGCTTCAAAAATGCTGAAATACCGCTTCAAATTTTTCATTTTCTTTAAAATAAAATGAAAAACTGTTCGCTCTCTTCTAAAATTTTGTAAAAATCAAGAATTTTCAGAAAAAAGTTGTATGTCGCATCAAAATGTTACCTTTGCCTAAAAAAAATAATTAATTTCAATAAAAAAATTTAGTAAAATGTTTTCGCTCGCTCGCCCAAAAATCCAAAGAAATAAAAATCGAATTTGGTGTGGCCTGAAATTCAAAAGTCAAATGTACAGACTAGTTTTGTATTGCCATAGAATTAGGTGGGTGATAAGAAAATCGCTAACCTATTTCTCAAAGATGTTTACTATTATGAATAGGCATATATTTACAACCCTTGGCTAAAATTCTAAATTCAAGTCTCTTTGAAATTCAGGACCATATCTATTTTTTCTATACCTGGGTTGTATGGAAATTCCTTACGTTTTATTGCTGTTCCTCATCTTGAAGTCACAATGAGGCTTTTCGTGGGGTAAAACTGTACCAAATTGAGTTTTATATTGCAGTCACGTGTATTTCATAACCAAAGTACTGTCTGTCACAAAAGTTTTACCATATCTCTAAAGTATAGGTGGATGACATAAAACACTCTGGTTAAGGTTTACATACAGGTAATTTTCAATGAAGGAGTGTTCTCATTAATTGTCATGAGACTTATATGGTATAAACTCTGACAAAATAATACAAACTAATTTTGAGGAATACTCTGAATATTTAGATGAATATCTAGAAATATATAATGAATTGATACCTGATAATGGCACACCAGAGCACCAGTGTACTCCAGAACATTAAATCATCTATTTTTGTATTAGCATGCAATACTATCTATATACATTGTATGTACCTGAATGGAGTAAATGACTCATATAAAAACAATTTCATTAAAAAAATACGAAAAAATACGAAAGGTGGGTGATGTGACAATCGCTGACTTCTATCCTCTTCAAAATTTCTTTTACATAAGTATAAAAAATTTCATAAATACATCTATTTAATTACCTTAGTCATGTTAATTAACCTCAATATTTGCACTTGGGAAACTCACATTAAAATGTCACAAATTTATTTATATTCATTCAAGAATATTGCTAGTCAGGTATACGTATGGCCATTGAATTAAATGTGTACCAAATTTACTGAAACATGCAGTTACTATTTTGACAAGTTGTTTTCTGTGATGGTTGTGCATTGATCATTGCCCTTATTTGTGTTGTCCCAATAATCAATTATTGCCAAAAAAAGTGATCATCTATAATAAAAATTCTCCAATTAATAGGAATATCTTACTTAGGTCTATACCTTAGTATGGAATAAAAAAATAGCTTGTTACATTGGCATTGCTTATTATATGAGTAGAGAGAAGTAGGTTTGGTTGTAGATCAATTTAGATAAATGCACATATTCACTGTTTTTATCAATATTATTTCATCTGCTTCAAGTAGACAGCACAAAGAACAATTACCGTTTGAAATTTCAATTATAATCGAAAATTTGCTGAATTGCACAAAACCAATAATGAAATTCCCATCACTAGCCCTTATAGCTTAACTCATTATCGGTTCTTTTTCCATAATAGGAAAATATGCATTATATTTTGATCGGGACTGATTCCAGAGGAGGATATTTTGAGGATTTCCTCAGTCAACATAAACCTTTTCCCAAATGACTGGGAAATCCATAATGATGTAGCCCCAGGAGGTACAATCAAAACTATTTCAGAAAAGCTTTTGACTAAAGTCAAAACATTACCCATCACTAATAACACACAAATAGTTATTATGATTGATGGTGGGATTTGCAATTTGACAGTGAAAAAAAACCTCAACTCTGGTGGATATATTTTAATGTATCCAGAAGAAAATAGCTCTGACAAGAGTGAAGCAGGTATAAACTGAAATAAGTCAGGCTGTTGAAAATTTTCGTGGTTACAATGTAGTCTTAAAATTTGCTACCATTACGCCAGCTTCACTTTTAAATGGTGCAGACCATTTTTCTCATAATTTTCCCCAAGAAGATTTTCAAATAATATTAAATGAGCAGAAAAACCTTGAAACTGATGTAGATGTACTCAACTCATTTATTATGTCTGTCAACATTATAAATGGTACAAGAACTGTAAGATGGGACAAAGACCTTGTAAAATACATTCTAAACGAAGGGGAACCAATAAGAAACTTAAAAAAAAGTTGTTCACTACAGATATGTTGACCTTTATGATGGTGTGCATCCACACATCGCTCTATCAGAGCTTTGGTTTGATGTCATGTGTCATTCAATCAATAGAGATCTCCAATGTGCTGTTGCAAATGAGAATGGGGTTGTTTAGGATGAGGATTTAGGTGTTGTTATGGATGAGGATTTAAGTGTTGTGGATGTTGATGAGGGATTAAGTGTTGCTGAGGTTGATTCTTTCAGCATTGTGGAGGAGCTGGATATTGTGGTTGAGGATGAGGAGAATGATAGTTGGGATTTCAAGAGAATTGTCAAGTTCCATGACCAAGTTTAATGTGTTCTATTTTGGAATCATTGTGTTATTATGTTTTTTCATTGTTAGATATTTTGCTTAAAATAATTATTATAAGTACTATTTGTCATTTCAATGTAATGATTTAGGAATACTAGTAAATATATCTGATATTGTAATTGCTGTTTAATTGATAATTAGGTCAACAAATACATTTTGTACTTGCAAAAAGATTCATTTTATTCATGTTATTTAAGGTACCTGATTTTTGGTGTTGTATGTAGAGTTACGAGTATAAATATTACTGTTAGATACTCAGATACTTTCATCGCACTAATATGGTTTTTCGCTTGGTTTATTCAAGATGCATTGTTTTATTCAAGTTTATGAATATTGTCCTTGGGTAAACAAAATTTGCATAAAAATTGGTTCATCAAAGTTACTAATAATATGCTATTTTATTCTCTGATATATGTAAAACTAATCTTACTTGGTTCCCCTTCGCATAGTCCTGTACTAAGGACAATACATTATACCAACCACAAAAAGAAACGGTACATTCTTTTGAAATTTCCCAAAATTATACATTTCAATAACTTTGGAATAATAATTGGTACATTTCCATATAAGATCACATTGTAATACTTAAAACGTTCAAAACTTACACATTTTTTGCCACATGTTTAAACTACACATTTAACTTGAAAAGAGAGGAACTTCTTAAAATAGTTGAAATCAACAGAAAACCACTATAAATATAGAATAGTATTTAGAGTGGATTCAACGAATGTCAAGCAGAAATAGCTATAATCAACATCCAAAGAAAATTAACTATTTTTTTCATGATCAGTACTTCAAAACTTATAATAAGCCAAAACAGGATGCACGAATTACCGGTATTGTCTTGAGATCTGATTCCATAGTCTTTTTGAACACATGTAGTATCCTGAGCGTTGTTGCGTCCAGAACTGCTTTGCAGTAACCTGAAAAGCAACACATATATTCCCTCAGAGGCAAGATGAAATGATAAACAAATGATTACAACTTTGGGTTTACTATGCCCTTTCATATAAGGCACCTTCCAATATATAGACTCTGAATTTGGGGGGTGGCCAAATTGACCTCCTTTATGTTAAGTGAGCAAGCCTCCTACAGCTGAGACTACACAAGTACCTATAGGATTATCTTTCAATTTAGAACGTTGATAAAGAAATAGTCTGTGGTATAAGCCGAACATCTTGTGAAAATAATATAAGTCTCAGGTCGCATCTTGACCGTAAGTTGAAGATTTTTTAATGACTGGGCTAAATTCCTAGAAATTAATACCACCTACTAAATACAATGCATTCCCTTTTGTGTTTTTGCTAAAATTGTACCTTTGAATTGCAGCCGGATACAAAGGCTGTCTCCTCCTACTGTAGTATAGCATTTTTTGTAAAATTCCTGATATTATACACTGGAGAGGATATTTTGTAAACAGGAAGAACAAATACTGTTCTTCGGGAGCGTTTCATGTTGCACCTGCCTCATATTAAATGAAATAAATTGGCTGTTATTGTAGAATTCCATTATTGTTCACATTATTTTCCAACTTTTAGTGGTTGCGATAATCTGGTAAAATACTTAACGACTCATTTATCGCTTCAATCAGCCATTTTTCTCTGTAAAATACGTGTGTCGTAAATTGGTCTTATCATTGTTGTTCGGCGTACAATACGTCATCTTTTAAGACATCCAATCCTATACGAGACATTTTTTAAAATTAATTAGCGAGTCGTAGTCTGACTCACATGGCATAAGGGAACTGTTAGCCAAAACCCAACAAGTCTTTTTGACTTCTTTTAAGAGAAACGGATCCATACCGAGTTCGATCTTTTCATACACCTTAGACTAAGAGTCAAACTCAATTTCAAGGTTAATACATTAATAGACATTATTGAGTCTACGGCTCGACTTTATTATTTTAATTTAAGAAAGTTTCATTACAAGTCTAATTTACGTTAGAAACTGAGATTTAATTAAAGTAGTTTTTAATTATCTTTCATACTTCTGCATTTTGTGAAAAAATGAAATTACGAATTTTAGCTAGGAAAATAAGTATAGAGTACACTGTAGTTGTTTTCTTAAGCAATTGGTATTAAAAAAAGAGTTGAGATTTATCAACCATAATTGTCGTATAAAAAGCATTGATTTTTAAATCCCCCCTTTTTGTATGTTTTTATTTTCTTTTTGTTTTTTTTTTACCACTCACATAGTCACAATTCATAGGTAAAACCACGTTAAACATTTTGTGTCTTTAATTTTTATTTTTCGTATTTCGTATTTCGAGATGTCCCTTTCCGTACTTCTGACATTCTTTACACGATGACGTCAAAAGATGTGTCACGTGATATGTTATGTAAGAGGTGTAATACAATCGTAAATATCAAATTAAGTGCGCACGACACCTTTCTGGAATAACCTTCATCAGGAACGCTCATAATGGTAAGTTAAATAATTTAAAGTGATGCAACCATACTAATAGTATATTGCTGTACCAGCGTGTTGTGGTATATGGAAAAAGAAACATGAATTATTATTTGATGACATAATTGTGTTATGTATACCAGTTCAGTTGCATTTGACGAGGAAAATATATCATGTTCTAATGATCAAGATGCAGATATGTAAATTTAAATTTACTGTGAAATGTTAGAAGACATGTGTTTACTAAACTTTATGTTCTTCTTCAATATTTGTATTTTGGTATATCAGCTCGCCATGACAGCACAATAAGCTTCGAACGCGTGTTCATAGTAAAACATAATAAACAAATACATGAGCTCCAGGGTATACTTTATCAATGCATTTTTTTATTGCAAGATCAGCATTTACTATATTTTCAAACGTTCTCGTGTTAGGGGAGATGACATGAAGAGTTTGAAGATACCAAAGGGGCAATCAGAATCCGTAAATCTAAGAACAGACAACACAATAGCCAAAAGAAAAAGTACAAAAGGACAAACAACGATCTACAAAACATACACATAAAACTAAAGATCGAGTAACACGAATCCCACTAAAAACCGGGGGTGAACTCAGGTGCTGCAACTGGCTGTCTGTTCAGAGCGATCCGTATTCGTTAACAAACTGTAGTGTCAGTGCTTAGACAATTATGTTGATACATGTATAGAAGATATTTGTTTGTTGAAGTTTTCAATTATCATAAAAGTGACAATATTGTCAAAATCGTTATTTACTGTAGATTGGTTTGGTTTACAGCGATTAACGCCACTTTCAATAATATTTCAATTATATCGTGGCGGTCAGTTTTATTGGTGGAGGAAATCATAGTACCCGGAGAAAACCACCGACCAATTACACCTCGCCATGACGAGGTTCGAACTCACAACTTCAGTGGTGATAGACATTGATTGCGCAGATAGTTGTATACCCAATTACCATACGATCACGACGGCCCATAAATTAAAGTAAGAAACGATTAAAATCAAGAAACATAGTTTTTATCGATTTTACATAACTACTGTTATGTCAACAAGGTATTTACATCAAGAATTTCAATAAATAATTGAACATTTCTTGCCTATATATGTTTTATTTTTACATGCTTTGTGAAACTGGGAACTAGATGTACAAGGTTGACAATCAATGAATCAACAGTTATTAACGAGTTTTCCACTAGCCGGCTGCATTGACATTTTAGATCGGGTATTTCTATTTTTGTCTGAAATTAACTTCGTTATAAATAACTCTTATTGTTAGAAAGCTTGGACGAAACAAGTGACAATTTTAATAAAAGTTAATGATAAACAAAAGAAGGATGGGAATGTAACTACGACTAACGTAAAGAGACATGCGTCATTTAGATATTACTTGACGGACATGTTGTTTATTCTGTTAATAAGAAATGGGTTGTATAGTGACCATGATAATTAACCAGCCAATACACGACATTGTTTCCTTTGAAATCATTTATTTCATTATTGAAATATATCCAGTAAAGGAGTTCACCACTGTTAAAAGGAATAGGATGGTCAATTAACCTTAATTATCGCATGGTTGTCATTGACGTCCATTAACCGCTTAAAGACTTTACATTAAAACCTCTTTTCTGGTCAGGAAATGGGTTTATTGTATTTCGGGGTTTTCTTGTCATATGGTATATCAATATTAGCTAGGACATGAGAAGAAACGTTTTAGGATACCAAAGGGGTAATTAGAAGATGTACATTGAAGGACAACTAATGATCCACGAAATACTACATTGAAAACTTTGCGAAAAAGAAACATACCTACTTTACAATTGCGGTTCATAGCCAATACGTATGTACATTGAATATTTAATAATACCCTGTTTACATGTATTGTAAATGATTAGTGTGTATTGTACTGGTAAGTAATAACAACTAGCATACCATACCTCCATCTCATTTATAAATTGGTCTAGCTATACACATTTGTTGATGGTACTTTATAAAAAAGTGCATGTAAATATAAATATTAAGATGTGCAAAATTTACATTGGTTGATTGATTGATTGATTGGTGTTTAACGTCCAGCGAGCAATTTTTCAGCAATATTCAGGACGAGAACATTTAAAAATTTAAAAATCACGGGACTCGAAACAGGAAAGTAGATGGGTAGGGACGGATAATTTTGCCAGTGTAACATGTTACTTATGTACCACTCATCGAGCTGTTACACTGTTTCTTTAACGTGCGGAGAGTGTGGCAATCTCTCAACACGGGTTGGTTGTGTATTTATACATCCCGCACAACCGACGGACGCCCCTTCAAGCCGAAGAAGCTCTCGGTCCCATTTCTATACCCCGGGGTTGACCCCTTTTAGTGGACTAGTGCATCTAGGGCGGAGAAACCTGATGCCTATTCTACCCCGCACACCCTCTATGAGGGGTGTTGTACAAATAAAAGAAACATTAAAAAGATAAAAACCATACATCTAGAACATGTTATATAACTATATTTTTGTATATAAATCAATTTCTTTTAAAAATTGCAAAAGTGTGTCGCCTGCGTCATTGGTAAATAAATTAGATAAACAGTTGGAGAGCAGACTCGATAATGGCGTCGTTTCAATTAATTTGTCACGTACATTTTTTACCGGAATCGGACACGTTTTAGAATACATTGACCAAGTGTTGAAAATTCACTCGTTTTAATCGTTGCGAGCGTCAAATATAACCGAAGAAGCGAGAAAAACATAGAAAATTGTTTCTTTCATATAAATTTGAGGCCCGGTGCTTGAACTTCTTGTAACAAAGGAGTAATGCAGAAATTAAAACGACACGGAAATGGCGGAAGTTGTTTCAAAAAACACGAAAAATTTAAAATTTAAATATTTGCCGAAAGGGTGATGGAAAATCATATATATATTAGTTCCATAGATTTCTATATTAGTATTTCAAAGAAAAAATTTCTGTAATTAAACATACAATATAACTTTTTTCTGTGAGATGGATCGTGTCACATTTTGGTTGGATTCAAGAGGGGCAACTAGAATCATCACATACTCCGTAATTTTTTACGTTCTATTTATAGAACGAGTGTAAGTAAATGCATGTTTTCTCAATAAAGCAAATATTATTTTGTATTAAAAATGTTGAAATTAGTCAGAATAATTGTCTATTATATCTACAGCTATTAAATTGATCAAATATAATTTAACAGACGAGTCCAAATTTGAGATTTTGTGGAACCACAACAGTATTAAGTAAGGAGCAATTATATTACTGTAAAAGTAAACCTGTTAAGCTGACTTTTCGGTCGAAATACATGTAAAGTTGTTCCATGAAGGTATAACAAAACAAGAATCAACTGTAATGGTCTACTAAATTTATCGAATGAACTTGAGAAAAAAAAAGTCATATTTTCATATGCAATGGTAAATCTTGGAATATTAAAAATTACTTTCAACTGTTTTTTTAACATATAAGGCTATTCAAACACGTCCACCGTTTTATTGGTGGATTCACCATGCAAATCATGTATAGCGCCCCCTAGCGACCCACCACGAGCATGTTGATGTCAATGTACTTGACACAAGCGATACTTCTTTTCAATGTAAATGACCTTATAAAAGACAAATGAAAGAAAATGATGATAATGAAAAAAATATAAAATTTTATCACATGCATAGTACATCCTCGTAATGACTCTTGAGCAGAACTCGTGTTAGCCAATATTTACTATTTTATAGATGTATCTTTAAAAAAAAGGGGCGAGGGGTGTAATGTTTTTAACCTTTTTTTTTAAACAAAAGCAGATCATACTGTACAAGGATCCATTATTTAATAACTTTTTACAAAATAAAATTCACAAAAACTTCAACTAAATTTTCTTTATTAAAAATAATAAAACATTTGAATAATAGGAGAAAACTGGATGGGGCTCTAATTTAAAATTCTAATTGAATATGCTGATGCCATTACCATAGAAAATTTGCATATACAAATGTATCAGAATTTAAAATTAACTTTATTCTTTGTAGAAGATCCTTTCCCTTAAATTAAATGGTCTTTCTTTGCCTGTATATATTTTTGTCACAAAAGCAACATTCTAGTTGGGGTTTGAAATTTCTATATTTCTTGTAGTGATCAATACAGAGAACAAATTGATTAGATGTACATGGTTCGTTGTTATTCTGATCTAGCTAAATCTGAAAGCACGACTGGAATAAGTCAACATTAACTGATTTTCTCAATTTTCTTTTGCTTGATGTTGCTTCTGTATCGTGGGACATTTCGTGTGATTTTCTAAATCGAGCCTCACACATTCTACAAATACAATCATCATCTTTGAATACATATGCATTTTTGACAAAAGTATAAAACAGTGGTTGATTTCGCCCCTGTGAGAGGTGCCAGTAGCGCTTAGTCACATCTTCTCGTTTACAGTTTATGCAAGGGCTTGGTGGACTGCCTTCATGCACCCCGCAGGGCTTTCAACATTTTTCAAATATACCAGTACTTCACTATTTACAGGCAGTATTTTTTCTTAAAAATTGAACATTTTTCATGAATATCTTATACAGTATGTGCCCAAAAATATTGCCACATGTAAAAAAAAATCCCTATATAATCAACCAAAACCATGTTTTTAAAACATTATTGTGAAGTCATTTCTGGATAGATTTTAACAAATTCTACACCAAAACATTCATAATTGTCTATATTTTGACTTTATTTGCTCATTATGTTTATACGAGTGGTTTTTATTTGTACATAATTTAAACATAACAATTAAAAATTGACTTTGATTTTCCTATATATTTCAACTAAAAATAAATCCAAAAAATTAACAATCCTGTTTAATTTTAAATGATCTACAAATAAAACCCACTCAGTCATATAAACACAATGAGCAAATAAACATGCTGTATAACATTCTTTGAAATTAGGAGGTACCAATTACTAAAAACTAAAAGGCCTGCACCCGTTGACAGTTTGACTTTGGTGGCATATTTCAGAAAATGGGGGTGCATATAACCAAGTTCGGGTTGTAGTTGTGAACCATCAGTATATATTGCAGAGTATTCAGACGTTACCGATCTAATTTCAGCAAAATGTTGCTGAATTAGTAAAGGGTTTGTTTCTGATTTTTTGTGTTGTGTAAGTTCAAAATTAAAAGCAGCTTTTGGATTTATAATGTTATATGTTTGAAAATCATGTTAATGATAAAACTGAAACAAAGGCTGAGCGAAACCTTGACAAGCAATCTGATAGTGTTGTTTTATGTTTTGATTTAGAGAATGCAATTCCTTGCCCTAGGGCTGAGGTATCAAACCTTTTCTACAAGAGAAAAATCAATGTTTATAATTTGACAGCTCACTGTTCAATGACTAAGAAGGGTTATAATGCTGTATGGAATGAGATGGATGCTGGGAGAAGAGGAAATGAAATAGCAAGTGGTCTTGTTCCAATTCTAAAAAATGTACTAGCTGAAAATGACAACATAGAGAAATTGTGCCTATGGTCAGATTCGTGTGTCCCCCAAAACAAGAACTCCGTTATGGTTACTGCATTAAAAATCATCCTCCACAAGCATCCTAATCTCAAAGAAATCGAACATAAATCTTGTTGCCCAGGGCATTCTTCCATACAAGAGGTGGATAATATTCACAGTTCCATAGAAAAAGCTCTGAAAGTGTGTGAAGTATATAGTCCACCAGGTTTTGACAAAGGTTAGACAAAGTTTTATGAAAGTGATAGAGCTTAAAACTGAATATTTTTGTAATTATCAGAAGACCAGTAAAAAAAATTAATTTCCAGTTAAAAAAAGTAAAGGTAAACCAGGACATGTTTACGTGAAATATTCATTTCATGAAGAATTTCAAGAATATTGTATTATTCTGAATAGACAGGGTAACAGTATTGTTAATACAGACAAAGTGTTGTCTGTGTCAAAGATAGCAAGAAAACCCAGTTAGCAAAGAAAAAATTTACGACATTAAAAGCATGTTAAAATACATGCCACTGGAGGACCAAGAATATTTTAAGATGTTGAAAATTAAATTGTAAATATAACAGATATATTTTCGTGGACGGCCTAAACATCAAGTTAGATTTAAGTTTGAGATACAGAACCAGTTTGAGCTGGAAGTCAAGTTGGAACTAATTTTTCACTGAAAATAGATCAGTCAGTTTTTTTACACGCATAAGGTATATGTGAATGTGAATTTTAGCATTGATTTAAAAAAAAGAATTATTGATTTGATTTGTATGCAAGTTTTTTGATAGTTAAGCATTTATCTACAAAGTTTTGAAATTTATTCAATAAAACTGTAAAACTTGATTATCCTTGTCTTTAAATAAATGTATGTTATGACATAGTTCAGTATAATTATCCTTGTTGTACTCCGATAGACTTAAAACGTTCTATCTCCACAGATTGGATTTTAAGCTTACTTTCATAAGGATGTAAAATTACTGAATAAATGTATACCATTTTATTCTTCTTACCCACAAGGCTAAAATTCACTCAAATGGACATTGCAAAGGATGAGAAATTTCAAAATTCCAATTTCTGAAATTTCAATTCCAATTTACTAAAAATATAACAATATGGACTTATAACAGTATAATTCTAAGGGCACAAAGTGTTGTTGTTTTTTGTGTTGCTGAAGGCCTTAAGTACAATTTATATTTTATCGTCTGCAGTAATCTTGCATTGTCTGAAAGACTTCCATCAGGAAGATTAACGAAAGAACAATCTTTTTCTAGAGCCGATAATATTAAAAACACCAAAAGCTGCATTTCAGACCCACCTTTCTGTAACAGACCTGATGACACACATTATGTCCTAGACCACACATATGCGTTACCGATTGCAACTGAACCATACATAATGAACCTTTTTCGCTTTATTCTGAATTGCGGTCGACACTGAAGTGGATGCAGTTCAAAATGAAGTCATATTTGAATACATCCCATCTGATCTTGTTCCATTAAGCCATTGTCGGTTCATAGTGGACTTCATGGCCGAGCACCTTAAACACTGTCAATTTTGCCAGTCAACCCTTCATCTCTATAATGCCTTGGGGGTTAGACCTTTAGGATGTTCAGGCTTGATGCATGTCTAATGTCCTGGATGTGGTCATGTGGCAAAAATCAAGTTAGGGAAAACTCATCTTAGTGGAAATAATAAGAGAGGAATTGGAACTTTCGACATTAATACAAAAGCAGCAACAGGTGCATTTTATTCATGTGGTATCAGAATTAGATTGTGTCACAACTTTTTACCTAAGAATTGATCAAATGCTTGCAATAAATTAATTCTTTTTCTATAGTAAACTTATTATTTAAAACTCACTATCAATTCAATTAAGAAAAATCTCAGATAAAATTGAAAAAAAAAGGTTATATCATAGCTCGATGGTAATGCAAATAAACCTTTTTTCATTCACATCAACATACCAATTACAAGACATTCCGTACTAAGCGAAAAAGATCAATGGTCCTACATTAAAATTAACATTATGTGATATTATTATTGAAAATTTTTTGACATATAATTTAGATGAACTTATGTGTAATGGTTCCAATTCCTTCAATGTAACAAGTGATTAACGATGTTTTTTAAAACGAGATGACTGAAAAATGTCCTCGAGTTTTAAAAAAAAATCTTTAATTATTTTATCGCTATTTTGTATTCATAATTAAATAATTTTTGTTGAGATACTGACATTTTTTTAAACACAATTAATATTTTATATCGTTAATCACTTAGTATCAAGGATTTGGTAATGTGACGTCATTATAGCGTCATATTAGAAAACGGCGATAATACTACGTGCGTCCTTGACAACGCTAAGCGATAATTGGAATCATCTCATGCGCTGACGTGATATGAAATATATTGGTTTTAAACATCAAAGGGAAAATAAACAAAATAGCGATAATATATTTTATAGTTAATTAATTCATGCGAAATTATGCATGCTACATTAATTAACATGTAGCTTTATTCAATCAAAAAGTAATTTAAAATATCTAAGAACATGTTACCAAAGAAAACCAAATATATTTCTAGAAATTTTATAAATAGATATATCAGCGAGTCAATAGACCTGCACGGTTGGTAAAGGAGAATCAACGAAATTGTATTGTATGTTCTGCACCAAACATACGCTCGAGGACAAGCACTGTATTCTCGAAATGTATCAAAAGGATTCATACCATGTGTTTGTTTCGACATGACTGTGAAAATGGAACTTTAACAAATGTATTAAGCATATTGTAAATTCCCGATTGTTCGCATTTGTCAATATACAATTTCTAAGTTGATAGCGTAACGTTTGAGTTCCAAACATTTGGATACAACTCTATTTCTTTTTATTGGAGAGGTGGTATTAAAGGGTAGAAAAGCAGCAAGCAGAATCAATAATTTAACTGTCGAACTTTCTCGTATTAGGTTTACATCCAATAAACGTAATATTAATTGAAGCTGGACTTAGTCCAAGCAGGAACTCGTCTCATTTATATCGATCCTTTCAACTGGACATATGTATCATGCTTCTTATATATTTGTTATTATAATATGACGTCTATAAAACGGCACATACGATATTACTCAATATCTCTATATTTAGCGCAAGTGCGGTACACAACGAATCTGGCTGTTGCAGGTGACTCTCGCTGTGAAATTACCATGACGACCGAGTGTAAACAAACAAAACACCGGCATATAACGTATTTTTATAGTCCTTAAAATAAAAATTCCCCCTCAGTTATAAATAAATATTCTGTAACCAAGTATTTGTTTATCATTTGTTTTGAAAATTTACATTTGGGGATCCCCAGTACGCACACATGCATTCTATTGATATGTGTCGGCCATGACGGCATGAATAACAAAATGCACTAACCTTGTTTTCCTACGTATACATTGATAATTACAAAAGTCAAAGTCGATAGATGGTTGTCTTAAGTATTTTTTTCGGAATATTTTTTTATATCAACAATACAAGCTTTTTTTCATTGGCATTTATTTTTTTATTTCATATCTAACAATAATTGTCAATTATTAACAACTGTTCAAGTGTTCGCTATTATGTTTGACAACTCCGTTCCGCCATCTTGTTAGCGCTCGAAATGATGGGAGATGGGATGTTCTACATGGTTATCATTAGAAGGATGTGCAGATACAGAGGTAAGGTAAAGATGAACGAATGAACTCCAACCTTTTTTTTAAATATTTTTACGCAGGAATTGCTCAATCGAATCCATGTTGGGAAATACAAAATAAATGTTTTTCATGTTAACATCCATATCTTTGTTTTAAAATATCTCGTTCAAAAACAAATAATTAAAAATTTCCGAAGGAGGTAAATGGAACAGCCACCAAATGTCTGTGTATACAGTTCACGAAAGGTTAAAAATTACCCTATTTGTCCTATTCGAATCGAAATAATTCGTTAAGATTAAGGCATTTCACATTTATTGGGGGATACATAAATATTTGATGGCAAAAACGTGTGTCCAATTGTACATGTGTTCCATGGATTGTGATAAATGAGCATGTAATTTTCCATGATTAGATCCAATAGTGTGGAAAAAACAATATTGGGACCAACAAGTCTTAATATAAATAAAAACACGTGTGCAATTCTACATTATATCCGAGCAAGTCTAAACAACGAGTGGGCAATTTTCCCTTTAATCCAAAAAAGTCCAAAAACTAGATGTGTCGGAACGCAAATGTTTCACCCTTTTTTAATTCCCTCAGTAATAGATTAAGAATTACAAATGAATTTCAAAGTTGATCTGTAAGGTACGATTATACACTCTCATACCAAAACTCAAGTCAATATCTCAAATCATAGTGAAATAAAGTGATGACAACTAAATATTTGATCAAATATCAGAGCCCAAGGGCCATAACTCAGCCAAAAATCATTGCACCGAAACGAAATGTAAACGTGATCTGTAACTCATCACTATACATTCATATACCAAACATCAAGTCAATATCTCAAAGCATAGCGAAAAAAAGTGGTCGCAACTGTTTTATTTTGGAATTATGGACATGGGCAACACTATATCCTGGCCACTTAGTGACGGCGACATAAAAATCGCGTGTACAATTTCATATCAGGCCTGAAAAAGACTAGATAGTCATGTACTGTGACGTTATTGCTGTCATGGTAAAAAAAAATTGTCTAAAAAGTCCTTTGGCAATGATCCGTGAAAAGAGCTTGGCATCCAAAGGGTTAAAACAGTGAAATAATATATTTGTTTGTTTGACAATATTTCAGTTATATCGTGGCATTCAGCGGAGGACCTGGAGAAAATCACCGACCGGTCACAAGTCACTGACAAACTTAGTGTAGTACACCTGGCCCTGATCGAGATCGAACATAAGTGGCGATAGGCACTTATTGCATATCCAACTACCATACGATCACGGCCCCTAATACAATTTAATAAATATAAACATGTACCTTGTTTTATATGATTTTTTTTTTTTCGTTAGCTAAATATTATATTTGCTTTAGTATGTATTAAGTATATATGCTATGAATTGCAAACTTTAACCTGATTGTCAGTTGCTGTGATGAAGAACGGATATAACGCTATCAGATCGAGTCGAACAAATTCGCCTTATAATGGACCACCAACGACTATATATTTCACTACTACAGGTCTCTTCAATACGTCAAGCAAAAATCTAGGCTGCAGTCTACGTTTCTCTCTTATGAACCAAATAATTAATTCGAGACTCTAAGCTATGCACCTTTTTTCTTTTAATTTTACTCTTTCGAAAAGACTTTTTCATTTCGTGGACCGTTATGCTTAAAAGTCTTAGTCACTGAGGAAAGTGGACTCGACCTCTGCATAAAACTTTTGTTAATATTAATTTATAGTAGTTCCCTTAGGACATCTATGCCTGTGACGTCAACTACTTGACTTGACTTCTATAAAAGGTATGACGCTTAACTAGAGCATTTCGGGAGTTTCACATTCACAACAGAACTGCTTGAGAGCGGTTGTGTTTTCTTGAACTACCACAATCAAGGCAAGATATTAGATATATTTTAATATATAATCCGTCGAGAGTTTTAATATTCTCGGCAAAGCAATAATTTATTGAACTATAATATGAAATGCATAGACGAGGACCACCCTTATCGATTTAGAAAGGGTTATAACTACAGAACTAAATTATCTGCAAGAAGAATCAACATAGAGAAATTTAAATTAAACGACAAACCTGGAATGTACTGCGTAGTATTCAAGTACCCGTATTGGGACAGACACAATGACCAAAACTTTCGTGTACAAAAATAAAAGAAAACCGTCACTACCGTTACATCAGCAGAAGAAATACAAACATTCCGAAATTAAAACGTTGAAAAGAAATCCCATCAAATCTTTTGTGGCAGCCAACGAATTAGGGATAGAAAGAAAAAACAGTCACATGCACATCGAAACAAAGAAACCAGAGGTAGGAATACAACTTTTTAGGAAGTGGTTCGTAAGACGCTGCAGATTATTAATTGACATCAAAACTTGCAAAAAAACCAAGATGATTTATTGCACAAAAGAAGACCAGAACGCCATAACTCACAACATAGACGGGGAAAGACTACACGATGATTGGGAAATGTGGCAGGGAAGCAAAGCCATGGGTCCCAAGCTTGACCTATCTATGTACATCGCACGTAAATGGAAATCGAAGTACAAGTTGCAAAAATTCATTGACTCACGATAAATATTCTGAGCCAAAAACACAGGGAAGAAATCCTAGGGAAAATTTCAGTTACTGCAAACCCCAAGCTATTATCACAGATGACAACAACAAAGAACAAAGGAATCTACATATGGGGATCTCCGAAAAGAGGAAAAACTAATACAGTATACAAAAGGAGAACATTATGAAATGCCACAATACAATCAAACCACTCACAAAGGCAAAATAAAACAGACACCTTTTGTATTAACATATAACTAATATTTTATAGAAATCACATTTTTGTCTATTTAATACTTTATTTCACGTTTATCCTACAACAGCGCGAATGGAATTTTTTGCGGTTGTCGCCCCCTGACTGCGTGATTTTAAAATCAATAGCTGTAACGGTCAAATCGCGGGTTTGCTGTTCGACTGATAATATGATAACATAATACGAAGAGTAAACTTTAAACAAAAATGTCTAGTTATGTAGTAAACCTTACAATACAGAAGCAAAAATGGAGCACAACGGCCTGTATTGTAGACCTAGTGTCATGACCAAGATAGTTCAGATTAATAAATAAAGCGCTGAACGCTGTACAAAATTATATTTTAAGATTTTAAATGATATACGGTTTCATGTTATAAGTCCCTTTCCATTGACTTTGTAAAATCCTATACTGTTCTATGTCCTTATTCAATGAAATTTGCTCTAGCATATCATGTGACAAAAGTTCAACATGGAGGGCCAGATGAATGCATTCACTGACATGTATGTTATTTGTTTGAAGAAATAAGTGAGCTTAGAGAAATATAATTATAATATGTTGAAAGCTTATTAATTAAGTTTAACATGTGTTCATTTTCCATTCCTACTTAAATGTTTTCACACTAGAAAATAACAATAATTGTTTGTACTGAGGAGTTGTACCAGTGAAATAGTGATGACAACTAAATATTTGATCAAATTTCAAAGTCCAAGGGCCATAACTCGGCCAAAAAGCATTGGACCGAAACGAAATGTAAACATAATCTGTAATTCATCATTATACATTCATATGCCAAACATCAAGTCAATATATCAAAGCATAGCGAAAAAAAAAAGTGTTCGCAACTGTTTTATTTTCGAATTACAAGCATGGGCAATCGTATATGTCCCGGCCATTTAGTGACGGGGACATAAATATCGCATGTACAATTTCATATCAGGCCTGAAAAAGACTAAATAGTCATGTACTGTAACGTTATTGCCGTCATGGTAAACAAATTGGTCTAAAAAGTCGTTTGACACTCATCCGTGAAAAGAACTTGCCATTCAAAGGATAAAAACAGTGAAATAATATATTTGTTTGTTTGACAATATTTCAGTTATATCGTGGCATTCAGTTTTATTGGTAGAGGACCTGGAAAAAAAATCACCGATCTGTCGCAAGTCACTCACAAACTTTACCACATAATGTAGTACACCTGGCCCTGATCGAAATCGAACATCAGTGGTAATAGGCACTTATTGCATAGGTAGTTGTAAATCCACCTACCATACGATCACGGCCCCTACTATAATTTAATAAATATAAACATGTACCTTGTTTTATACGATTTTTCTTTTGGTTAACTAAATATTATATTTGCTTTACTGTGTATTAAGTATATATGCTATGAATTGCAAACTTTAACCTGATTGTCAGTTGCTGTGATGAAAGAACGGATATAACGCTATTAGATCGAGTCGAACAAATTCGCCTTGTAATTGACCACCAACGACTATATATTTCACTACTACAGGTCTCTTCCATACGAAAAGCAGAAATCTAGGCTGCAGTCTACCGTTTCTCTCTTCTGAACCAAATAATTGGTTCGATTGATTGATTGGTGTTTAACGTCCAGCGAGCAATTTTTCAGCTATATTCAGGACGAGAACATTTAAAATTTTAAACGCCACGGGACTCGAAACAAGGAAAGGTGATGGGTACGGACGGATAATTTTGCCAGTGCAACAGGTCACTTATGGACCACTCATCATGAGCTGTTACACTAGGTTCTTTAACGTGCGGAGAGGGTGGCAATCTCTTAACACGGGACCTCGGTTTTATTTACGTCTCATCCGCAGGACGGGTTGGTTGTGAATTTCTACATCCCGCACAACCGACGGACGCCCCTTCAAGCCGAAGAAGCTCTCGGTCCCATTTCTATACCCCGGGGTTGATCCCTTTTAGAGGACTAGTGCCTCTAGGGCGGAGAAACCTGGTGCCTATTCTACCCCCGGCACACCCTCTATGAGGGGGGTTGTACAAATAAAAGAAACATTAAAAAGATAAAAACCATACATCTAGAACATGTTATATAACTATATTTTTGTATATAAATAAATTTCTTTCAAAAATTGCAAAATTGTGTCGCCTGCGACATTTGTAAATAAATTGGATAAACTGTTGGCATTGTAGAATGTCTGCCGAACATCGGCAACATCCACACAATCAATCAAGACATGTTTTAATGAAAAATTAGCCTTACACGGAATACATTCTGGTCGTTCCTCGTTATTTAACAAATAGCTATGAGTAAGTCTACTATGACCTATACGACATCTGGTCAAGCCTACCTGTTCCTTCCGATTTTGACCGTAAGAACAAGGAGTCTTGCCAACTAGGGAATGTATTTCGTGTAATTTGTTATGAAGTTGCTGGTCCCAGCTATCTTGCCAACGTTTTAAAATATATTTCACTATAAAAGGTTTAATATCTGTATAAGGAATAGAACAATTGGATACAGGTTCATCCAATGCGTTCTTGGCTTCCCGGTCAACGACTGTGTTCCCATGAATACCTATATGACTAGGGATCCATGTGAAAATTACATGTTTACCAATAGCAACAAGGCTTTTATCAATTTCAACAATTTTTAAAATAAAAGGGTTTTGAGTTTTACAACTCTCAATTGCCAACAGGCAAGAAAGAGAATCGGAACAGATCATGAATTTACTCTTTTCAGAAGAGGCAACAAACTTCAAGGCAAGAAGTATTGCATTAGCTTATGCACTGAAGATCGAACTGGCAGACGGTATTCGAGTAGAGTAGACCTGCTGTCCGAAAACAGCTGCCGACGCTACTCTATCACCATCCTTTGAACCATCAGTATATATTGCAGAGTATTCAGATGTTACCGATCTAATTGCAGCAAAATGTTGCTGAATTAGTAAAGGGTTAGTTTCTGATTTTTTGTGTTGTGCAAGTTCAAAGTTAAAAGTAGGTTTTGGATTTAACCATGGAGGGTTTTCAGGAATTACAATAGGTGCTGTCATCCAAATTTATATCAGAATTTTCAAAATGTGTATTTATTCGGAGTCCAAAAGGTTGAATTGTATTGGGTTGTTTATCATAAACATTTTCATATAGAGGATTAAAAACACAGTCATGTGCAGGATTTGAAGGACAATCCTTCAATTTGGTTGCATACTGCATACCAAGTTTGATACGTCTGTTTTCAAGGGAAGGCTCGTTTGCTTCAACATACAAACTCTCAACTGGAGACGTTCTGAACGCTCCAAGTGAGAGTCGTAATCCTTGATGATGGACTGTATCTAGCAACTTAATATACGATGGACGGGCTGAACCGTAAACGATACATCCGTAATACAATTTGGATCGAATCAACGATCTATATAAATTTAATAAAACCGTGCTATCCGCACCCCAGTCGGTACTGGACACAAATTTTAAAATATTAAGAGCTTTAAGGCTCTTATTTTTTAACATTTTAATATGAGGTAGAAAGGTAAGTTTACTATCAAAAAGAAGACCTAAAAATGTTGTTTCTGAAACTATTTTAATAGAAGAATTATTTAATTTTAACTCCGGGTCTGGATGGAGTCCTCTTTTATTACAAAAGTGCATTCCTAGAGTTTTTGAGCTGGAGAATTTAAATCCATTCTCCATTGCCCATTTTTCTATCTTATTTAGACATAGTTGTAATTGTCTTTCAACGTTGTTCATATTCCTGCCCCGATAACATATCAGGAAGTCATCTACATAGAGAGAAACCTCAATGTTATCGTTTAAAACTTTAGCAAGACTGTTTATTTTAATACTGAATAATGTAACAGAGGATGCTTCCCTGGGGAACTCCCATCTCTTGTTCCTGAATGTCAGAATAGGTTGAATTAACTCCGACATTAAATTCTCTGTCAGATAGAAAATTTGAAATGAAATTAGGTAGCTTACCTTTCAACCCCATATCAAAGAGGTCTTTTAAAATGCCATATTTCCATGTTGTGTCGTATGCTTTTTCTAAATCGAAAAAGATAGACACAGCATGTTGCTCTTTGGCAAAGACGTTTCGAATAAAAGTTTCAAAACGAACAAGATGATCTAATGTGCTTCTACCTTGACGGAATCCACACTGTATATTGGACAAGAGTCCATTGGATTCAAGAAACCATACAAGGCGAGCATTGATCATCCTTTCCATGGTTTTACACACGCAACTAGTTAGTGCAATAGGCCGATAATTCGACGGTTCGGAATGGTCTTTACCAGGTTTTGGAATAGGAATGACATTAGCTAATTTTCAAATTGATGGCAAGTCGCCTGTTTCCCAAATGTCATTCATGAGATCTAAAAGAACTGGAGTGCCAATTCCGGAAGATGTTTGAGAAGCTGGTAATGGATATCGTCGGGGCCACATGCAGTGTCATACGCCTTATCCAACGATTTTCTCAATTCATCAAACGAACGAAAACGGCCGATTGTATACCTCCAAATTCTTTGATTTAAAATTCAATCTAGTCTTTTCCTTTTGCTTTTGAAATTTTTGAAATTAATGATCGTAATTTTGGGTAGAAGAGTTTTGTGAACATATTTGGCCTAATTTATTTGAAATGTCCTGTTCAGATGTTAATGTGTCATGTCCATCTTTTAAATGATGGACGTTTGTTTTATTATTTTTGCCTTTAATTTTTTGTACCATATTCCAAACCTTATTCATCGGTGTATGGCAATTTAATTTAGAAACAAAATTACGCCAGTAAGTGCGCCGATTTTGTTTCAATGTTCTTCGAGCTTTCGCCCTGAAGATGCGAAAATTGCCGAGGTTTTCCGATTTTGGATGTTTTCCGAACCGTCGTTCGCGACTCTAAGCTATACACCTTTTTTCTTTTAATCTTAATCTTTCGAAAAGACTTGTTCAGTTCGTTGACCGTTATGCTAAAAAGTCTTATGTCATTAAGGAAAGTGGACTCGACCTCTGCATAAAACTTTTGTTAATATTAATTTATAGTAGTTCCCTTAGGACATATATACCTGTGACGTCAACTACTTGACTTGACTTCTATAAAAGATATGATGCTAAATTAGAGCATTTCGTGAGTTTCACATTCACAACAAAATTCCTCGAGAGCGGTTGTGTTTTCTTGAACTAACACAATCATATTAGATATATTTTAATATATAATCCGTCGAGAGTTTTAATATTCTCGACAAAACAATAATTTATTGAAAATATGATTTTAAAACAGAAACAATATATTCAAACCACACTAGTAGTATATGGGGACAGTTCAAGTCGTATTTGCGGGGGAGCCACCGGAAGTGACGTTAGTCATGTGCCCTCTCCGGAAGTGTGTTCTGCACATGCGCAACCGGAAGTTGTGCCATATCTGCCCGGCTTTGTTCTTCTTACTAGAGTAGTACAATTTTGATCGGAAGTGACGTCAACCTGACGAGGCCCTGTCCAGAAGTATGTTTTTTCTTAGTAGTAGTTGGCTACCGGATGTGACTGTCATTTGACCCCTTTGGGTTCCCATGGATGTGCGCATGCGCAACACCCGTAGTGACGCATTCGGAAGTGTCCTTGGGGTGTTCTCTAGGACGTTCGCGTCCTATAGCCACAGGAAACCCCACGTCCTATATTTAGCATGGTTACTGGAACTAGCCCTGGTTATCTGCCCCCTTTTATTTTCATATAGTGTCTATATAGGTTGTGTAGTACTTCTACTTTGCTAAGAGTACATTTGAAAATGTCCACCTACAAAAATGTTTTTTTTTAATATCTTTACTTTTAATGTTTAAAATAAGATAACAATTAACAAAAATAAAATCGATAAATTTCATGGTCAATTTGTAATTACTTGCGGTTATTTTTGTTTTGTTTTTGTGTTGTATGTATTGTGATGCTCTATTTTAATTATACTAGATTTGAAATACTTGTATTGTGACATGTATATATTAATGAATTACTTATTTAACCCTTGCATGTCCAAAAAGTATTATTTTTCCAAAGATCCTACTTTTAGGCTTTTCAAACCACCCCTCGAGTGCCAACGTCCTATTTATAAACTTTGTGTAAAACCGAATGCATCGATGACGTCACAAGTTCAACGATAGTACCGTTTTGTAATATATATATATATATCAAAGGCATTGCCGCATCTTGTTTTGTTCTCAATCCCAAAACGGATTGAAATATTTCATAGCACCAACCAACCACATCACTGGAAATTGAACCAATCAGATTACAAGAAACAAACCAACCAGATTCCTCATACCAAGAAATGAACAACCAATTACAGCCATCGTAATAATTGACTTTTGCAATGTAAATCCGGACCAAAAATTTACGTCATTACCACCATGCCAAAAAAGATGAATATATACATCAGAAAGGAACATATACTGGCCAGACATTTTGATAACATGGAAGACGAAACTGCCGGGATATTTTAGTGAATAGGGTGGTGGATTGGACTTGCTGTGGGATTCCATCCAGCAGATTGTAGGCTTGTTCGTCAACAACACAGAATTTCTGAGGTTAGGCGGACAAACCTACAATTCACCCCAGAGGCGAATCCTAGAGATGCCCATGCCATCTCTAGGACTGACCAGAGGACCTACTCGCCAAGAATGTACGCGAGTATTGATCGTGTAGCATTGGAACCAGTCGAAAAAGATGCATGATGAAGTAGTACATAAACACAAAATTTGACTGCTGGTTGTGCTCATTAGGGGGAAAGGATACTGTATTCTAGCTTGACAGTTAGATATCCTTGGAAACACATAGAAAATCACTATACAGTCACAGATTAAGCTACATGATATTTAATAGTGTTTGATTTTTTGTGTTGTATGTATTGTGAGGCTCTATTTTAATTATACCAGATTTGAAATACTTGTATTGTGACATGTATATATTAATGAATTACTTTTTTAACCCTTACATGTCCAAAAAGTCTTATTTTTCCAAAGAGCCTATTTGTAGGCTTTTCAAACCACCCCTGGAGTGCCAACGTCCTATTTATAAACTTTGTGTAAAACCGAATTCATCGATGACGTCACAAGTTCAACGATAGTACCGTTTTGTAATACCGGTATATATATCAAAGGCATTCCCGCTTCTTCTTTTGTTCTCAATCCCAAAATGGATTGAAATGTTATATAGCACCAACCAATCAGATTACAAGAAACACACCAACCAGATTCCTCATACCAAGAAATGAACAACCAATTACAGCCATCGTAATAATTGACTTTTCCTATGTAAACCCAGACCAAACATTTACGTCATTACAAACAGGCCAAAAAATGAAGGTGTACATCATACCCCTGTACTCCACGACAGAGAATCCCACAGCCAGACGAGGACGATGGTTGGATTTCTTCGTGAAACCAACCATCGTCCAACGGCCCTTTTAAGGGCCATACAAATATTTCAAGAAGAAGTGTAAATCGGGGTGTAACAATTAACCAACGGCCCTTTTAAGGGCCATACACATATTTCAAGAAGAAGTGTAAATCGGTGTGTAACAATTAAACATTATGTGATCAAGATACTTGTATCACGTCTGTGGTTTTCTCTGGGTCCTTGCCTGCTGAACTCTTTAAAATGATTATATAAGATATTGGTTTTTATCTAACATTTTGTACGTTTTCCTTTAAATTTAAAGAAAGTAGTCTGTCTTATACAAGATGCGGTATCACCACACTGTGTTGAAAAAAAAATGGTTCAGCTTCGCACGCACAGTTCTCTGCCAAATTACTTAGTCGTGACGTCATATCATTGGAATGTGAGCAACGTTGAATGGCAAAATAACGTGACGTCATGCACGAATTGTTCCTACCTTATTTCTATCTTTATTCCATTGGATGCCGATAATGTTGGGGACAGTTTTTATTTATTTATCTTATTTCTACCATTATTCCATTGGATGTCGATAATTGACTTTTCCTATGTAAACGCAGACCAAAAATTTACGTCATTACTAACAGGCCAAAAAATGAAAGTGTACATCAGAAAGGACCACATACTCTCAAGACATTTCGACAACATGGAAGACGATTCTGCCGGCATTTTTTACGGCGAAGAGGGTAGTGGAATGGCCTGGCTGTGGGATTCCATCCAGCATAGTAGTAAATGGGCACAGCTCGTCATATTTGCGGTGGAGATTTCAGATGTCACAGGGAAGACAAATTTGTGACTGTTGAGTGGAAAGATTGTAAAGGAGAAAGTTATTACAGTAATTTCTCCTTTACATCAAGGCTCTAAATTGTCCTCATGTAATAGAACTTTTCAAGGTAGAACTGGTTGGAAGAAACAGTGTGTTAAGCAACCAGATTGTGCTAAATGTTATATTGAAGGCATGTTTGGTGTAGATAAGTCCAACCAGTATTTATCACGATATCCGTGTTATATAAAGTCAAAGTTTCATTGGTGGAAAGTTTTATTTTTCCATTCTATTGATATTATGATTGTAAATGCATTTATTGTTTTCCAGGAACTTAAAAAAGAAAACCCACAAAAGTTTGATAATTTACCTGTACATTTTGGTCAGTTGGAATTCAGAGAATCTCTTGTAAAAATTTTATTAGGTCTTGATTCTGGTGTAAAACATTCTGATTTTAAATCTACTTGCATTCCATCTTTTAATGAAAGCTCCAAGAGATTAAGATGTACTTTTTGTTATGCTCATGCCAAGTTAAATGAACTGCCAAAAACACATTGTAAAACATTGTTCCATTGTGGAAATTGTAATGTGAATCTTTGTTTTTCTCCGGCAGAGATTGCTTTACTAAATGGCACATTACAGAAGGTGCTAGAGTCAGGGCTTGGGTAAAAAAAAATGGAAGCAATAAAGATCATTAAGCTATGTTAAATTTTAGTAAGTCTGTATGTCACGTTTGCTTTGACTGAAACAATTTTTTTTCAGTGTAACTTATAACAAAATCAAAGAAAAAGCCAAAAAAAATTAAAAAAGATGTTAAACAAAACATGTTGATATCAAGTCAGCAGTTGTGAATACAAAAAAAAGAGAGAAAACAATAAAGTAGTGGCAAAAGAAAAAAACACTAGATCACAAAATTATGAAAAAGCACAAAAAAGGAAGAACAAAATATATAAGCTTTGGTAGTTTAAAGACAAACAGTGAACTTCCAGTTCAGAGATGGTGGTTCAAATCCACCCCAAAGCTAAGAAGTTATTTGTTTTAATGTTAGTAGTATTTTTATCACTAGTATATGAGCATAGGTATAACCTATTTTTGAAGGTAAGAAGTGGCAGCTTCAGATGTCAAAACCTAAGTCATTAATGTAAATTACTAGTACCAGTTAATTAGTGATTTTAAAGACCTCAATTATATCATTAAATGAAAACTATATGTCACTAGATCAATTTTATGTCTGAATATGTGATGAAATGCTGAAATTCAGACATAGTTCCATGGTTGTTATGCAGTAGAAATGGTTCCTATGCAGAAGAAATGGTTGATATGGATCAAGACAGGTAGTATATAATTCCTATTTCTTTTATTATAAAAATAGATTAAGAGACTGACACATCTACAGCAAAATTCGATTTTTTCATTAGCAATGATTTGTAGAAAGTTTTGTTGTAGATGCAGGAAAACTACAAGCATTCTTTTATTTTTTGGACATGAACATTAACTTCTTACCAATATTTTAGGTATTAATAATATGTTATAATATTAACAATCACAATCTACCTTTAAATAAAAACTCAACATATCTCTTCAAAGTATTTTTGTGTAAAGAAATTGATTTCATGTTTGAAAATATGATGAAATACTGAAAATCATATCTCGTCCTCACGGTTGCCATGCAGTAAACATGGTTGCTAAGAATAAATTACAGTTTTTGCTCTTGAAAGTGCAAAAATATTACCAGAGGCTCTCAAGAGCCTGTATCGTTCACCTGGTAATAAAAAAAAAAACAATTGGTCCTATGTAAAAACTATGTTCTGCAGTGGTAGCCATCTTGGAATGACGATCAACATAAAAAACACAAAGTTTGTAAAGAACCTTCCAATGATTGATGCACAGTTTAGGTTCAATCAGTGCAATAGCTTCATTTTGAATTTCATATCAGAACAAAAAACGTAAAGTTTGTAGAGGACCATACAATGAACATTCATGTACAGTTTGGCTTTAATCATATTTGTAGTTTCTGAGAAGAAGGCATTTGAACATTTTCCCATAGGGTCCAATGTTAATCTATGTCCTGCGGTGGTGGCCATCTTGGATTTCCGATCGGCATAAAAAAAACACACACCTTGTAGAGGACCTTCCAATGATCATTCCTGGGCAGTTTGGTTTCAATTATCCAAGTGGTTTCAGAGAAGCGTTTTGAAACATTTTTCCCATAGGGTCCAATGTTAAAACTAAGTCCTGCCGTAGTCGCCATTTTGAATTTCATATCGGAAGAAAAAACCTTAAGATTGTAGAGGACCATCCAATGAACATTCATGTACAGTTTGGCTTTAATCATATTTGTAGTTTCTGAGAAGAAGGCATTTGAACATTTTCCCATAGGGTCCAATGTTAATCCATGTCCTGCGATGGCGGCCATCTTGGATTTCCGATTGGCATAAAAAACAGTAACTTGGTAAAGGACATTCCAATGATCATTCATTTACAGTTTGGGTTCAGTCAGTTCATTAGTTTCAGAGAAGAAGATCTTTGAAATTTCAGCCAATCAGAGCATATTATTGGCCCTGGCAGCCATATTGAATATCCGACTGGAACGAAAAACAGTAACTTTGTAGAGGACCATCCAAGGAACATTCCTGCTAAGTTCGGTTCCAATCGGCCAAGTGGTTTCGGAGAAGAAGCTTGAAATGTGAAAAGTTTACAGACGACGGACGCCAAGTGATGGCAATAGTTCACCTGGACCTTTGGTCCAGGTGAACTAAAAAGATAGACAGCTTTACTTTATAATTCTATTTCTTAATATAATAATAATTATTCCATTATTGTTAGAAACACTGGTGAAATAATGACCATAAATTGCTGTTGTAAAGGTTACTTAGCAACCGAAAACAATTTACTTCTGATGAAAATCCTAAATACAAATGAGTATGGAATAAAAATTAAATATCATAGAAGATATTTAATGTTAATATTACACACTATTTCACAATGTATAGTGTGTTTATAGTGGAACCTTTTTGTGTTTGATGAACAAATATAGGTATTTTTTGCTACTTAGTAAATGCGAATGTGGTTACCATAACAACAGCTCTTGATTTTTCTGCAATATAGCATTTTATTTTCAAAAACAACTTTAATGCCTTCACTTTGGTACCTAACATTAGGATGAATCACCATTGATATCACCATACTAGTGTCTACAACTCAAACTTAGTTTTGGTCATGATTTTGCACCAAAAAGTCATAAATGGTAAAGAGCTAAGGCAGTCCAGTTTGAAAATCCATAAAAAAAAACCGCGGTATTATTTTTTGGTTCAATACACGCAATAATGCATTAATTTTACTCATTTAAGCCATAAACCAATAAAATTATGATTGATCTACTCAAAATAAAAAAAAATAATATTAGGAATCAATCACAAATGTCACGTGATCACATTAAAGAGAAAGTAGCATCATGACCACTAAAACCGAACAGAACAACGGCACGCCGATGTTCAATACAAGTAATGAAGGAACCAGCGGATTGGGGATATCCTATTCTTCAAGAAAAATGCGTAATAAAAAAAGTGTTGAATTTCATTTTATTAAATGTGCGAATAGATTGAAAGGCCAAATATGCCAGAAACCCCCCCTTTTCCGAGTTAATTATCGTATCTAATGATAAAGTCTGTTGACTGTTGCAATTTTTCCAAGATCAGGGTTGCGTTCAATATCGTAGCAGCCAACCTAGCTGCTAGGTAAACTAGCCATGACCTTATTGAACGATTAGCTACGTAGCAGTGCTAACAAATATGGCGCCAATCATATAGAATAATTTCTTGGAACATTTTAGCTAATCGTATTTGTCTAGTTACCTTAATAAATTATCATCCATCTTGAATTCAAAAGCTAGCAGACATTTTTTAAACTAGCTAGAGCTATGTAGCGGCTAGGCTAGCTTTCCGTTCAATAGGATTTTTCTACGTAGCTCAACCTAGCAGCTACGATGTTGAACGCACCCCAGTCTTCGGGATGCCGTTGTTCTATCGAGTTTTATAAATTTATTTGACAAATACCAATGTCATCGATTATTTTAAAACACACGAAGGACTTAGTATGTAATATACAAATATGGACGGATGCAAATTCCTGATAAATGACGTTCATTTTACGTCATAACGAGCATATGTTTAATAAATTATTTTAAATAACATGTTATGATGTATTACCTAAAAGAAAAACCTCTTTTCTGAATTAAAACAATTAATTTGTCTAAATTCTAATTATATTTCTGCTGACCTATTGAGGACCAACAAAGGGTAGCTTTTAAAAAAAAAAAATATCATTTTCATATATATTAATTGCTTATTTTGTCTACATCAGCTGATCTTGTCAGAATGATTTTTTGCCATGAATAAATTCTAGACTTCGTCAGTTTTAAAACATGTTATCCTTCATGTAGCCATGTAAAATATTTGTGCACCGTATTAATATGTACGAAGAAATTAAAATCGTAAATTATTAGCAATTTCTTATTGAGCAATTATTTTATTTGGTAACTGTATTGATATCCAACTTTTTTTTGTGTAGAATTCTGGAGGCTCCCCAAAGGGTAGTGTGAAGTACATGGACGATATATTGACTTGCACCTATAATAACTCATATCTTATCCTTGTTTACTCTCAGAAATAAAATAGTAAATATCCATTGTGTTGTATTGTTAAAAAAATCCAAACAGATTGGAGAATATATGTGAATACACTTACATTCCCTTTCACTTCAGTGTGTACCTCAACTAAAACAACTCAATAAAATTATATTTTTTTATTTCATTTCAACTAAAAAATGATAATAATATATATCTAACAAATCCAATTACAAACTAAAAAATAAAAATAAAAATACATACATAATCACCAATATTTTGCCTCCTTTATTGGAATCAAGATGGAAAACCAACAGAAACAGCCACCATGAATATCTGCAATTTTGCAAAAATTTTGATCGCTAGATCAACAAAAGACAGGGAATTTATAAAATATTGGGATGACAAAAACAAAGGCCTATCACAAGAATCTCCCAAAATATGACATTAGTCCTGCTCAGAGGCATGACAACTACACCACTTTTACAGTCTCTTATCCAAAAATGCAGGTTCCATTTGATATATTCAGACGACGACTTCCTAAATTAGAGAAAAACATTACAACAAATTCAAACTGGACAGAAAATACCAAGACACAGAATAAAACAAAGTTTATTGAAGCCTTTTCATTATATTCTTGGGAAATTAACTTGTCACTACAACAAAAACTTAGACATGCCTTTCAGGACTGCAAATCATGTTTGTCCGTCAATACAGATATATTATATAGTCACTCTTCCTTTCCCACTGAAAACAGAGAACTAGTTAAGTTATGTAACAATGTCACTAGCACATTTTAAGAGAAATCACCACTATGTACAAAAGAAATGGAAACAAAAGTCCAAAACTTTGTTAAGATATTGTCCCCAATTGCTGAAAGAAATCTCGGGAGTTGACATATCAAAATTATTATCAAAGGCTATGAAATTAACACCAAAAAATGTCATGAAGAAAAAAGGAAAACAAAGACTCTACAAGCAAAGAGAGACATGACAAAAATTGTAAAAGAAATAGAATCAAACGACGCCGATGTCCTAAATGTTCTCGCCTCCGGTAAATCTTTTGAGCAATATGAACGGGATAGACTTTTTACTTTTAATATCGATACTGAGGAGGCAGAAAAGTTAATGATAAAACGCTGCAACAAGGAAAATGCTGATGTAATTAAACAAAAAAAACATCATGGACATTTCTCTAGATATCTATTTGAACAAGAGAAATTTTTACAAGATATCCGATCATTAAAACCAGCAAGTCATGTAAATTGGCAAAGTATGGCCAAGAAATACCAAATACAAACTAAAAATGGTGTTTTCCCACTGAATCGGGGTCAAAGAATTTGCCAAACAAAATGGTATAAACACCAACCATTTCAACAACCATGTACGAGTCAGTGGACGAGACTATCTCCGACGTGTAAGGCGTGCCAATAAAAGACTGACAAGCAAAGTAGCAATACCATCCTACAGAAGTTCGAAGCACATTAAGGCAAGTCAAAGAAAAAGTGAGAATTGGGGACTTCAACATTCGAAGAAAAATAGTTCCAACAGCAAGCACTACTAATATAATTGACAAAACAGGTAAAAAAACACTGAAGGCAGGAACAAGCAACTAACTCTTACCTCAAAGCAATTAAACCATTAACCCCCCTTCCCCACAACCCAATGTAAATCCTGGTTCCACCTTTAGAGACAGGCACAAAAATGTGGCAGGGCTAAAACGATTAATGGAATAGATGCAACAAAAACAATGTAAGTTGATCAGCTTTCAAATGTATATTAGTAACTACCCCGGTATACAATTTAGAGCAAGATTTTTACAGGCCTGGGTCAATTACATTGCAAAGTAATACATATGGAGGGCAATATCGGAATAGAAAGACTGAACCAAGGGTCATGGTACAGACCACTAGAAATGATAATGCCCAAGCCAGAGGCAAGCGAAATATTACTTTCACGGTCAGTGCCATGACCCAAGGGCAGACCGTCTCTCCTGATATTGCCCTCCATATCAGTATCTATTGTGTTTATTGCATCGAAGACGAGTATTTGACACACAATATAAATGCACAGAAATTGTTCAACCAATTAAATGTATGCTTTATATTCTGATATGCAATAAACTACAATTACATTACAAAACTTCAATTACAATTACCATTTCCAATCTATTTTTTACGCGAGGCCAGAGGTAGAATAGGCACCAGGTTTCTCCGTCCTAGAGGCACTAGTCCTCTAAAAGGGGCCAACCCCATGGGAACTCCGGGGTATAGAAATGGGACCGAGAGCTTCTTCGGCTTGAAGAGGCGTCTGTCGGTAGTGCGGGATGTATAAATTCACAACCAACCCGTCTTTCGGATGAGACGTAAATAAAACCGAGGGCCTGTGTTGAGAGATTGCCACCCTCTTCGCACGTTAAAGAACCCAGTGTAACAGCTAATTATGCTCATGAGTGGTCCATAGGAGACATGTTGCACTGGCTAAATTCTCCGTCCCTACCCATCACCTTTCCTTGTTTCGAGTCCCGTGACGTTTAAATTGTTTGGCCCATCCGTCCCCCGTTTTCAACCTACATATTGATTTATTGTAAACATGTTCTCGTCCTGAATATAGCTGAAAAATTGCTCGCTGGACGTTAAACCTCAATCACTCAAAACCTTTTCTTACCATGTAATCCTATTGGATTTGCTGTCATACTAGTGATAATGACCGCCTCAACCTTCACAACTGCTGCAATTATATATAAATGTAAACAGAAAAGGTTTGTTTCAATGCAAAATTGTATATTTTCCAGACACTCTTGAGAAAAACAAAATTATTTACAGCAGAAAGTTTGATCTGAAAACATTGAGGGAGGAATTTTTGAATGAACATGTGAAAGCTGGTGTTGTGAGACAATTTACTGACGAAGACTATAATAATCTTTCTGAAGAACAGATAAAGGTCAGGTATGTGAAGAAACAAACAATTAAGTATATACCAAATGCCCCATGTGAATGGTCAAAAGGTTGATAGTATTAAATACTATCACACTTAACACAAAATGTACTTCGTTGAATGCTTTCAAATTAATCATATTAACCAGAAAGTCTGCATAAAAAGTAAAGTAGAACACCACTGTTTCAAAATTCTAAAATACTCCCCATTACATATGCGACAAAAGTCCAATTACTAAAAATCAAAGTGTAACTGACAAACTTGGTATACAAATTTAAAAAAAAAAACAATGCATTATGAAATATCTACATTAACAATCAATTTTTTTTTTGAATATCTTGCCAATACAGCTGGATGCAAAATATGTGTAGAGGGAACACTCACATGAGCTCTAATCCCACTAAGATCCTTATGGGGCAAGTGTACATTATGTGATAAAGTTTGTCAGTGACTTGCGGCAGATCATTGGTTTTTTTTCCGGTTTCCTACACCAATAAAACTGACCGCCACGATATAACTCAAAGATCTCAATGAATTGTCAAATCCAATAAAAAAAAAACCAAGGGATACCCATATATGATGTCCTGCGACTTTTCAGTGGTGATGGACCAGCCAGGCAGTTTGAAGCTGGTCAGCAACGTGGAGGCCACTTCAACTGCATTTGTGGTACAAGGGCCAATGAGCATAAAAACCTGGCATCAACATACAACAACAAAATAAAATCATTAGAAGATAGGAGACAAACATTTGTTGATGGTATGCTATGGACTTATATTAACTCAGGGCCAGACAAATCCTTTTTCAAATCTAAGGAAAGAAGATCTTACTGATGAACTGGAATGTAGGGGAATAAACACAAATAACTTACACAAAACTGAGCTCCAACAAGAACTCTAAGAAACATTAGAAGGGTTACAGCGTTCCTTGCTCTTATGTGCAGTAATCCAACTACAACTGCATCTGAAATCAACTGTCAACAATATGAGGTTTTAGCATGTGAACCACTGCATGATATTACAAATTTTGTACAAAACATTATCAATGAATTACCATCTCACATTGACAACAAAGAAATCAAAAAACAATATGAACAATTTTGTTCTCAAACCGTAGGAGAGAAAAATCACATTAAAAGGTCAGATGCTAGATTATATGCAGTAAAACTAGCAAAGTTCACACAAACCATGTTTCAAGATGGAAAAGTAAACAACGACATCCTGACAATATGTAACTCTTTGGCAGAAATTATTAACATTTGTTATGACAGCTATACCCGAAGAACTCCAAAACAAATCTTGAGACTTTACAATCTTCGTTATTTATTTTCAAATACATGCATATCAGTAATTGGAAATCCAAATACAATGTCCGAAAGAAAGTTTTATGGAAATCATTTCCAGTCTAATCACACATGCTCCTGAGACCTACATACTTGTCTGCCTACGCTCCGTAGTTCCCGAAGAAGAAAGGAGTTTTGGAGATCTAAGATCAATCTAAAAAAACACAAGTAACAGGCAACCTTCACATGTTATTGACAATGCTGTTCTGCGTTTTAGAGCTCAACAAAAGTACCGTGAAAAACAAAATTCACTTCAACGACAAGAAGCAATTGTTAGCCAGCAAGCCAGCCTTCTCAATGATAACATAAATACAACAATTCCTATTACATCAATAATGAAAAATCCATACAAATTCCAGACACATCTTCAACGCATTTCTGATTTCCTCTTGTGTGGCAAAGGTATATGGTGGAGCAGCGATGAGAGGTCAGTCATATTTTATGATGTCACAGACAGGTCAGTCACCTCCACTGCAGGACCACCACTTCATGTAAGGTCTTACTTTGAAAAAGAAGAAACAAACTACATTTGTAAATTTTGGGAGAAATGTATTTCAGAGTTTAACAAACAGAACCTGCAACTGCCTATCCACAAAATCAAATGCTACTAGGAAGGACAGCTGACACAGACAATCTATTCTGATTTGAAAATGAAAGTGATGATATAGGTAAATATTTTAATATTAAAAGTGCATAACCAATCAAAATGTTACAGTTAATGGTATTTGGCATCCTTTAGAAGGTATTCAGTTGATGCGAGTCACATTTCATTCATCTTTGACCAATCAATCATATGCAAGATAATTAAATAGATTGACTAATTACACAAAAACTCTCATCATGTACGAACCTTTGACACATATTCATTCATTTCTTTAAAAAGTCCAACAGAAGTGTGTTTCCAAGAAATCAGCTGACAACCATGGTTACTTCATACTCTGTCTTCTGAAAATACAATATACGATGATATACCTGTTGAATTCAAAATCCCATTTTAATATTGAACATTTCAGATAACCGACCAGATGAATACATAAATAATTATTATTAATTAGAAGGTATGCTGTATGCAGTTTATGAGTTTTTCAACATCTGAGCTCAAACCTATATACTTCCTTAAATTTGACTAACCTCAGGAAGTTGCAAGCGCATAAATAAATGAATCTTTTACATAATCAATTTTAATAAATTGAAAAAAAATGAAATGAGAAATGCTGGTACCAGTATTTCGCAGCCGTCAACCACTTGCTCATGATAATTGCCAAATAGTCATTTCACATCAAATCAAATACTTTTACAACCATACAAACCTTAGACATATTTTTGTTCATTTCTTCATATTCCAACAGAAGAAAGAGTTCAAGAATACAGTTGACAACCATGGTCACTTATTGTTATACGACTTCACATTCTGTGATCTGAAAATACAATGTTATCCAATTGTTCTATTCCTTATACAGATATTAAACCTTTAATAGTGAAATATATTTTAAAACGTTGGCTAGCTAGCTGGGACCAGCAAATTCATAACAAATTACACGAGATACATTCCCTAGTTGGCAAGACTCCTTGTTCTTACGGACAAAGTCGGAAGGAACAGGTAGTCTTGACCAGATGGCGTATAGGTCATAGTAGACTTACTCATAGTTATTTGTTAAATAATGAGGAACGACCGGAATGTAGGCGACACAATTTTGAAATTTTTAAAAGAAACTGATTTATATTAGAGATGCCAGTCAAAAATCAATTACAGGGGATGCTTGCTGTTTTTTAACCATTAGATAGAGCTCAATCTGAGAAGACTTTTGAGCCTTCATTTGTAAAAATCGGATGAAGGGTTCAAAAGTTATGAGCATTTGAAATTGCCTATTTTTGGTCAATAATTTTCCCAAGATGGCCGCCATCAATAATGGTTTTAATGACTGTTTTAGAGTTCTGATTTTTTGTGCAAACAGCAGATAATGTCTCTACTTTTGTTTTTTTCCATAGATTATAAGTTGTTCTGTCAGAAAAATGAAACTGAACATGTTTGAAGTAATATTCGCCATTTGTTTTACTGTCCAAAATGTGTCGGAGCCACTTTTGATCTTGACCGAAAGGTCCATTATGGCTCACATTGCCATAATTTTGTCAGAAAATAACTTATCTGACATCATAATAGAAGAAATTGTGTGTAGAAATACTTGTGTTGAGTGCAATTATAACATATGAATCACCTTTTACATCTTTTTGTGGAATTATGAATCCATAAAGGTGGGTGTGCAATTAGTGTTCAACATTATTTGAGAATGGCACCGTTTCACAGCAGTTATATGGAAAAATGACACAAAAAGCTTCATATTTCCTAAACTAAAAATGATATCCGTACACAATTTTGAAGACAATACCAGTGTTGTGCACATTCTGTTGGACGTGATGTTTTTTTGTTCAAAATGGCTGCCATTTTTTCATAAAATTCGTCAGACAGGGAACCTGTTCCAAGATAATTTGATCAATTTTTTTATCAATATAATTAATATCACTGAAAAAAAATGGATATGTAGGTTTGTACCAATGACCTCTTATTTGCTTTAGCATTTTATTACGGAATAATTGTCATAATGGTGGCCATTTTGAAAACAAAATGGCTGCCATTGCTTTAAAATTTGTTGCATAAATTTACGTTTTTTAAGATTACTCCATCGTTTCTAGTCAGAATTTGATCATCAAGGTACCAAATTAAAGATATTTTAAAAATCTATAACCTCAAGTAACTAATAACTTAAACTAAATACTTTTCATTTCATATATACCACCAATATGTAATCCCCCCAAGGGGTGAAGATTCCAGACACCTACCCCTTGCCGAAAATTTAACTGGTCGGCTTGATATACATGTAGGTGTTTTTGTTTTCCTACCTCAATGTCTTGCAATCATAATGTAGCTGTACAATTGCTGAAAGTGATGCTATATGCATCAACCACCCAACAAGCATGATAGTGAAACACCTCTAAACTGAACTTCCTTAAGATCAGCTTGTGTTTAAAATAGATGAATATTATTTGCACGGTTTACACATTTCCTACAAAAGGCTACATCTGGAACCTGGAACTTTATTTAAAATAAAGTTATGTTGTTTATATAGGATGCTGTTTATATTCAGGTTTCCCTTTATTACAATTTGAGCAAGTAAATTTGTTTCAATCTTACTCTCCATGTCGTTCGAATCCCGCTCATGGTAACTTAAGGTGTACTTGATAACACATTATTGTGTGATAAAATTCGTCAGTGACTTGCAACAGATCAGTGGTTTTCTTCAGTTCACTCCACCAATAAAACTGACCATCACGATATAACTGAAATATTGTTGAAAGTGGCATTAAACACCATAACCCACCCCCTAACCCTTCTCTCCGTGTCAAAGTTTCAGTCTTGACCATTACTATTCTAATTTGCTTCTTAAAACATGTTCAATGAAAACAACCAAAATATTAAGTTCATTCATTTATTATTCAGGAAATATCTGGTGCATTTTTGAAATACATTATCTATTGTCACATGTATTGTGGTCTGAATAAATCCAGCTACATATAAAACTAAATATTTCATTATGATATAAATTATGAACTCATGATCAGCTGTATATTATCCTGCAGTCCTAAGTTCAGGTAATATCCCAAGGCCAGCTTGGATCACTACACATGTCTTTGACCAGCAAAGCATAATGTCAGGTAAACTGGAAAAAAACAACAGAAGCTGGAAGGGACCACAAAGAAACAGTTCTAACTAGTCTACATTGTACTTATTATCCTTTCATAACTACTATTATAATAAATATAAATTCACATTGTATTTAGACAAAAAAAATTACCAGAGTTTCAAATTTTTGGTATTGACCCCAAAGTTTTTATTGACATTTTTGGACAAAGTTAAAGTCAGATCCTTGTTCTGTATAACCTAGGTAAAAATATATGTTTTGTCTACTTATACTACCTTCCCCTTTTCGAGAATATTAGCAGAAACACTGGTATTTGTTTTTCATTGGTCTATAAATACATATGTATGCAATAAGTTATAACAATTTGTTTACTTTTATTTGAATTTAGTATGTAAATATTCAATAAGTTATAACAATTTGTTTACTTTTATTTGAATTTAGTATGTAAATATTCAATCATGGTCGAGTATCCATGGAAGCTGGCAAATACAAGTAAAAATGTAGCACCATGACAAAAATAAGAATAGAATTAACTTTCTGAAGAGTGAAGACTATAGTCTAGTATAAAAAAAAAAAAAAAATATTTTGTACACAGATAATAGTATAGAAGAAAGTGATTGACTGATGAAAAAAGAGGAAACTCCTATTCTAGAGCCGATACCCTCGTGTTCTAGTTGTTTGGACCAAGCTAGAAACATTTTATTTCCAAATATTTTCCTTAAAAAAAAAAGAGGAAATCAGCGGATTAGAGGAAAACTTTCATCTCTGTTTACACCCCCCCCCCCCCCCCCCCCCCCTTTTCGGTTTCTTTACTTTTGTTTTGAACGCAAGTTGGAAGTATTATAAATTAACAAGAAGTTTTTCATAAACTACTTGAAAAGAAGCAATGCAAAAAATAAATCGTACGTTTAAAACATTGAGAAGAAGGTTTATACATACCTACGATAACACCTGTGTTACAATCAGCGTCGTTGACGTTACTATTTACTTTCCACTTCCAACGATGTACGACGTTCTCCTTCAGACATGTTTAGGGGCGTTTTAAATACTAAAAATCATCTGTGTTCGCGATCTAATATGGTTGAGATGGTATGCTTTCTACGTTGATATTGTAACAGAAAATACAAATATCGCCATCGGAGAACGCTACTCCAAATTTTTCATTCATTTGTTCATCTTGGAACTTTTGAGACGACCATTTTCCGTTTAGCATGATCAGGAAATCGGAAGCGACTGTGACCATGCGCAAGCTACGAATCTGCGCTTTAATTGGATAATAATTATAGAACTATATAACGTCAGGAACATGCCGGGCAAGGCATTGAAATGGGGGACCCTGGTGAAAAAACCGTGCCGCGAATGGTAAAATTCCGAAAACAGCGATTTCGATTCGAACACGTTATATTTAAACGATTCCATATTAAAAGAAACAAAATTTTTAAAGATTTCAAACAATGTCTAGATAATTAATTAATGTAAAAAAATTATATCTTTATATAGTATTATCTGTAAAAATCTGACATCAAAAATTGCATTTTCATGTATCAGCAGCTACCGGAAAACAAAATGGCGGCCGAAATAACGATAAGTCGACATCTCTATTTATATACAAAAATATAGTTATATAACATGTTCTAGATGTATGTCGATTGATTGGTTGGTGTTTAAAAGTCCATCGAGCAATTTTTCAGCTATATTCTAGACGAGAACATTTAAAAATTTAAACGCCACGGGACTCGAAACAAGGAAAGGTGATGGGTATGGACGGATCATTTTGCCAGTGCAACAGGTCTCTTATAGACCACTCATCATGAGCATAATGCTTATAATGAGCTGTAACACTGGGTTCTTTAACGTGCGGAGAGGGTGGCAATCTCTCAACACGGGATCTCGGTTTTATTTACGTCTCATCCGCAGGACGGGTTGGTTGTGAATTTCTACATCCCGCACAACCGACGGACGCCCCTTCAAGCCGAAGAAGCTCTCGTTCCATTTCTATACCCCGGGATTGACCCCTTTTAGAGGACTAGTGCCTCTAGGGCGGAGAAACCTGGTGCCTATTCTAACCCCGGCACACCCTCTATGAGGGGGGTTGTTCAAATAAAAGAAACATTTTAAAAGATAAAGACCATACATCTAGAACATGTTATATAACTATATTTTTGTATATAAATCAATTTCTTTAAAAAATTGCAAAATTGTGTCGCCTCCGACATTTGTAAATAAATTGGATAAACTGTTGGCATTGTAGAATGTCTGCCGAACATCGGCAACATCCACACAATCAATCAAGACATGTTTTAATGAAAAATTAGCATTACACGAAATACATTCTGGTCGTTCCTCGTTATTTAACAAATAGCTATGAGTAAGTCTACTATGACCTATACGACATCTGGTCAAGACTACCTGTTCCTTCCGATTTTGACCGTAAGAACAAGGAGTCTTGCCAACTAGGGAATGCATTTCGTGTAATTTGTTATGAATTTGCTGGTCCCAGCTATCTTGCCAACGTTTTAAAATATATTTCACTATAAAAGGTTTAATATCTGTATAAGGAATAGAACAATTGGATACAGGATCATCCAATGCGTTCTTGGCTTCCCGGTCAACGAATGTGTTCCCATGAATACCTATATGACTAGGGATCCATGTGAAAATTACATGTTTACCAATAGCAACAAGGCTTTTATAAATTTCAACAATTTTTAAAATAAAAGGGTTTTGAGTTTTACAACTCTCAATTGCCAACAGGCAAGGAAGAGAATCTGAACAGATCATGAATTTACTCTTTTCAGAAGAGGCAACGAACTTCAAGGCAAGAAGTATTGCATTAGCTTCTGCACTGAAGATCGAACTTGCAGACGGTATTCGAGCAGAGTAGACCTGCTGTCCAAAAACAGCTGCCGACGCTAATCTATCATCATCCTTTGAACCATCAGTATATATTGCAGAGTATTCAGATGTTACCGATCTAATTGCAGCAAAATGTTGCTGAATTAGTAAAGGGTTTGTTTCAGATTTTTTGTGTTGTGTAAGGTCAAAATTAAAAGTAGGTTTTGGATTTAACCATGGAGGGTTTTCAGGAATTACAATGGGTGCTATGTCATCCAAATTTATATCAGAATTTTCAAAATGTGTCTTTATTCGAGAGTCCAAAAGGTTGAATTGTATTGGATTGGGTTGTTTATCATAAACATTTTCATATCGAGGATTAAAAACAGTCATGTGCAGGATTTGAAGGATAAGCCTTCAATTTGGTTGCATACTGCATACCAAGTTTGATACGTCTGTTTTCAAGGGAAAGCTCGTTTGCTTCAACATACAAACTCTCAACTGGAGACGTTTTGAACGCTCCAAGTGAGAGTCGTAATCCTTGATGATGGACTGTATCTAGCAACTTGATATACGATGGACGGGCTGAACCGTAGACGATACATCCGTAATCCAATTTGGATCGAATCAACGATCTATATAAATTTAATAAAACCGTGATATCCGCACACCAGTCGGTACTGGACACAAATTTTAAAATATTAAGAGGTTTAAGGCTCTTATTTTTAAGCATTTTAATATGGGGGTAGAAAGGTAAGTTTATTATCAAAAAGAAGACCTAAAAATTTAGTTTCTGAAACCATTTTAATAGGGGAATTATATAATTTTAACTCCGGGTCTGGATGGAGTTAGTGCAATAGGCCGATAATTCGACGGTTCGGAATGGTCTTTACCAGGTTTTGGAATAGGAATGACATTAGCTAATTTCCAAATTGATGGCAAGTCGCCTGTTTCCCAAATGGCTTTCATGAGATCTAAAAGAACTGGAGTGCCGATTCCGGAAGATGTTTGAGAAGCTGGTAATGGATATCGTCGGGGCCACATGCAGTGTCATGCGCCTTATCCAACGATTTTCTCAATTCATTTAACGAAAACTGGCGATTGTATTCCTCCAAATTCTTTGATTTAAAATTCAATTTAGTTTTTTCCTTTTCCTTTTAAAATTTTTGAAATTCGGGAGCGTAACTTTGGGTAGAAGAGTTTTGTGAAAATATTTGGCCTAATTTATTTGAAATGTCCTGTTCAGATGTTAATGCGTCATGTCCATCTTTTAAATGATGGACGTTTGTTTTATTATTTTTGCCTTTAATTTTTTTTACCATATTCCAAACCTTATTCATCGGTGTATGGCAATTTAATTTAGAAACAAAATTACGCCAGGAAGTGCGCCGATTTTGCTTCAATGTTCTTCGAGCTTTCGCCCTGAAGATGCGAAAATTGCCGATGTTGGATGTTTTTCGAACCGTCGTTCGGCCTTTTTGCGATTTTTGATGGCATCTTTGCACTCATCATTAAACCATGGTTTTCCTGAGTGTTTTGGATTTTTCGAGGTCTTTGGTAGTATCATCAGCTATTGATATTACTGTTTCGTTAAACTTCAAAATTGGATCGGTGGAATTTCGGATCATTTCCGTTTGAAGATTTTCCCTGCACATCTGTTCGTACCGGGGCCAGTCAGCTTTGTCAAATTTATACCGTGTAGGTCTTTCACCTACAGTAGAATGTAAGCTTTCTAGGATAATGGGAAAATGATCACTTCCACAGAGATCATCATGGACTTTCCATGAGAAATCTAGAAGAAGAGATGGATCAGTAACAGTAAGATCAATAGCTGAATAAGACCCATTCCCAGGATGTAAATATGTATCAGTACCGTCGTTAAAGATATATAATCCTTCCTGGGAGAGAAAGTCTTCAAGTTTTTTTCCTTTGTCGGTGGTTGTTTTGCTTCCCCACAAAGGGTTATGTCCATTGAAGTCGCCCATGATGATGAACGGGGTAGGTAATTGATCAGCAAAATTTTTGAGTTGGGCTAAACCGAGTGCTGAATTTGGTGGTATGTAAACCGAACACAAGGTTATTGTTTTATCTAAAGTGATGCGTACAGCAACAGCCTGTAGATCTGTGTTGAGATTAACATAACTATGTAAAACGTTATTTCGAACGAGGATTGTTGAGCCGCCTGCACTTCGTTCGTCCTCATCTACATAAGTGCTGTACACGGAATAATTTTTAAGATTTATATTATCACTTTTTTTTTAAATGTCTCTTGAAGACAAAATGCAACTGGTAGAAATGCTTGAACCAGTAAAGTAATTTCAATAAAATTAACCTTTAGACCTCGACAATTCCATTGGATGATCGAAGCCATCATGGGTGTCGGATCGGGGAAAAGCTTTTCTTCCGTTGGGATCCTTTCCGCCGACCGCCCTTTGGAGATCTGCTCGAAGATCTCCGCGTTTCTGATGGCGACTCATCCATGGCAGATGGTGAATCATCCGGAGGAAGATTCCATACAGATTCCTCCTCCGAATCATCAAGATGTCCATATCTATTGTGAACCTGGACAGGGTCCTTAATCAATTTGCCATGTCCCTGTGGAGGATTATTTATATTGTGAATTTGCTTTAGTGAAAGCAGATTTAATGATTGTTGCTTACGTTGGCACTCAATCATCAAACCACCAGATTTCAATTTGGTAACATTTTTCACTTCTCCTGCACAGGTCTTGATGCATTTTTCTATAACAAAAGGTGATATTTTTGTCAGTGGTACATCATCTTCATTACTTTTTAATACGATAAATCGTGACCAATTGTCAGAAACTTCAATCTCTTCTTCATATCTCACGTCATTTTTCCTTTTTTTTTGGATTTATTGGAATCTGTTTATTTAAAGGATCTGAAGCAGCCATGTTGCCATGTATAATAGTTCACCATCCTTGTCCCCACCCACCACGGAGTGCCAACATGGGCGATACTTGAATTCCGAGGATCTTCGTCGGAAAATATCAGGAATTCCAAGGATGGTATACTCGAACAGTAGAATTTCTATTATGAACGCAAGCTTCGTACAGGGGCCGGTTCCCCAATGAAACAACCGTTCGAAATATCAACTATTCGATTGACCCATTAGCCACCGCCTTCTTTAACGATCCATTCTCGTAGCTATTTAGAAAACATCATTCATCAAGTTAGAATAATTAAAACGTATAAACAGTGTTAAGAGGATCAGTTAAAGGGCTTGACGTGACCAGCCGATTGATCGAATCGGGTCCATTCGACCTCCCGTCTAGGTGAAGTAAGGGCCAAAGTGGTGTGTTTCAACCACCAGGTTCCCGTCCTCCACCATTACGAGTCGCAACACACGGCAAACGTGTCGCTTCATTTAGTCCGACTTCTACGACAAGCAAGAGGGTGCTGTGGGCCTATTCGTAGTACCACGGACCCACACAGTATGGTTTTTATCTTTTTAATGTTTCTTTTATTTGTACAACCCCGCTGCCAGAGGGTGTGCCGGTGGTAGAATAGGCACCATGTTTCTCCGCCCTAGTCAACCCCGCGGGAACCCCGAGGTATAGAAATGGGACCGAAAGCTTCTTTGGCTTGAAAGAGCGTCCGTCGGTTGTGCGGGATGTATAAATTCACAACCAACCCGTCCTTCAGATGAAATGTAAATAAAACCGAGGTCCCGTGTTGAGAGATTGCCACCCTCTTCGCACGTTAAAGAACCCAGTGTAACAGCTCATTATGAGCATTATGCTCATAATGAGTGGTCCATAAGAGACATGTTGCACTGGCTAAATTATCCGTCCCTACCCATCACCTTTCCTTGTTTTCGAGTCCTGTATTTAGCAGAAAATTATACAACATATGTAATATAAAACCAACTATCTGTTTAGAAGTTAATTGTGGTACCTGTTGTGCATTTCCAGCTCAAGAAAAATTATTATTTGCTTAATACGTCAGAGACACAAGAAATCAATAGCATCACGCTACTGTTGGGTGAGGAGCATATGTCGAGTACATAAAGGCAGAAAGAAAAGCCAATAGATGTTCAGGCATGGGTACTGCAGAAGCTGCATTACAGAAATGTTTCATTAAGCTTCACACAGCAGTGAGCAAAATACATGATGTTAAAAAGCTCTTGCTCCAAAATCCCAACAAGAAGAAGCTTTCGTGTGAAAAGAAGATGGCTGAACAGTTGATCAAAAGTTGCAATTTTTATTTCTATTAATCGTTAAATGACAAAGTTTTACTATTTTTATTTTGGCAAATGAAATTATTACTTTAATTTAATTACATTTATTTACAATTCAATTCCATTGTGATATCATGTTAGGTGGCTTACAGGGGTCGGAGAGGAAAACAGCCTTAAAACCCTTCAGAACAAAGCACGTCATCGCTGATGAAGAACAATATTGTTGTAATATGTGTCGCTTTCATAGCCATGACTTTCAGTTGATAAAGAGGCATGGTTCATTTTACAAGCCTCACCATGAGCTCAAAGAGCAATTTATAAAAGCTGGAAATTATTTAGGGTCCGATGACCAACATATTGTGGAAAATAAAAACTTCAGGAAAGTGGATCCCGAGAAAGATTTGAAACGCTGGGAGGCAGCCGAGTCAAATGCTCATTGGTTTTCAAAAAGTAAGAAGTCAACTGCCGTGGTTGCTTCTTCTACACTGAAATTAATTCAACCCGTTGTTCCGGTTGCAAATGTTTCTACTGATATACCAGTGTCCACTACATGTACCATTTCAAATGTTCCTTCTACTGTTTCCTACTCTCCGCCTAGGATTATTTTGGATAACAATATTGCTGACCAACTTATTGCTTTGTCTGAAGATGCTACGACTTCACTTCCAGAACCGCAACGGTCACCTCCGTATACTTCCCGATATTCCTATTCCTCCGCCTGACAATGATATAGAACTGGATCTCCGCCAACAACTTTTGGAAACGACCGATACTTTTGATTTACCGCAAACTTCCTCCGATTACCCTATATTACAATCAGGTATTGAAGCGCTTATTAAAGTTGGCCAGGAAACAATCCGGTATTTTATTTATTTATTTGAGTACACCATATCATGGTTATATTTTATGAGTATGAGGCATTAGGAAAATGTAAATGCTAAAAATGGGTGGATTTAATGAATTTATTATGATAGTTATAATACTACATACAATTTCATCAACTACAGAACTATGATTACATACAAGTCATCAGAATGGATGGACATGTCTTGTGTATGAACATTATCCGAAATTATCAAGTCGTCTAGTTTACGAACATTATCCGAATACATGAAGAGATCTTGTGTGCGAACATCACCGGAATTTATGGACACTACATTGTTAAGATTCAGCGACATTTGTGTGTTATGAACATTCTATAATTATAGACAATTGTAAAATGTTATTGGAATTTATTTATTAGTAATATTTCCTATAATTTACAGATATAGACAGGTAAACTTGTACATGTTATATTTAAATTTTGCAGGTAATTTAACTGTGTCTGTCCAGTATAAAATTACCATTTCTGGTGCTACGTACCATCCAGTGCCAAGCTATTATATATCTATTGCAAGATGGTGATAATTGTCATTTAATGTTTCAAATTTAATGAGGTATAAGGAATCCTTGGCCTTGTATCTTGATTTCAGTTGTAATTGATATATTTTCAAATGGGAAATGTACCAGTGCGAGACATTATGAAAATATAAGCACTGAGCCCGGGTGGTTTTAAAAATATTTGTATTTAGAAGTAACTTCTCTCCCTTGTATTTTACAATCTAGTGTATGAGATGTGCAAAGTGCGTTTCGATTTTCTTGATCTGTGTTTAATGTTCAAGTATTTTTTGGAGAATACCATGGAAACATAAATTGAATGTTGGACAAACGATTTTGTTTCGTGAAAGAAATGTTTAAATTATTGTCAGTAAATATCTTGCCATTTTTGATTTTTTTATTTTTGCTGCTTAAACTTCTTCAGGAATAATTGTTGAGTTCTTGCCTGAAATAATTAACTAGGTAAATAATTTGCATAATTAAGATAAAAATGAAAAGTAACTGATTTTTACATTTTAATTTTTGTGAATAAATGGATAATTTTGAGTGAATAAGCAAGCACATTAATAAGATAGGTCAATGATTGGAAGATGCAAATAAGCTTTAATGTGTTCAAAAATTGATTTGTTACATTATTTTTATTAGTTATTGTTAAATTGTTACTGCCTAAAATTGAGAATAATATTTTTTGGTAGAAGAGGTTTCGTGAGGAGACTGAAAACTTAAATGTAAAGAATTGAAAATTTGTTAACTGTGCCTACCGCGTGTTTTTTTTTTTTTTTTTTTTTTTATTGACCTTCTGGGCCCGGTTGTTCAACTTGTTAAATTAACCATATGGTTATATTTAACCATGGGTTAGAAAAGCAAGGGTTACCAATGAGTTTTTCAACTTCATTTAACCACTTTTAACCTACCAATAACTGCAGGTTTAATATTTAACCAAGACCAATGTATCCCACAATTCCTTGTTTTATCCTAGCAGCAGATAAATAACAAAATAAATATGGCCGACTCAATCCCCCTTCTCAGGACAAAAAGAGGCTGAAGAAATGCAATTTTAGTAGAGAGGAGGGTGTCTAAATTCTGAGGGAAGTAGAAAAAAATATATCATCATAAATTTCAAGCACTCAAATATAATCACAAATGAAAAGAAAAGAGTATGGACTGGGATAGCTGAGAAGACCAGCTAACTGGGAGATGCCATTAGAACCCAATATGAAATCAAAGAAAAATGGAACAAAAGAAAATTTGTGTAAATGGTTTTATTTTTGAATAAAAATGAAAAAAAGACATTATAGCGGAGAGAATGTTTTTTTTTTAATTTCTTTTCTTTTTTTGTTTTGTTATTATTTTCTTAATAAAATAATAAAGTTATTAAAATAAAAAATAAAAAAGTGAAATCTTACTTGAGGAATATAACTTACATGTCATTGTCTAAGGTTATTTGTCCTATATTAAAAGTATGTTGCACAAGATAGTACGGAAGCGTCTATGGACCTCGTCTTAGTTGCTTAATAACATTAAAAGCAATGTTAATAAGACGTGTTTAGTGCATTATAATACAATAAGGGTGTAACACATGTATGTCAAAAGTCTGTTTCTCTCTGATTTAAATTTTAAGAAAAAATATAACTCTCTTTTCAGTATGAAATGAATGGTTGGTGTCTCATACATGTATGTAAATTATCCAATTCACGAGGCATGTCCATGAAGTCATAGAGGTACCTCATGCTATTTTTGAAGTTTTATAATTTAGTTTTTCCAACGTAATTGTACGACCAGCGTATTTTCCGATTGATTTTTGATAACCAATGGTTAAATATTTTAAATAAGGGTAATAACAAAATTACCGAACTCCGAACAATCTTACAAAGGGAAAGACAAAACTCATAAGTATATAAACAGACAAAATCAGTCAACAACCGTGGCCCCTGTGTGGGTCAGGGGTACTACATATAGGCCCACAACACCCTCTTGCTTGTCGTAGAAGTCAGACTAAATGAGGCGACACGTTTGCCGTGTGTTGCGACCCGTAATGGTGGAGGACGGGATCCTGGTGGTTGAAAAAACACCTCTTTGGTCCTTACTTCACCTAGACGGGAGGCCGAATGGCTAATGGGTCAATCGAGTAGTTGATATTTCAAACGGTTGTTTCATTGGGGAACCGGCCCCTGTACGAAGCTTACGTTCATAATAGAATTCTACTGTTCGAGTATACCATCCTTGGAATTCCTGATACTTTCCGATGGATATCCTCGGAATTCAAGTATCGCCCGTGTTGGCACTCCGTGGTGGGTGGGGACAAGGATGGTGAACTATTATACATGGCAACATGGCTGCTTCAGATACTTTTGTTCTTAAATAAACAGATTCCAATAAATCACCAAAAAAAAGGAAAAATGACGTGAGATATGAAGAAGAGATTGAAGTTTCTGACAATTGGTCACGATTTATCGTATTAAAAAGTAGTGAAGATGGTGTACCACTGACAAAAATATCACCTTTTGTTATAGAAAAATGCATTAAGAGCTGTGCAGGAGAAGTGAAAAATGTTACTAAATTGAAATCTGGTGGTTTGATGATAGAGTGTCAAAGTAAGCAACAATCATTAAATCTGCTTTCACTAAAGCAAATTCATAATATAACTATATTTTCCACTCTTCATAGAACACTTACCAGTTGAGGAATCATTCGTTAGAGACGAAGATTTGGACAATCTATCTGATGAAGAAATCTGCAAGGAACTAGCACCCCAGGGTGTTATTCATGTCAAACGATTAATAACGAAAAGAAATGGTCAACTAGTAAAACTTAACGCCTTCCTTATAACATTTAATTTTCCCAATATCTTATCATCGATACGCATGGGCCTTTACAATGTTAAAGTCCCGAATCCAATACGATGCTTTAAGTGTCGGAAATTCGGACATGGTAAGGGCCAAAGTAAATGGAAACTTAAATGTTTTAAGTGTGGAGAGGAAGATCACGAGGGCTCCAATTGTGGAAACGAAATAACCACACAAGGTAACACGCAATTGCAACCAATCATCAAACGGCCCATCGAAAGGTGCGGCTTAAATCTTGTCGCATTTCCGCCAATTTTTATATAGGTAAAATCCGTAGCTCTATGGTCCGCCGAAAAAAAAAGAAAAAAGAAAAAGGATCATAAAGAGCTACGGTTCCGCAGCTACGTCCTGCGTAGCATATTGTTTCCACTTTCACTGGATTGCCCTTTTTGTATTCTCTAACGTTTATGTTTTCTTTCATTTCCTTAATTCTTCAGAAAATAATATATATCATATGATAGACAAGACAACATTGTACGTTAAATAAAATGTACTTCCTTTCTTACAAATATATTCTCCTTCTGCTAACAGTGGATTACATTTCTCCACTCGAGAGCTTTGCAATTTGAAAATTTATATATTTCTTTATATAATGACCACAAACGTCAAAAATATTTTTTTTTATTGTTAATGACGTCGAAAGGATATTGGCGGGAATTATTATGTAGAAATGTAACCACCGTGGTTATTAGACATATTACGAAAATTCAGTCAACTGGTCAAGAATATTAGAAACAGTTTTACAGTAGAATCACTGATATTAATAAAATACATAATAGAAGAGTTTGAATATACCAAAGGGGTAAGCAGAATCCGTATATCGAAGAAGAACAAACACCACAATGATCAAAAGAAAAATTACAAAAGGACAAACAACGATCTACGAAACATACACATAAAACTAAAGATCGAGCAACTCTAACCTCACTAAAAACCGAGAGTAAACTAAAGTGCTACGGAATCCACAGCGATAGCGGATTATAAAATATAGAATTTTAAATCCTATTGTCTAAAATTTCTATTTCAGCTTGGGTTCATCCTGATGTATTAAGTTTGATTTCTCTTTTTAAAGAGAATGGAAAAAACCCCAACATTAAAAAAAAGTGAAATGTGGAATGATATTTCCATGCAACTTTCACACAAAGGTGTAACGAAAAAAACCCTCAATGTGTGAAAAAAAATGGAACAACTTGAAAATAAGGTATGTATTAGAGTATAAAACTAAAGGCCAAAAAAATAATATGTCTGTTTAGGGTTACATTGCCTTGACAAATATGGTAGATCTGAATTAGTGTATGACCCAAGATCCTAATAAAATGTGTTAAGGTAGGCAAAACAATTGTGCAGTCATATAATTTTTTTGGGGACAAATGTGAGGCGATTTTTTTTAGCAAAATTCACCTACATGTATAAATCTTCATTTGACTGAGCACAAATAATATTTAAGGTTTCCACATAAAGTTTCCATTTATCTTTCAGTCAACATACATGTACAATTTTTGGTCACTTTCAAATTAGTGTCTTTAAGGCCAAAAACAATAAATGTCTGTTTACTGTTACAGAGGGGATATACTGTTTTAGCTCTGTCCGTCCAAGATATTTTTCTCAGCAACTATTGATGGCAGAAATCTGATATTTGGTCACAAGCTTCATATAGGTATGCCATAATTTGGAAAGCGTTTTTGGACTCGTCAGATTCCTACTTCCTGTTTGCCGACTTAGTTGGTTTTTATACACATTGAAAATATATACGGGGGTCATCTGTTTTTTTTTTTTTATAATTTTATTTCCAAACATTTAAACACTGAATGTCATTTACCAACGTGATTCCACCTTTGAAAATACATGAACAATCATTATTCAATTCGCTTCCATTTCATAAATTTCCATGAAACATTAGTAGCTAGGTGATTATTTCTTATAAATTTCACGGTTTTCATACGTTTTGTTTTACTTTTACATTGTGGGAGTTATGACCCTTTTAATAAATGGTACTTTTGAGTCGTTTTCGTGAGATAACTTGAAAACTGTTTAACCGATCACATTCAAATGTTGATATGTTGTTTAAAGTGCGATTTTGACAATTTTCACTTTTACGGTGCGGCCAAATATTTAGTTGTCACCACTTTTTTTCGCTATGCTTGGAGATATTGACTTGGTTTTTGGTATACGAGTGTATAATGATGAGTTACAGATCAAGTTTACATTTCGTTCTGATTAAATGATTTTGGACTTAACTTCGGCCAAATATTTAGGCATATGACTTCTTATTCATATGCAAGTGTTGTAGATTCCTGATTATATCAAGATTTGTTCAGGCAATATTGAATTTAAGAAGGCTTGAGGATACAGATCTTAAACAATAGTTTATTATTCTTAGCCTTATTACTGTGGGAATTAAAAAAGGGTGAAACGTTTGCGAGCCTCCTTAATATTCACGGCAGGGACATTCGTGTCATTCCGACTCGTCTAGTTTAGAACAGATTTTGATGAAACTTGCACAGTTGTTAGGAATTGGAAAAAGTAAGAAGCACATGTGGAGAATTTAATACAGATTAGGACATTTATAAGAGAAATTCTTGGCAATTTTCTACCTTATAAATGCATATCTTACATTACAGATATAAGAGTATTAAGGACAATAACCACAAGACTGGATGTGAGCGAAATAATTGCCTATAATATAATGAAATGGAAGACATTATGGGGCGAAACCCAACAACATTACCAGTGGAAACTGTGTCATCCAGTATGAATTTTATTTATGTTCCATCACTTTTTAGCTCACCTTGCCAAAGGCAATGTAAGTTTTTGCCATCACTTATCGTCCGTTAACTTTTCACATTTTAATCATCTCTTTTAAAACCACTTGGCCAAATGAACTGACACTATGGAAGCATTGGAAGGTCCTCTATAACGAGTGCTAATTTCGTCCCGAACCAACGTGGCGGCCACTGGCAATTCTTGTTTTTGATTGGTCGAGTTTAAACAATTCTTCTCTGAAACCGCTTGGCCAAGTGAACCGAAACTTGGTAGGAAGCATCCATGGAAGGTCCTTTATACAGATTTCTCATTTCGTCTCGATCTGTTAACAAACATGGTCACCATAGGCAATTATTTTTTCTGGTTATTTCTAAGAAATCTCTGAAACCGAGGTGCCAAATGATCCGAATGTTTTTAGGAAGCATCTATGGTAGGTTCGGTATAAAGTTTTCTCAAAGCAGAATGAAAGGTGGACTGAGCTTATAGTTCATGAATAGCTAGTCTTAAAAATTAAGACTTTTGAAATCACTGGCCCGAACTAAAATTCTAATTTTTTACATAGCTGCTATTGATAAATATTGAAAAAAAATCACTGGCCCGAACAGATTTTCACTGGCTGTTGGCCACCGGACCACTGCTAAAGTCGATGACTAGCTACATACATGTAGGCATTAAGGTAGCTGGTGGGTCTAAATATTTTCATTCTTTTACATTACAGATAAAGGTATACAATCCAGAATTCAGAATTGTCCAAAAGAATCGGAGAATGAGGAGAACAGTCAAGCAAACAGTAAGACCACAAAAAGGCCAAGAAACGCTCAACAGGAGCACCTACATCATGGATGGAGGAATACATACAAGAACACAAACAATTTAATGAGGATAGGGCAAGAGAGTTACAGGAATTCAAGAATGACTTCCTAACTCTCCAAAGAGAGAAAAATGAAATCTTGAAATATCTTGCCTCACACATAATGCAGAAGAAGTGAAAATAATAACATTTAAATAAAAATTCTTTAATCGCAATTTACCATGTTTACAGTGAACTAAATTTCGCAATGAGACATGTTAGAACTGTTTAAATATAATATTTCATTTAATAATTTGAACAATATGTTAAATAATTGTGATAAATTGTGGTTGAGTACAAAAGGTCCTTGAAGGTTGTCGGAAATGAATTTTTTTTTGTTTATATTAAAAGTTGCCAATATTCGATGTGTTATACTAATAAAATGTTCTGAACAAGAAGCCAGGTTTAAAAAATATGCTATAATGTCGTATTTAGTGAAAATGATTTTAATGTCGCGGTGGAATCGCCATTAACACACCTAATTATAAGTCGACAGCTGCTTTTCCGAAGTTTGCCGAATACTGAATATTGGCAACTTTTAATTAAGAATTGGATGCATTTTTGGGGGTAGTTTTATTGGCGTGTAAAAGCATGGACCGAAGCACATCTTGCATGAAGCGCAAAGAAATGCATTCAATTCTTATAATTACATTTAAATCACACCAAAATTTAATATAGTTGAATTTGTCGTGAATTTTATTTGTGTTAGATTATTTGCTGTTGGAAATTACTACGCCATTGATTGTTTACATCTGACGTCGTCATAGAGGCACGTGCAAGTTCGGTTTTAGTTTTATTGGGATGTAAAACATCTCTTTTATAATCATGTGACCACTTCATAACCAAACATATTGTAACATTTCAATGAAAAACGAAAGTAATGCAATTATTATCAACAAAAATCAATTCTGACAGCCTGTATGCCTTTAAGGATACATTATTTCAGTGTTCTGTACATTTGCTTCAAAATTGAATTAACTGATCTGTATCTGCATACATTTTGGACTAGCGTACTGCTATATATACTAGTTATTATATAGATAGCTGTGAATTACAGAATTTTCCGAGTTAAATAAAAACTAATAATTTCACTCTCGCTATATTTCGCGCCGTTTCGTTGTCGAAATGGCGCGAAATATAGCGAGAGTGAAATTTATATAACTTGCAAAATTCTGTAGTTCTACGCTACACACGTAATATTTAAGGATTATATGAAATTGTTGAACAGGTTATACAATATAACCTGTTCAACAATTTCAAATATTCATTATAATTTAATTTTCATAAAAAAATTAATGACTCCTCGATTTTAATTACGGTTATTTCTTGGGACTATTTGAATTTGTCGTTGGCGGATGAACACGTTGGTGACGTCACAATATCAACTCAGGTTATCGAGTATAACCAAAATTTTCTCCAGCCAAGCAGATTGAAATATTCAAATCAAATTAAATTATAGTGCAATTAAACCCATTTTATATTAAATTTGATTCGAATTTTTTTTTATCTATATAATACTACTATGAAAATAACATATAGTTGAGAGGGTGATAGATCAGATTGTTACCCTGAGAAAAACATTGTTAACCAAGGTGAAGCCGAGGTTGACAATGTCTTTTTCGAAGGGTAGCAAATCTGATCGATCACCCTCTCAACTATATGTTATTTAATTTATTATACTGAATGTTTTCACTTTCTCGTTTGCAATGATTTTTTTTATCATTTTAATGTTTCATTTCATATTCAGTCTTCATTTTTACAGATGTTCAGTAATTTTGCTAGAACCTAGAATGCTTAACCACCCAGCACTAGAGTGCCAGATATATTTATATTCCTGCATATGAAAAGACTAATATTTGCTATCAATCTTTAACAAAGAAAAAACATGATAACATGAGAGGGTGACATTAAGCAAATTGTTACCCTCATCTTATCCAATAAAATTAAAGCTTACATAAATGAGGTATAATAGAACTAATTGACGAGTTTCATTATCAAAAATATTTCACTCATGATCAAATACCGTTGTAAATAAGAGTAATAACAAAATTACCGAACTCCGAACAATCTTACAAAGGGAAAGTCAAAACTCATAAGTATATAAACAGACAAAATCAGTCGACAACTGGAAAACTGAAAACCGTAATGACCCTGACTTGGTACAGGTATTTCTAAAGAAATGGTGTGCATTCATGAGTTACTGCGTTATTTGGTCATTCATAACATATTTTTGATAATGAAACTCGTCAATTAGTTATAGTATAATTAACATTATTGTTTATTATCATTTTTCATAAGTTATTTTTGAAGATATCATAAACTATTGAAGCTTTTGTTTATGAATTATAATAACCCTTGTTAAATTAAGTAAAAGCAAAAATAAAGTTATTTTATCTTAAAAAAATATATTACAGATTGAGGTGGAGAATATAACTCACTAATAACTTGTAAGAAATTCAAAGGTTATATGTAATTATCAATTGTTAATCAATAAAAACAATTCTTTTTTTTAATATACACTCCATAAATGATCTATAGAAAGGGAAAATACCGCCATTTCTGCATTAATGGAAACATTGTTGAATTGCATATTTTTGAAAATGTTCTGTTTTTGCTCATTTTCACATGTATTATACTGTATATCTTTTCCCAATATTTTGGACCACTGGTACTACCTCTTTTTTTAACTGAATTTATTACATTTATTCTACTTAATATTCATATTTATATGTCAGAGTGATGCTGCAATCAAGTTTCTTTTCTTTAAGGCGTCATTCCCAAATTCAGAGACAGCTGGAACAATTTCACCTGCATCCGATAAATCACATTGTGGTTCTGGGGTTTTCTCATTTAGAAGAATGAAGTTGTGAAGCACAACACGGGACTGTTGGTGGAATCTTATCAAGAGACATATCCAGATATTTCAATCTCCTGAACTTTCCCTTAAGCAGTGCGAAACTTCTTTCAATGGCGGACCCATGGAGGAAATTGAATCTCTTTTGAAGAGTTGAAAGTTTTCCATTGGGGGTGTTGAACACCATATAGGGACAAAGACAAAGAAAAGCTGAGTCTCCCAATATATGGAGATCTTTTAAGTCACTGTTTTTAAACATTCTGGCATCGTGAATAGAACCTGGCCATCCTACATATGTATGAATAAATTTTTGAAGTGCTGTCACAGAGCTTGAAGCAAAATAGACGAGTAACCAAGACCGTTTATCAATGCATCTCTATTGTCAGTTCTTCCTTTAATCGGGATATGGGAACCATCTATAAACCCATAGATACCAGGAAAACTGCTTCATCTGATTTGCATTCTTGGTCCACCATTCTGGACTGGAGGTCGCCACATAATAACTACAACAAATATTTTTCCTGCAATTCCTTCATATATATCTGGAATGGACATCAGTATCCAACAAACATTTTTTTATATTGGCCCCTGTTCCTAAAAGGGGTCGAGGGACATAGAATTCGTGTATTCATCCGTCTGTCAGAATTGGTTTCTGATATATCTTTCTCCAAGGTGATTGATTTTAAAAATAGATTTTCATGCCTTTGTGATGAGGAGTGGATGGTTTTAAATATTACCTTTCTGTAGGTCTTGAAATTTGAAGAGGTTTGTTATTTGTTATGGTAGACAGACAATACAAATTTTCTGGGGACACCAAATTCAGTAAAGTGAAATGGCCATTTTACCGGCATCATTAAAACGAATACCAATGATAAAGAAAAGGAATATTTTAGATCTGTATATTTTTACCTCACCTTGCCAAAGGCAACGTGAACTTTTGCCATCACTTGGCGTCTGTCGTCCATTAACTTTTCACATTTTAATCTTCTCCTCTGAAACCTCTCGGCCAAATTAACCTGAACCTTGGTATGAACCATCTATGGAAGGTCCTCTATAAAAATTGCTCATTTTGTCCCGATCCATTAACAAACATGGCCACCACAGAAAATTCTTGTTTCTAACTGGCCGATTTTTTAAAAATCTTCTCCCAATTCAGAACAAATAACATAAAGGCAAAAAATAGACAAAGACAAACAGACTGGCAAAGATTCCTGACTTAGGATAGGAACATTTGAATGTATTTTAAGAGTGCTCAACCGCCCTCTTATACTACCAACATCAGAGTTCAATAAAAACAAAGAAAATTCTGGATCGACAGTGTCCAGAAGACTACTGGGTGTTCCTTATATATGAGGAATCGGACAAGGTAAGAGGAAACCTGGAGAAGGGATGAGATTGTGTGCTATACAAGATTTTGTGGATCGTTGTCTCATGGACATTTATACAACATCTCGGTATTTCACATTTTTATTTACGTAGAATTTTGAAATGACAATTATTGTTGCCAGATGTTCTTTCCTATGGGTTGAGCTAAATGCCATACATTATATTTGGGATACGAAACGGGTTCCTGGAAGAAGTCGTCACATTTCAGATTGCTTAAATAGAAATCAAGACTAGCTACTAGACAGTTAATGTCACCAGGTTTTGCATACATTATTATCCGCGTCTACTTTATCGTGAATCGATTACACTATTTCTCCACTCTTGAAAATTAAGTGGATTACGATATTTCTCTACTCGCGAGTCTTATAGATTGAAAATTTAACTATATCCATTTAACTATATCCAAATGTGACGACTTCTTCCAGGAACCCGTTTCGTATCCCAAATATAATGTATGACATTTACATTCACTGAATATGGTACTGTTTTATAGTAGAAAGAGAATATTTTTCTTATAGTAACGTCTATTATAAATATTTATCTGTTTGAGAGTGGCAGCTGTGTCATGATATAGCTGAACAAAATTTAGATTAACAATATCAATGGAACAGTGTCTCATTACGAATAATGTTTAATGTCAAAAATATTTTGTTTATCAATATGTGACGTGAAAGTGTTTTTGACATTTACATTCACTGAATATGGTACTGTTTTATAGTAGAAAGAGAATATTTTTCTCATATCATGACCACAAACGTCAAAAATATTTATTTGTTGGCGGGAATTTAACCACTTGTGAATTGTTTCTAAATTACAAAATAGTAACGTCTATTATAAATATTTATCTGTTTGAGAGTGGCAGCTGTGTCATGATATAGCTGAACAAAATTTAGATTAACAATATCAATGGAACACTGCGTCTAAGCAGTACCTGATAACAAACTAATACAACTATTGTGTCTCATTACGAATAATGTTTAATGTCAAAATTTTTTTTTTTTATCAATATGTGACGTGAAAGTGTTTTTGACATTTACATTCACTGAATATGGTACTGCTTTGACAACTATTTTACCTAGTTTGTTCCTGTATTTAAATACTGTTATAGTGACAGCCGGAGCCTTTGAACCGTAATGAGAGCGGGAGGTTTGGCTTTTTAAAATCTGATTCAACCCACCATTTCTTTAGAAATGCCTGTACCAAGTCAGGGTCATTACAGTTTTCCGGTTGTTGACTGATTTTGTCTGTTTATATGATTGTGAGTTTTGACTTTCTCTTTGTAAGATTGTTGGGAGTTCGGTAATTTTGTTATTACCCTTATTATCTTGGACAAAAATTATTTTTCATCCCCGAGTAGATTTTCTTTAAAATGTACAAAGGGCATATGAGGATTGGGCTGGCAAAATATACTCTTAGAAAAAAAGAAATTCGTAGCGAATTAGAGCAGGATTTCAAAACGAACATTCGAAAAAATTTAAACCTGTAATAAATATAGAGAAAACATTAGCAAAGTTTAGATGTTTATTGCACATACGAAGGTCAAGGTTACAACAGTTCAGTAACTAGTGTGTCCTCCAAGAGCATCAATTACAGCCTGACAGCGTATCCCAATCGATGAGATCAGGATTCGAATGGTCTCTTGGGGAAATATTGTCCCATTTTGCCTGTGGCACTAGAGAAAGTTCTGGTCAGCTTTGTGGCTGAGGTTGTCTTTGCCTTAAACGTCTGTCCAATTCATCCCACAGATTCTCGTTGGGATTCAAATTGGCGATTTGGACGGCCATAGTAGCAATGCAATATTGTGAGATTTGAAGATAGCAGTTGTCAGTCTTGCAGTGTGAGATCTAGCATTATCCTGTTGAAATCTGATACCATTTCGCTGCATTATTGGATGAACATATGGCTGCGTGATTGCACAGTGCAACAATAGTACCTTGAACTTGTACCAGATTGGTCCTGCCTGTGTAAGATATCGCTGCCTACATCATAACACTGCCTTCACCAAATATGTCTACTTACTGAATTCAGTTTTCAGCAAAACGTTTATTACGGCGTCGAGCAGCAATCGTGACTCGTCACTGCACCACACTGTTCTCCAACGCTGATGTGACCATAATATGGGTGTGTATGCCCACCGATGCGTCAGAACAGCAACTCGCGTAAACGGTTACGTACGGTCTGATCGGAGATTCGAAGCTCACCTCGTATTGCTGTGGCACTAGAGGATGCGGTTCTTAACCTCTTCTGCATCCAAATTTCGTCCATACCAATCGTCACATTCTACTGTCAAAGAATTTCCACCAAGCCGTATAATAGCCAGATTGTAGGCGATACCTATCCCAAAGGCGAGATATGGTGCTCTGAAACTTTAAGGGCTGTTGCAATGGCTGTCTGAAATTCACCAGCTTCTAGGCAACCAATTGTATTGTTGCGTTGAGCTTCTTTCAGACGTCGCATGACTTCGCTGTTGACTACATGTGCAACTGATTTCAGACAGCCTTTTAAAATTTTACACCCACTTTGCACGAAAATGGCATGCAAACTCGTTCGAGTCGAACATCACGTGCAATTCATGCGAGAAATAATTTAGACTCGCTCACAATACGTCCCAGTTGATGGCATTACATTTAAATACCCGATTACAGTTCTTACATGTGTATTTAATGACATCTCTTCTTCTTTTTTTCGAAGAAAACATGTTTTTTCAACTACCCTATATCGAGATATTTTGGCGGTTTTGTATAAAAATGGGTTGGTTAAATTTTGTTGTGTTAGGAATTGGCGCTTTGCTTCACTGGTATTTTATTTTGGCTGCTACAAGTATAAAAAGACAACATGCCGTTTAGGTACATTGTTGAAGTGACAACAATCTGAACAAATAAAAAACTGTTTGACAGATGAGGCTAAAGACTATAAAGTACGAAATGGAAACGGGGCGGGTACATTTAAATCCGAATACCACTAAACTTTTAATGTTGAATACTACAGAATATGACATTTTGTTTCCAGAATTTAAGCTGTCGGCAAACATATATTTACACATGGACATTCAAACCAATAACTTTGTCTTGTCAACCACTCGCGAATGCACTCTTCGTTTCAACAGGTTCCCACGTTACCGGGAAAACGGAAAGTAGTCGGACATTTCAAAATTGGTCTTTCCGGCCTCGAAAAAGCCATGAATATATCAATTTAACCTTTTAATATGAGCAACTGAAAATTTTCAGTTCTGTCACAAATTATGATTATCAAAATCTATAATCAGATTTTACATCAAAACTGAAGTTTTTACAAAAAAATATTCACCGGTTTTTATACGCTTTCATCCGCTTTTTTTATAGGTACATGTAATTGTAAATACATACCATACTTATGAATACATAACCTTCATGATAAAACTGACCTAGTTGTGAATGGCATCACTTAAACCACTGAGTGCAGAATGGCTCGTGTCATCTATAGATTATCTGAAAGCCAATCCGACAATTATTTTAAACGGATTTAAATCATCGGAGATAGCTGAACATTTATGGTTTGAATTTGGACAGCTCAATGACACTCCCGCTAACGTTTGCAAAAACTCTTGCATCAAGGCCAACCTCTAACTTTGTTCACAATTTTATAGTTTTCCTCTCGCGTATGAGCAACACGGCGGGTGTTTCTAGAAAAGCAGAGGACGCATACCATACCGGTGCACCTGGTCCGTACTCCCAGTTTTTAGTGGAGTCCGAGTAGTTCATTTATGTTGAAGACCTCGTTGAGACCTCTGGATATGTATTTCAATAATTTTCTGATACATTTGTGTCATTTCCCTATATCCGTTATTTTTCTGTACGTATATGCTGATTAACAACTATACACAATTTCAGTTCAGTACATTAGTTTAAACATATTTTATTGTCCAAAAAACATGACAATAGGATTAGATACAAGTTTTTGAACTTAGAACATCGTCTCCTTTATATAAACAATATACAAATACAGCTGAACGTAAATACACAAAAGCTACAGTCTTTCTTAATAATTAGAAAAAAGCAACAACATGAAATATACGAGTGCAACACAATTTGATATTTGCCAAATGACAAATCGAACAGACCTCTACAGTAACTGGACTAATATATAGAATGAAGAAAATCAATAATTGTTATACAATGTAGTGGGATCTTTTAAAATTTAGTTTCAAAATATATAATAATATCATTATTTATTAAGTAAGAATTTTAACATAAAGTGCTCACACGTGTGTATTGCAACATTTACTAATTCACACCAGATCAGCCACAAACCAATTGTCACCTAATTAGTTCAGTACATTGTATACTCTTGGAGTATTTGTTGTTCACATTAATTGTTAACTGACGGACGGACAGAACTATTGGACACTCGGGACCCTGAATATGTAGTCAGTCATGCACGCTGGATGAGACCGATAGCGATATGTTGGTGGTAGGTCTGATTTGAGTATGAAATACTTTACTAACACACGTATCAAGATATACGAGTAGATAGGACGATGGAGTAGATGATGACGATGAACTTGATAGAAACGACAACCTAGATCGAGATGGCCAACAGATAAGACAAATGTTAATCAGAGAAAAATTTTAAATAATTTACTGTTGATAAAATTATATAAACAATTAAGTACTTTCACATCTATTTATCTCAAAGATTGTGCATAAAGGCGGTTGTGAATAGTTCAAATTCAGATGATGATGTATCTGTTTGTCTGGTCTTGCACACGTGAATGATTGACTTGATTGACTGCTGAATACCGGTTACCGATGTATCTGCTCTCCTCTATCACCAGGCGGCGTTTCTCTATCGTCAGTCTTTCCCTCTCAATTTCAACTAGTTGTCTTTGAAGATCTAAGCTGAAAGAAGATACATTACTAATTCAATTCAGAGTGGTCGAATCCGTTACCTAGGGGTATATAATAGTCCAAGATATAACGAATTGCGTAATGCGACAATGAAGTCGGGTCATTCGAGAGAATAGGAACTGATTTGGTAGTTTTTATCGTGCAAAAAACACCAATTGGATCAGAATCGCATTGAAAACCGGAGAATCGGGACGAACTCGGTTGAATCGGGACTCTTTCTGAATAGCATCTGATTGTTTTCGCAATTAACTGAATGTTGTTTTTTATATACAAATTTTACGATTTTCCAGTCACGAATTCATCTCAAAAACTTACAAATTTTAATCAGGAAGCGTCCTATCAAAGACGGCAGTAACGATAATGCAAATGAAATTCTGAAACGGAGCAATTATTCCGTTTCTGAAATAAGTATCACCTAATTAAGGGTTATATAAGCGAATAGGCAACATTACGGAGGCGAAATTAAAAACATTTCTCGTTTTTGCATTTCGCATTTAAGTTCCGACCGTAAATACATTATCATACATGGTAAAACATGAAACGCAAAAATGGCAAATGATCAAATCCGGTCACCAACTAGTTCGATGTCCACCAACAGTATGAAATACAAAAAGAGTAACCCAGGCTCTACTAAAAATTGAAAGCGCAGACAAGATGCACCATTAGAACATAAAAATATAAGGTGACAAAACCCGGATTGACATTTCATGTACTTGTCATTAAATAATATGACATAGTTGCGCAATACTTACACAAATGCCACTAAGGTTCCCGATAATGTAATACTTGTTTATGACAATGTTGTCGCAGTTCATGAATTGTTGCTAATTCTAACGACAGTGTTGCTCATTCGGTCTTTGTTATACCAGCAATCGGAGCAGTGCGGTTGAATTTTACTTTTGTTTTCTATAGATTTTTCGCTTTGATGTCATATTTATTTGTTAAAAAATCAATTAAATTTAATATATAAGATATTTTGTATAGGTGAAGAAGACAATCCTAAAGCGAGCGGTAAAGAAAGACATTAAACTGGAAACTGTAATAAAAGCAATTGACATTCTAGACATACCTTTCATTTTCCACTGAAGGTGTAGTTGTCTTTCTAGGTTTCTTTGTGACTGGTTGTGGCATGACGGCCTCAAGAACCGGTACAGGCATTTCTTCTCTGGAACACTCCGCTGAGGTAGTTGCTGCATATCCCGGAGTTGATGATTGCGGGGATACACTTACTGAACTAGGTGTCTCATAAAATATATATTATAAAGTTAACAATTTATTCAATTGTATACATTGTATAGCGATGACGTTTTCCATCCGTTTTTTAATCGTCATATTGCTACTTTACATGGCAAAGACACAAACTTGAAAGATTTGATTTGATTTTTAGTGTTTAACGCCACTTTCAGCTATATCATGGTGACCAGTTTTAGTGGTACCCGGAGAGAACCACCGACCTTGGGCAAGCAATTGGTAAACTTTATCACTTGCGGCTGCGAGTCGAGTGCACCCTTTTTTGTAATTCACAAAGCCGGTCGTGAACCCACGCCGTATTGGTGATATGCTGGTATGAGTTGTTAGATCCATCGACCCAACTCATTGAGCCACCCGGGCCCCAAACAAACTTGAAAGATAGTGAAATCAAGGGAACCATGATTAGAACGGTAAGCAAAAAATCGACGATCGGGGAACAAAGACCATGAAAAGAAAATAGAAAAACACTACAAAGAACGGGAAATAACCAAAATAACACACAGAAAACAAAAAAATAAATGAGCTACTCGGACTCCGGTAAAAAATGGGAGTACGGACCAGGTGCACCGGTAGGGTAAGCGTCTTCGCAAGGCAGACAACATTTTTTAAACACAAATCTTTCAAAAGCTATATTTTGCTTCTAGCAAACATTTCTAGAAGCAAATCTAAAATTTAAGAGGCATTTTGCTTCTTTGCTTGTGCTAAATTCGAATCTGACCAAGTGAATTAGCACGACAAAGCGTCTTCATCTTTCCCGATTTTAAGGAATACTACTTATAAATACCAAAGCAAAAAAAAGGTGCCACGAGTCTAGCTCAAATTCTACATCATGTACTTCGCATTAGGCGAAATAAAAAAAAACATTAGAAAATGCAAGTATCTAAATATTGGTTCAACTTCATTCGTACCTTGCTTCCCATGGTGTCTAACCCACTCGGCAATCCAAAAACTCTTTTCTTCCCCTAGTATTGATACAACATCCTCTATACTTGTAAGGGGTGGTATATCGGGCCTCCTTCATCTGGTCATTTTTTACGGCAGATGCACTCTTTCGTTCCTCGTTTCACTTCGTCCCATTTTTTCTTCAATTCTTCCAATGTGCGGACGGTGAATGACACGGCATTTACTACATTTCCCCACGCTTCTTTTTTCTTTCCGTTTGACACTACATTGCTAAATTTTCAACAAAACATCATTTTTTTCCTTCACCATAGAGACTAAGATCTCAATTTCTCTTCCACTAAATCTTGATTTTTTTGTTCTTTTTCTCTTCCATTTTTACGCTCTGTATCAATGACGTCATGACAAAATTATGTCACACTTCAAAACGTCACACGAAATGAGGGGGGTTATGAAATTTGCACCAATAAAGCACTAATTGCTTCAGTTTATGGGTTTAATTGTAATTGAAGATTAAAAACAAAATCTAATTAAAAATAAAACATTGCAGTTGATCAATTTCAGGCAATACATCACGTTATATATGTAGCGTATACAGCAAAGTCATACTTATTATTTCTTGTTATCGGAAAAGAAAAAAAAATAAATGAAAGTATATATAAATTTTCTTTATAACACTCCTTACGCTGACAGACGAGTGAGTAGTTCCGTAAGACTTGCGGATACCTTCCGTATATTCCGTAAAGTTAACGGAGGCTTTGTGAATACGGCGTAAGATTTCCGTAAACTTTGCGTTAAAGGTTCGTAAACTTTCCGCATGCTTTGTGAATAAGGTCCCAGGAGAGTCTTCATCTCTAAGCCGTCTCATTGGGGATGGTGTGGCTGGCTCCCTGAAGTTGAACATATCTGCAAAGTCTGCCATTTCGGGTCCAATTCCATCAGAGAATGCCTGGTGCTCTCATTTAATTTCCAGTTGGGAGTAGGTGGTGGTGTACTGGTAGTGGTATGCAGGCTGGGTATAGACACTACCGAAGGCATGGACTGGTGTGGTCTAGGCGTTGCCATGGGTATGTACCTACGGTTACTATGGCGGTCCATCTCATGCTTTCTTAGACGGTACACATCTTGCGACGAACAGTTCCAGTTACATCCCTGAAACTGGCAGTGGACCCGCTCACCGTGCGTTCTGGTTTTGTGCTTTCTCAACTTTGCTGCAGATGGATACCTCTTCCCACAATCATTGCACTGGTCTGTCCAGACAGGTCTATCCATAGTCTGTTAATATTAAAAATAAAAAAAACATTAAAGACCAAGTTCAATATTTCTGATATTGTCAGTCAACTAGAATCAACATAAAAAGCTGCTGGTCACACTAAAAAACTCAGGTTCAAGTAATGAATTATCATAACATCAAACACACTTGGCCCAAATGATGAATTATCATTACACCAACATCACTAAAAGTTCAAGCAATGAATTATCATTACATCAATATCACTTGGGTTCAGGTAATGAATTATTACATCAACATCACTTAGGTTCAAGTGATTAATTATCATTACATCAACATCACTTACAATATATCTTTGCAAAGTAAATTTAAAAGATCCTAGATTTCCTGATCAATAGGACACTTTAATACTTTGTTCACATAATGTCTTGTTAATGACTATAATCAACATTTCAACTCAGATATATATATATTTTTAAATATTCATGGTCTCTGAATATTCCGCATTTATAAACATATAAGATACATAATGAATACATGTATAACCTATACACATATACTAATATAAATAAAATAAACATAGAAAACTAAATAAACTGTCCAGGTTTGTCTCACCTGCAATTTCTTTCCCTTTGGTATTAAGGGGTAGGGTCTTCCATAGGTCTTTGCCATCTTTTATAGTACCCTGGTATGTAGTCCTTCTTGTATTCTATACAAAAGATCAGATATTTTACTGGTAATAGTATAAGGACCCTCCCATTTATTTTGAAGTTTTCGGCTGCGACATTTATACTTCCTATTATCTTGTAATAAAACTTCATCCCCAACTTTATACTCTCGTGTGATCATAACGACGCTTCTGACGGTCTGCAGCTTTAAGAGGCCGGTCCCTAACAATATCATGCACTTTGTCCATTCGGTTGGTTAGATTGTGGACATATTCTGGCGTAGACACATCTTTTAATTGGCTAGTCTTGCCAAATAACAAATCCACAGGCATCAAAGCTTCTCTACCGAACATCATGGTATTAGGGGATTCACCTAATGTATTGTAGGGGATTCACCTAATGTATTGTAGCGGGCTATCTGGTGAAAAAATAGACCACAAGTTCTATTCTATCCCTTGATAGAATCCTCAAATATACCAAGATATAACTGATATTAAAAATATTGAAAAGTGATTCTATGTCTCGCGTACAGTACTAACTTTCAGTTCCGAGTCATTTAAGCTTCACTAAGGCGAACGGAAAACATGTCAAAATTGATGGAAAATATGTTCAGTTATAAATAGTTTATTTTTATACTATATTTGATAATCCAATATTCATCAATAAAACAATTATCCGGATCTTGAGACCTTACAGGATATGTGGATCAATACAAATTAACAAAATATATATCTCCAGATACACTTATTATACACAAACATGAATTGATGTCTCAATATTATGTTTTAAGGTGTTTATGTAGTCTTGTGTTTTGTAATTATATATCTGTTTAAACAGAATTGAGACCTGGTTTTTAGTTATTATAATGGTTCTGCATTTCATTGAGTAAAATCTATTACAATTGAAAGTGTTTACTGACTAAACACTAATACAGAGATTATGCAATATGTGTTTAATAGTTAATCATATACTGTTTATCTCAAAATTTACTCAGAGCAAACTGATACTCTTAATTAATACTCTAACTAGCAAATCTTATATAGCCTTATGAAGTGTTTAACGATTAAACACTAGAATTTCAAGTTTTTTATATTATCTATTTAAATTTGGACAAGACGGGTACTAACAACCTCGTTAGTAATGTATGTCTTGAATTTCTAAAGTATTGGTATTTTACATATAGTTTTAACAAGACATGTACTAACAACCTCGCTAGTAATGTATGTCTTGAATTATTACAAGAAAAAAGTTTATGTCTATTTAAATTTGGACAAGACAAGTACTAACAACCTCGCTAGTAATGTATGTCTTGAATTTCTAAATAGTGACTTTCATATTGTTGTATAACTGGAGATCAGTGACAAAATAATGATACTCGTAACCAATATAATTTCAAGACCTCATATAGACAAAATTATGGCTAAGATATTAACCTAAGCCACTCAATTTATTAACTGAATTGGTTCTTCAATGCAAAGCAAAATTAAACTAATTTGGTCAAGTCTGAACTTTTCACTAAAAGAACTTGAACATTTCGATTTTCACAAAAATTGAGTAATGAATTATTAAAAAAAATGTATTTAAACCTTAATTTACTATTATCAGTCAAGAAAATATCTTACTTTAAATATTCCAGAAAATTTAACACGACCCTGCTTTTGAAAATAAATTAACGTGACGTCTGCTTTCGAAAATAAATGAGCCTGCTTCTGAAATTAAATGAATGTGACGTCAGTTTCCACGTTGCCTCGCTATTTATAGTTGCACTAAAATTTATGTGCAGTGCACCAAAAATCTGGTGCAGGCTTGCGCATTGAATATAAATTTATTAATCAATCAAAACAGCGTATCGAAAAATCTTTGACCAATCAGAAAATAAGTGCACCAAAAAGTAGGTGCAGGCTTGCGCATGAAAGCCTAAATCAATAAGAAATAACGTATCTAATAATCTCGAACCAATCGGAAAAATCGATACTCCAAATACTCAAAAGCGAATTATAACAATATATCATCAATTATAATAAAACAATAAATTATGTCCATTTTATATAAATATAAAATTCATCAAAACAAATTTCATCAATAGCAATTATGTAATATAACCTCCGAGTTCAAATGTCAATAATGGCCGACGACGAGAAAGTGGAAGTGTTAGCCAACACAGAGATCGAAAAATTAACACGTTTAACTAAATACTATCGACTTCAGAATATGATTCTAGGAACAAATATGACCTAAGGAAACAATAGATATTTGTAAGTTAATATGCCATGCCCTAAGAAATGGCAAATTTTATGAAACATGTGTTGATCTCTGTATCGCTACAAGAAGGGGGCATCTCAAAATACAAAATAACAATAATATTGTCAACACCATGTGCTAATTAATATCAACGGTAAACTGTATCACTTAATTCATTCTGAATTCGAATGAAACAACATTTCTGATTACTATACAGAAATGAATATCAACAATTGTGTTTTCTGACACATAAATATACAAAATAGAAAATCTACCCCCGAGACCCCCCCCCCCCCCTCAAATGGCAGATCTCGCATTATCCCCACCCCTTAGTATGTGTGTCCTCACAAATGAAAGGAATTTATTCCTAGCATTATAATTCTAGTTCTAATATGAACAATTACATACAATAAACATTCTAGCAATTAACTAAATAAATGAATTCATATTCGTATATAACCTACAATTTAAAATGTCACTCACAATGTTCAAACTTAAGAATTAATATACCTACAATAAAATGTACTCATAATGTTCAAATTCAAATAATACTTCTAGTGTCTTCTTTCTTGGCGTCCTAATTGGTGTTTTCCTGGGTGATGAGACTGGGTTTCTTGGTTGAAGAGTTGATAGGTGAACGTGATCTATATCTTTTGTTATGGAAAGGTGTGTTGTATGGATAGGTCTGGAAGTTATTGTTGGATCTTGGAGGAATCGGTGAAGATTGTGGTTTGGAGAGAGTCGTAATCTTTTCACTCTGTTGGCGGACAACAGAGCGAAGACCGGTCACTTGAGACTGAAGAGTCTCTACAGTGGAATTGAGTGTCCATTTTTTTAGCTCACCTGGCCATAGGCCATGTGAGCTTTTGTCATGGGTAAGCGTCCGTCGTCCGTCCGTTAGCTTTTCACATTTAAATCTTCTTCTCTGAAACCGCTGAACAGATTTCAACCAAACTTGCCAGAAATGTTCACTGGGTGGTCCTCTACCAGATTTGTGTTTTTGGTGCCGATTTGAAATCCAACATGGCTGCCAGGGTCCATAATGTGTTTTCATTGGCTGAAATTTTAAAAATCTTCTTGTCAGAAACCACTAAGTCAATTGAATTGTGGCTTTGCAGGAATGTTCATTGGGTGGTCCTGTACTAAAATTGTGAATCGTTTGCCGATCGGAAATTCAAGATGGCCGCCATGACTCGACTTAGTTTAACATTGGACCCTATGGGAATTTCACATTTTCATCTTTTTTTCTGAAACCACAAAAAGATTTGAACCAAACTTGGCAGAAATGTTCATTGGATGGTCATATACAAGATTTGTGTTTTTGGTGCTGATCGGAAATCCAACATAGCTGCCAGGGCCCATAATGTGTTCTGATTGGTCGAAATTTTAAAAATCTTCTTGTTAGAAACCACTAAGCCAATTGAATTGTGGCTTTGCAGGAATGATCATTGGGTGGTCCTGTACTAAATTTGTGAATCGTTTGCTGATCGGAAATTCAAGATGGCCACCATGACTCGACTTAATTTTAACATAGAACTCTATGGAAAAAATGTTTAAAAGTCTTCTCTTCTGAAACCAGTAAGTCAGTTTAAAGCAAACATGGCATGAATGGTCCTTAGGTGGTCAACTTTCAAAATTATGTCCTGTGACCCCGACCTCCATCCAAGATGGCCGCCATCAGCAAACATATTTTTAACATAGGACCCTATGGGAAAAATGTTTAAAAAAAATTTCCTCTGAAATCAGTAAGCCAATTTAAAGCAATGAATGGTCCTTAAATGGTCAACTTTCAAAATTATATCCAGTGACCCAAAACTCCATCCAAGATGGCCACCATCAGTGGACATAATTTTAACATAGGACCCTATGGGAAACATGTTTAAAAATCTTCTTCTCTGAAACCAGTAAGCCAATTTAAAGCAAACATGGCATGGATGGTCCTTAAATGGTCAATTTTCAAAATTGTGTCCAGTGACCCTGACCTCCATCCAAGATGGCCGCCTTCAGCGGACATACTGTAGTTTTAACATAGGACCCTATGGGAAAAATGTTTTAAAATCTTCTCCTCTGAAACCAGTAAGCCAATATAGCAAACATGTCATCGATGGTCCTTAGGTGATCAACTTCCAAAATTGTGTTCAGTGATCCCGATCTCGGTTCAAAATGGCCGCCGTCAGCAGACATAGTTCTTCTGAAACCAGTCGGCCAATTTAAAGCAAACATGGCATGGATGGTCCTTGGGTAGTATATTTTCAAAATTGTGTCCGGTGACCACGACCTCCATCCAAGATGGCTGCCATGAGCAGACATAGTTTTAACATAGAACCCTATGGCAGTATGGGATTTGAATAGTAACTTAGATGTATTCGGCATGCATACATTCTTAAGAGGACTTATTTATGTCAGGTGAGCGATACAGGCTCACCTGAGCCTCTAGTTTATTCATGTTTTCTGTAAGTTGGTTGACTGCATTAAAAATAATCTGGAGAGTAGATGAAGAAGAAGACGTCGATGAACTTGAAGAAGAATCATGGTTGGAGTTAGTTGATATCATATTCCATTCCGCGGCCGGGTGTGAGTTGTCAATAATATTGGAATCTGTTCCAAGAATTTGTGGTAAGATGTCCAGAGAATCTGTAAGCTCGGATTCTCAGTCATTTAAAATTATCTGACGAATAGGTAATGGCAAGTCAGGCCTACCAATAACCGGTGAACCTGGTGGAGTAGCCAGAAAGTCAATAGTGTTAGTGAGTTTAAGATTTGGTTTATCACAGATATTCTGAGTCGAAACTGTAGCATTGCCCAGAACCAGCTGATTGGGGACAACACAACCATCAGCCGCCTGATCATGTAGACTGTCCAGAACTGCTTCGACGTCAAATTGGTTGTCATTAGTAATAGTAGGAGACAGAGGTCCAAATGTAGGGCAGTAGGCAGTCAGATCAGAGATATATAGAATCTAACACCTTCGGTGTCGGAGATTTCCCTGTGTTGCACTTTTTGCCGCTGTTTGATTTTATTTCTCACGTTTATCAGCTGTTTTTTGTTTCATGTTTGTTTGTGTACTTTTAGCAGACGATAATGTAAACAATGTGAGTTATTTCCCCTTCGTGTCAATCAAAAAATTAGTTCCGTATTTTTGTGTATTGCGTGAAGGTTATTATGTAATAATATGGCTGATTGTTTATAAAAGATTGAAAACTTATATACAGTGAATTGTTTATTTTAAAAAGGAAAAACATGGAGAATTGGGGCGGGGGGAGGGGGTGGCAGTTGACATAAACTACAGCATCCATTTGCCGGTAAAACGCACGATTTTTTTGTCTTGCACTAGTGCAAGGTAAGAAAATCTCACATTGCTAAAAATAGGAACTGGTCTGTCTCAAAAGTGAGAAAACAATTTCTGTTTTATCAAAGTTAAAATCTGTAGACAACGGTAATGTAGGCATTTTCTTATATTGTTTTGTCGATTCATCTCTGGACAGGATGCAGCAATCACTGTCAGTGAGGCGAAACGGAGATGGATTTGTGATAAAGTAGACCGAGTCGGAAGTGTACAACCCTTCCTTTATCGCCTCCCGACGCAGTATTTGATGCGGTGAATAATGGTTAATGTGCCTCTCCAATTCTTTATACTTTAAGCATGCAAGCGTGCATAATAAGTATGAGAAAGGACGGTCCTATAAAGGCAGAGTCCTCTGGACATCTCGGGCATTTCCATGCTCTCCTTACATTTTGTTTATTTTGCTGATTATATGTAGTCCTCCTGAAAGTTACAATCAATATATATAGATTCCAGTTATGACAAATTAATACCTTTAATTTTATGTCACATATCTGGAGACATCTATGTTCGGATCCTCAGACCTTGGAGGATATGTGAACAATTTGTTTTCCTTTAATTAATATCGCCAAATTATAAAATAGCATAGCGTATTCTCAAAGATCACTTTTCGATGAATCTAGCACTATGCCATTATTGATAATTGTCCAAATACCCCCGTAAGGTGGGATAGAGCACAGAAAATGACGAAGAAAAACTCGACCATTCGTCAAAGCTAGAATGTGTTTCTATACTGACAAATGCTTTTCATTGTTAGTTCACCTGGACCAAAGGTCCAGGTGAACTATTGCCATCACTTGGCGTCCGTCGTCTGTCGTCTGTCGTCTGTCAGCTTTTCACATTTCAAGCTTCTTCTCCAAAACCACTTGGCCGATTGGAACCGAACTTAGCAGGAATGTTCCTTGGATGGTCCTCTACAAAGTTACTGTTTTTCGTTCCTGTCGAATATTCAATATGGCTGCCAGGGCCAATAATATGCTCTGATTGGCTGAAATTTCAAAGATCTTCTTCTCTGAAACTAATGAACTGACTGAACCCAAACTGTAAAGGAATGATCATTGGAATGTCCTTTACCAAGTTACTGTTTTTTATGCCGATCGGAAATCCAAGATGGCCGCCATCGCAGGACATAGATTAACATTGGACCCTATGGGAAAATGTTCAAATGCCTTCTTCTCAGAAACTACAAATATGATTAAAGCCAAACTGTACATGAATGTTCATTGGATGGTCCTCTACAATCTTAAGGTTTTTTCTTCCGATATGAAATTCAAAATGGCGGCTACGGCAGGACTTAGTTTAACATTGAACCCTATGGGAAAAATGTTTCAAAATGCTTCTTCTCTGAAACCACTTGGATAATTGAAACCAAACTGCCCAGGAATGTTCATTGGAAGGTCCTCTACAAAGTTTCTGTTTTTTTATGCCGATCGAAAATTCAAGATGGCCGCCACCGCAGGACATAGATTAACATTGGACCCTATGGGGAAAAATGTTTCAAAATGCTTCTTCTCTGAAACCACTTGGATAATTGAAACCAAACTGCCCAGGAATGTTCATTGGAAGGTCCTCTACAAAGTTTCTGTTTTTTTATGCCGATCGAAAATTCAAGATGGCCGCCACCGCAGGACATAGATTAACATTGGACCCTATGGGAAAATGTTCAAATGCCTTCTTCTCAGAAACTACAAATATGATTAAAGCCAAACTGTACATGAATGTTCATTGGATGGTCCTCTACAACCTTAAGGTTTTTTGTTCCGATATGAAATTCAAAATGGCGGCTACGGCAGGACTTAGTTTAACATTGGACCCTATGGGAAAAGTGTTTCAAAATGCTTCTTCTCTGAAACCACTTGGACAGTTGAAACCAAACTGCCCAGGAATGATCATTGGAAGGTCTTCTACAAAGTTTCTGTTTTTTATGCCGATCGGAAATCCAAGATGGCCGCCACCGCAGGACATAGATTAACATTGGACCCTATGAGGAAATATTCAAATGCCTTCTTCTCAGAAACTACAAATATGATTAAAGCCAAACTGTACAAGAATGTTCATTAGATGGTCCTCTACAAACTGTACGTTTTTTGTTCCGGTATGAAATTCGAAATGGCGGCTACGGCAGGACTTAGTTTAACATTGGACCCTATGGGAAAAATGTTTCAAAACGCTTCTTCTCTGAAACCACTTGGATAATTGAAACCAAACTGCCCAGGAATGATCATTGGAAGGTCCTCTACAAGGTGTGTGTTTTTTATGCCGATCGGAAATCCAAGATGGCCACCACCGCAGGACATAGATTAACATTGGACCCTATGGGAAAATGTTCAAATGCCTTCTCAGAAACTACAAATATGATTAAAGCCAAACTGTACATGAATGTTCATTGGATGGTCCTCTACAAACTTTACGTTTTTTGTTCTGATATGAAATTCAAAATGGCGGCTATGGCAGGACTTAGTTTAACATTGGACCCTATGGAATTTTTTTTTCAAAATGCTTCTTCTCTGAAACCACTTGGACAGTTGAAACCAAACTGCCCAGGAATGATCATTGGAAGGTCCTCTGTTTTTATGCCGATCGGAAATCCAAGATGGCTGCCACCACAGGTCATAGTATTAACACAGAACCATATGGGGAAAATACAGAAATATATTCTTCTCTGAAGCTATTGCACTGATTGAACCTAAACCGTGCATCAATCATTGGAAGGTCCTTTACAAACTTTGTGTTTTTTATGTTGATCGTAATTCCAAGATGACTACCACTGCAGGACATACTTTTTACATAGGACCAATTGGTTTTTTTTATTACCAGGTGAACGATACAGGCTCTTGAGAGCCTCTGGTTATAGTCAAGACAAATTAAAGACAATTCGCCATTGTTCAGTGTTAATCAATTTAGGAAAATCTGATAAATGAATAATGAAACACAGAAAACGATATCATACATTTGTGCTTAAAAGAAACCATATATATTAGTAGGTACCAGGGGCAGATCCAGGATTTCAAGTCGGGGGGGGGGGGGGGGGGGGAGGGGGGTGGAAAGGGCGCGGGTATTTCGTGTGAAAATTCACGATTTTACGCCAAAAAAGCAGATTACAGAATCTCCCTCCAATTCTAAAAATAAAACCGTGGTGAGCAAACTACATTGTATGTCAAATTTCTAGTTTAAATTTCACTTCAATCCATTGAGTGGTTATTTAGGAGTTGCGGGTTGCAGAATCATCATCCTCCACCCGGCCTTCAATGAAAAATCTAAAAACCATTGTGCACAACTACAATGTATTTCAAGTACATTATATAGTTTAAGTCATTCACTTGCGTGGTTACAGTCAGGGGAGATGCGGATTGCAGAAATCTTGCAGACGGACGGACATCAAGTGTTTGAGCAACGGGCGTAAAAACCTCATTACACTAAAAGATCACAAACAAACAAAAATGTATCAAAGTTCTCGAGAAATATGTTTACGGAAATCAGGTGTGAGATTTGCATAAACCATTTTGTCGAGATTATTTTCACACTTTCATGTGCAGTTGTAGATATCAATTTATTACAAATAAATTGTAGTCAGAATTTTTTGTTAAAAATGTGTAAAAAAAATTGTACAGACATCCATTGGTAGAAATAAATAATATAAACGGACCCGGACAAAGGATTTGTTCACACTTTCTTGTGCAAATACCTCGGGCAGATGCAGATTGTTACAAATAAATTGCCGCTAATTTTTTTTTTTTTTTATTGATATGTTACTTTTGTATTTGAATGTACAATATACCAACGCGTATTTTTACTGATCTTTACTTGAAAAGTAAAAGGCAACATTTTCGGGTATTTATATACAAATCAATTTTTTTTTTCACATGAAATTGCAGAATTTCGAATTCAAGAACTATTTGAACCATTATTTAAAGAGAAGTGACCATTTTCTTGGGACACAAGTTTTTACACACTGTCTCAGTTTCATCATCTGATTCTCTCGTTATAGGTTTTCGTTGTATGTTTTATAAATGAGATCAATTGTTAAATTAATTATTCGAAGTATTGATTGAATTTACTTTTTAGTTTACCTTTGACTTTTCTCGTCTCGTCGAGGAATCCGAGATTGTATCCAATCTTGCTTGTTTTCTTGGCCTAGAATTTTCGTCCATTTTATTATTTCTAAATAGCACGTGTACATGTAGTTGTAAAATTGACTGCAGAAATAATGTTTAATTAGCGTGAGAAAATAGTTGATGTCTGGTACCTCGGAACCAATCAGAATGGAATAATTTTTGAACTACTGACGGCGAATACATATATGAATCAGCGAACACATCCAACGTGTATTTACAATGTGTAAGAATATTTTACTACAGGTCACGAGTTAACCATTCATGAAAAAGTTATTTATTGAACTGCTTAATTAACGTTGTATAACATATGCTTTGCGAATTTATGGGGGAGCGCACGCCCCCCTCTAAATCCGCCACTGGGTACATTAATGTGGTCGTCTACTTTAATTGTATGTTACGAACAAACGTTTGAATATATTACATTAAAGGTGATTGATGATGGCAGATATACGTGGACTTTCTAATATTTAGATACTAATGCTGTTCGTCCGGTTATGTGTGGGTGTTGACGTTCTGCTTATATATGGAAAGCACTTTGTCTGACCTCATCATGTAACTAAGAGGGGAGGTTTTGGTCCATAAAATAGTTTAACCCCGCCACTTTTGTTTATTAAAGTGTGTAGCAAGTTTGGAAAGTGAGCTGTCATGTATATCTGTATTATTGGTAGATAATACATATATTACATAGCACCATTATCATAAGAAATGTTTGAAGATACTAAAAGAAGAAATCAAACTCCGTAAATTGGAGGTCAGACAATATCATGGTCAAAAGAAGAGGACAAACAACGATCTCCAAACCATTACACAAAGAACTAAAAATCGAGCAACATGAACCCAAGGGTAAGCAATTCCTGCTCCAGTAGTGGCACCTGTCGTATAAGACTATTGGTGACCATTTTATGAGTTGTCGTTTATAAATGCAAAACGAGCAATCTAAAATTTATATTATGCAAATGATCATTTTCTTTGACAAGAAAATAAATCATTATGTCAATTTGCACAATAATGTGATATCTCTGTTCCTCGATTTCAAGATTCCAATCATCAATAGTAGTTGGTGGAGTCCTTTCAATAGCTCTAATCCTGTTTGATGATTTCATGAAGTTGTACATATTTTTTACTACCTTTTACTTCTCTCATTTATAATTTTCAATGAAATTTCCTTTTTTTATCACCTTGTTTTCATTGTCTTTTGTAATGGATTTTGATATGATTGCGTTACATTTAGAGGAAAATAAACCATTATGTCAATTTTCACAAAACTCGGTATTATGGTATCTTTTTTCCTCGATTTCAATACTCAAATCACCAGTAAACGTAGTAGTGATTAAGACATCAGATAAAACGTTGGATAAATTGTAATTTAAGTTTTATTTAAATACTCAAAATTGTCAATGTCGCCCGATGGTAAAATATTAAAATGAAGTGAAACAAACATTGCGTTATATCATATAGCCAACTATCAGCAATCTCCTAACACACAACTCTGATGTACTGCAATAGAGCATGGGCTACGGACACCACCCGAATACAGAATGGAAATTATCATCAAAGTACAACTTTTCTAGCTTATTTATTGTTTTAGCAATATTAGTTTATTCAAATGCTTGTTTCAACCAGCTTCCCAAACCCAAGCTTATAAATATAGAGAAGTTAACGACATAATTATATTAAAATAATTCATAATCAAATGTATTATTTGTAGAAATGAACTTTTCTGGATTATTTCATTTCCACCATTTCAGTTTTTTTTTGCTCTGATATGTACAGAATATGCCTTGTATATTGAAACTACAACGATTGTTAAGTGCACGAAAGAATACATTAAACCACCCTTTAAACATATAGTGAGAGTTTTATTACATTTCCGTACCTTTGTACTGTAATTGTAATGATTCCTGCGCTTGCACATAATGTCAAAGAATGGTCGCATAAAATTATAAAGACTTTCTAACGCTGTGATCGTATACGCATGTGCAATGAACTATATAAAATGTCAATCTAGATTATTCTTTACAAAATGTCAGTCTAGCCATCATGACGTTATGAAATTTCCGACGACCCTAATTCACTAAGTTTAACTCAACTCAAAGATTTATCTGATCAGTTACCTACCCCATTCATTATCATGGGCGACTTTAATGGACATAACCCCTTGTGGGGTAGTAAAACAACCACCGACAAAGGCAAAAAACTTCAAGACTTTATCTCTCAGGAAAGATTATGTATCTTTAACGACGGTACTGATACATATTTACATCCTGGGAATGGGTCTTATTCAGCTATTGATCTTACTGTTACTGATCCATCTCTTCTTCTAGATTTCTCATGGAAAGTCCATGATGATCTCTGTGGAAGTGATCATTTCCCCCATTATCCTAGAAAGCTTACATTCTACTGTGGGTGAAAGACCTACACGGTATAAATTTGACAAAGCTGACTGGCCCCGGTACGAACAGATGTGCAGGGGAAATCTTCAAACGGAAATGATCCGAAATTCCACCAATCCAATTTTGAAGTTTAACGAAACGGTAATATCGATAGCTGATGAGACTATACCAAAGACCTCGACAAATCCAAAACACCCAGGAAAACCATGGTTTAATGATGAGTGCAAAGATGCCATCAAAAATCGCAATAAGGCCGAACGAAGGTTCGGAAAACATCCAACATCGGACAAACTCTTGTCCAATATACAGTGTGGATTCCGTCAAGGTAGAAGCACATTAGATCATCTTGTTCGTTTTGAAACTTTTATTCGAAACGCCTTTGCCAAAAAGGAACATGCTGTGTCTATCTTTTTCGATTTAGAAAAAGCATACGACACAACATGGAAATATGGCATTTTAAAAGACCTCTTTGATATGGGGTTGAAAGGTAAGCTACCTAATTTCATTTCAAATTTTCTATCTGACAGAGAATTTAATGTCAAGAGTTAATTCAACCTATTCTGACATTCAGGAACAAGAGATGGGAGTTCCCCAGGGAAGCATCCTCTCTGTTACATTATTCAGTATTAAAATAAACAGTCTTGCTAAAATTTTAAACGATAACATTGAGGGTTCTCTCTATGTAGATGACTTCCTGATATGTTATCGGGGCAAGAATATGAACAACATTGAAAGACAATTACAGCTATGTCTAAATAAGATAGAAAAATGGGCAATGGAGAAAGGATTTAAATTCTCCAGCTCAAAAACTCTAGGAATGCACTTTTGTAATAAAAGAGGACTCCATCCAGACCCGGAGTTAAAATTATATAATTCCCCTATTAAAATAGTTTCAGAAACAAAATTTTTAGGTCTTCTTTTTGATAGTAAACTTACCTTTCTACCCCATATTAAAATGCTAAAAAAAAAGAGCCTTAAAGCTCTTAATATTTTAAAATTTGTGTCCAGTACCGACTGGGGTGCGGATATCACGGTTTTATTAAATTTATATAGATCGTTGATCCGATCCAAATTGGATTACGGATGTATCGTTTACGGTTCAGCCCGTCCATCGTATATCAAGTTGTTAGATACAGTCCATCATCAAGGATTACGACTCTCACTTGGAGCGTTCAGAACGTCTCCAGTTGAATTTGTATGTTGAAGCAAACGAGCCTTCCCTTGAAAACAGACGTATCAAACTTGGTATGCAGTATGCAACCAAATTGAAGGATTATCCTTCAAATCCTGCACATGACTGTGTTTTTAATCCTTTATATGAAAATGTTTATGATAAACAACCCAATACAATTCAACCTTTTGGACTCCCGAGTAAAAACACATTTTGAAAATTCTGATATAAATTTGGATGACATAGCACCTATTGTAATTCCTGAAAACCCTCCATGGTTAAATCCAAAACCTACTTTTAATTTTGAACTTGCACAACACAAAAAATCAGAAACAAACCCTTTACTAATTCAGCAACATTTTGCTGAAATTAGATCGGTAACATCTGAATACTCTGCAATATATACTGATGGTTCAAAGGATGGTGAGAGTAGCGTCGGCAGCTGTTTTTGGACAGCAGGTCTACTCTGCTCGAATACCGTCTGCCAGTTCGATCTTCAGTGCAGAAGCTAATGCAATACTTCTTGCCTTGAAGTTCGTTGCCTCTTCTGAAAAGAGTAAATTCATGATCTGTTCCGATTCTCTTTCCTGCCTGTTGGCAATTGAGAGTTGTAAAACTCAAAACCCTTTTATATTAAAAACTGTTGAAATATATAAAAGCCTTGTTGCTATTGGTAAACATGTAATTTTCACATGGATCCCTAGTCATATAGGTATTTATGAGAACACAGTCGTTGACCGGGAAGCCAAGAACGCATTGGATGATCCTGTATCCAATTGTTATATTCCTTGTACAGATATTAAACCTTTTATAGTGAAATATATTTTAAAGCGTTGGCAAGATAGCTGGGACCAGCAAATTCATAACAAATTACACGAAATGCATTCCCTAGTTGGCAAGACTCCTTGTTCTTACGGTCAAAATCGGAAGGAACAGGTAGTCTTGACCAGATGTCGTATAGGTCATAGTAGACTTACTCATAGCTATTTGTTAAATAACGAGGAACGACCGGAATGTATTCCGTGTAATGCTAATTTTTCATTAAAACGTCTTGATTGATTGTGTGGATGTTGCCGATGTTAGGCAGACATTCTACAATGCCAACAGTTTATCTAATTTATTTACAAATGTCGCAGGCGACACAATTTTGCAGTTTGTAAAGGAAATTGATTTGCATACAAAAATATAGTTATATAACATGTTCTAGATGTATGTTTTTTTTTATCTTTTTAATGTTTCTTTTATTTATACAACCCCCCCTCATAGAAGGTGTGCCGGGGGTAGAATAGGCACCAGGTTTCTCCGCCCTAGAGGCACTAGTCCTCTAAAAGGGGTCAACCCCGGGGTATAGAAATGGGACCGAGAGCTTCTTCGGCTTGAAGGGGCGTCCGTCGGTTGTGCGGGATGTAGAAATTCACAACCAACCCGTCCTGCGGAAGAGACGTAAATAAAACCGAGGCCCCGTGTTGAGAGATTGCCACCCTCTCCGCACGTTAAAGAACCCAGTGTAACAGCTCATGATGAGTGGTCCATAAGAGACCTGTTGCACTGGCAAAATTATCCGTCCCTACCCATCACCTTTCCTTGTTTCGAGTCCCGTGGCGTTTAAATTTTTAAATGTTCTTGTCCTGAATATAGCTGAAAAATTGCTCGCTGGACGTTAAACACCAATCAATCAATCAACTGAAAGGAATTTATTCCTAGCATTATAATTCTAGTTCTAATATGAACAATTACATACAATAAACATTTTAACAATTAACTAAATAAATGAATTCATAGTCGTATATAACCTACAATTTAAAATGTCACTCACAATGTTCAAATTTAAGAATTAATATACCTACAATAAAATGTACTCATAATGTTCAAATTCAAATAATGCTTCTAGTGTCTTCTTTCTTGGCGTCCTAATTGGTGTTTTCCTGGGTGATGAGACTGGGTTTCTTGGTTGAAGAGTTGATAGGTGAACGTGATCTATATCTTTTGTTGTTATGGAAAGGTGTGTTGTATGGATAGGTCTGGAAGTTATTGTTGGATCTTGGAGGAATCGGTGAAGATTGTGGTTTGGAGAGAGTCGTAATCTTTTCACTCTGTTGGCGGACAACAGAGCGAAGACCGGTCACTTGAGACTGAAGAGTCTCTACAGTGGAATTGAGTGTCCATTTTTTTTTTATTCATGTTTTCTGTAAGTTGGTTGACTGCATTTAAAATAATCTGGAGAGTAGATGAAGAAGAAGACGTCGATGAACTTGAAGAAGAATCGTGGTTGGAGTTAGTTGATACCATATTCCATTCCGCGGCCGGGTGTGAGTTGTCAATAATATTGGAATCTGTTCCTAGAATTTGTGGTAAGATGTCCAGAGAATCTGTAGGCTCAGATTCTCTGTCATTTAAAATTATCTGACGAATAGGTGATGGCAAGTCAGGCCTACCAATAACCGGTGAACCTGGTGGAGTAGCCAGAAAGTCAATAGTGTTAGTGAGTTTAAGATTTGGTTTATCACAGATATTCCGAGTAGAACCTGTAGCATTGCCCAGAATCAGCTGATTGGGGACAACACAACCATCAGCCGCCTGATCCTGTAGACTGTCCAGAACTGCTTCGACGTCAAATTGGTTGTCATTAGTAATAGTAGGAGACAGAGGTCCAAATGTAGGGCAGTAGGCAGTCCGATCAGAGATATATAGAATCTTAACACCGGCAAAAGTGCATGACAGGGAAATCTCCGACACCCTCCAGTGTCGGAGATTTCCCTGTCTTGTACTTTTTGCCGCTGTTTGATTTTATTTCTCACGTTTATCAGCTGTTTTTAGTTTCGTGTTTGTTTATGTACTTTTAGCAGACGATCATGTAAACAATGCGAGTTATTTCCCTTTCATGTCAATCAAAAAATTAGTTTTTGTGTATTGCGTGAAGGTTATTATGTAATAATATGGCTGATTGTTTATAAAAGATTGAAAACTTATATACAGTGAATTGTATATTTTAAAAAGAAGTTGACATAAACTACAGCATCCATTTGCCGGTAAAACGCGCGTGATTTTTTTGTCTTGCACTAGTGCATGATAAGAAAATCTCACATTGCTAAAAATAGGAACTGGTCTGTCTCAAAAGTGAGAAAACAATTTCTGTTTTATCAAAGTTAAAATCTGTAGACAACGGTAATGTAGGCATTTTCTTATATTGTTTTGTCGATTCATCTCTGGACAGGATGCAGCAATCACTGTCAGTGAAGCGAAACGGAGATGGATTTGTGATAAAATAGGCTGAGTCGGAAGTGTACAACCCTTCCTTTATTGCCTCCCGACGCAGTATTTGATGCGGTGAATAATGGTTAATGTGCCTCTCCAATTCTTTATACTTTAAGCATGCAAGCGTGCATAATAAGTATGAGAAAGGACGGTTCTATAAAGGCAGAGTCCTCTGGACATCTCGGGCATTTCCATGCTCTCCTTACATTTTGTTTATTTTGCTGATTATATGTAGTCCTCCTGAAAGTTACAATCAATATATATAGATTCCAGTTATGACAAATTAATACCTTTAATTTTATGTCACATATCTGGAGATATCTATGTTCGGATCCTCAGACCTTAGAGGATATGTGAACAATTTGTTTTCCTTTAATTAATATCGCCAAATTATAAAATAGCATAGCATATTCTCAAAAGATCACTTTTCGATGAATCTAGCACTATGCCATTATTGATTATTGTCCAAATACCCCCGTAAGGTGGGATAGAGTTTCTATACTGACAAATGCTTTTCATTGTTATAGTCAAGACAAATTAAAGACAATTCGCCATTTTTCAGAGTTAACAATCAATTTAGGAAAATCTGATAAATGAATAATGAAACACTGAAAACGATATCATACATTTGTGCTTAAAAGAAACTATATATATTAATAGTTGATGTCTGGTACCTCGGAACCAATCAGAATGGAATAATCTTTGAACTACTGACGGCGAATACATGTATGAATCAGCGAACACATCCAACGTGTATTTACAATGTGTAAGAATATTTTACTACAGGTCACGAGTTAACCATTCATGAAAAAGTTATTTATTGAACTGCTTAATTAACGTTGTATAACATATGCTTTGCGAATTTATGGGGGAGCGCACGCCCCCCTCTAAATCCGCCACTGGGTACATTAATGTGGTCGTCTACTTTAATTGTATGTTACGAACAAACGTTTGAATATATTACATTAAAGGAGATTGATGATGGCCGATATACGTGGACTTTCTAATATTTAGATACTAATGCTGTTCGTCCGGTTATGTGTGGGTGTTGACGTTCTGCTCATATATGGAAAACACTTTGTCTGACCTCATCATGTAACTAAGAGGGGAGGTTTTGGTCCATAGAATAGTTTAACCCCGCCACTTTTGTTTATTAAAGTGTGTAACAAGTTTGGAAAGTGAGCTGTCGTGTATATCTGTATTATTGGTAGATAATACATGTATTACATAGCACCATTATCATAAGAAATGTTTGAAGATACTAAAGGAAGAAATCAGACTCCGTAAATTGGAGGTCAGACAATATCATGGTCAAAAGAAGAGGACAAACAACGATCTCCAAACCATTACACAAAGAACTAAAAATCGAGCAACATGAACCCAAGGGTAAGCAATTCCTGCTCCAGTAGTGGCACCTGTCGTATAAGACTATTGGTGACCATTTTATGAGTTGTCGTTTATAAATGCAAAACGAGCAATCTAAAATTTATATTATGCAAGTGATCATTTTCTTTGACAAGAAAATAAATCATTATGTCAATTTGCACAATAATGTGATATCTCTGTTCCTCGATTTCAAGATTCCAATCATCAATAGTAGTTGGTGGAGTCCTTTCAATAGCTCTAATCCTGTTTGATGATTTCATGAAGTTGTACATATTTTTTACTACCTTTTACTTCTCTCATTTATAATTTTCAATGAAATTTCCTTTTTTTATCACCTTGTTTTCATTGTCTTTTGTAATGGATTTTGATATGATTGCGTTACATTTAGAGGAAAATAAACCATTATGTCAATTTTCACAAAACTCGGTATTATGGTATCTTTTTTCCTCGATTTCAATACTCAAATCGCCAGTAAACGTAGTAGTGATTAAGACATCAGATAAAACGTTGGATAAATTGTAATTTAAGTTTTATTTAAATACTCAAGATTGTCAATGTCGCTCGATGGTAAAATATTAAAATGAAGTGAAACAAACATTGCGTTATATCATATAGCCAGCTATCAGCAATCTCCTAACACACAACTCTGATGTACTGCAATAGAGCATGGGCTACGGACACCACCCGAATACAGAATGGAAATTATCATCAAAGTACAACTTTTCTAGCTTATTTATTGTTTTAGCAATATTAGTTTATTCAAATGCTTGTTTCAACCAGCTTCCCAAGCCCAAGCTTCTTATAAAGCAATTTATATATAATATAAATATAGAGAAGTTAACGACATAATTATATTAAAATAATTCATAATCAAATGTATTATTTGTAGAAATGAACTTTTCTGGATTATTTCATTTCCACCATTTCAGTTTTTTTTTTTTTTTTTTTTTTTTTTTTTTTTTTTTTTTTTTTTTTTTTTTTTTTTGCTCTGATATGTACAGAATATGCCTTGTATATTGAAACTACAACGATTGTTAAGTGCACGAAAGAATACATTAAACCACCCTTTAAACAAATAGTGAGAGTTTTATTACATTTCGTACCTTTGTACTGTAATTGTAATGATTCCTGCGCTTGCACATAATGTCAAAGACTGTGGTCGCATAAAATTATAAAGACTTTCTAACGCTGTGATCGTATAAACATGTGCAATGAACTATATAAAATGTAAATCTAGATTATTCTTTACAAAATGTCAGTCTAGCCATCATGACGTTATGAAATTTCCGACGACCCTAATTCACTAAGTTTAACTCAACTCGAAAATTTATCTGATCAGTTACCTACCCCATTCATTATCATGGGCGACTTTAATGGACATAACCCCTTGTGGGGTAGTAAAACAACCACCGACAAAGGCAAAAAACTTCAAGACTTTATCTCTCAGGAAAGATTATGTATCTTTAACGACGGTACTGATACATATTTACATCCTGGGAATGGGTCTTATTCAGCTATTGATCTTACTGTTACTGATCCATCTCTTCTTCTAGATTTCTCATGGAAAGTCCATGATGATCTCTGTGGAAGTGATCATTTCCCCATTATCCTAGAAAGCTTACATTCTACTGTAGGTGAAAGACCTACACGGTATAAATTTGACAAAGCTGACTGGCCCGGTACGAACAGATGTGCAGGGGAAATCTTCAAACGGAAATGATCCGAAATTCCACCGATCCAATTTTGAAGTTTAGCGAAACAGTAATATCGATAGCTGATGAGACTATACCAAAGACCTCGACAAATCCAAAACGCCCAGGAAAACCATGGTTTAATGATGAGTGCAAAGATGCCATCAAAAATCACAAAAAGGCCGAACGACGGTTCGGAAAACATCCAACATCGGAAAACCTCGGCAATTTTAGCATCTTCAGGGCGAAAGCTCGAAGAACATTGAAACAAAATCGGCGCACTTCCTGGCGTAATTTTGTTTCTAAATTAAATTGCCATACGCCGATGAATAAGGTTTCGAATATGGTACACAAAATTAAAAGGCAAAAATAATAAAACAAACGTCCATCATTTAAAAGATGGACATGAGACATTAACATCTGAACAGGACATTACAAATAAATTAGGCCAAATATTTTCACAAAGCTCTTCTACCGAAAATTACGATCCCGAATTTCAAAAATTTAAAAAGCAAACGGAAAAAACTAAATTGAATTTTAAATCAAAGAATTTGGAGGAATACAATCGCCCGTTTTCGTAAGACGAATTGAGAAAATCGTTGGATAAGGCGCATGACACTGCATGTGGCCCCGACGATATCCATTACCAGCTCCTCAAACATCTTCCGGAATCTGCACTCCCAAGTTCTTTTAGATCTCATGAATGACATTTGGGAAACAGGCGACTTGCCATCAATTTGGAAATTAGCTAATGTCATTCCTATTCCAAAACCTGGTAATAACCATTCCGAACCGTCGAATTATCGGCTTATTGCACTAACTAGTTGCGTGTGTAAAACCATGGAAAGGATGATCAATGCTCGCCTTGTATGGTTTCTTGAATCCAATGGACTCTTGTCCAATATAGTGTGGATTCCGTCAAGGTAGAAGCACATTAGATCATCTTGTTCGTTTTGAAGCTTTTATTCGAAACGCCTTTGCCAAAAAGGAACATGCTGTGTCTATCTTTTTCGATTTAGAAAAAGCATACGACACAACATGGAAATATGGCATTTTAAAAGACCTCTTTGATATGGGGTTGAAAGGTAAGCTACCTAATTTCATTTCAAATTTTCTATCTGACAGAGAATTTAATGTCAGAGTTAATTCAACCTATTCTGACATTCAGGAACAAGAGATGGGAGTTCCCCAGGGAAGCATCCTCTCTGTTACATTATTCAGTATTAAAATAAACAGTCTTGCTAAAATTTTAAACGATAACATTGAGGGTTCTCTCTATGTAGATGACTTCCTGATATGTTGTCGGGGCAAGAATATGACCAACATTGAAAGACAATTACAGCTATGTCTAAATAAGATAGAAAAATGGGCAATGGAGAATGGATTTAAATTCTCCAGCTCAAAAACTCTAGGAATGCACTTTTGTAATAAAAGAGAACTCCATCCAGACCCAGAGTTAAAATTATATAATTCTTCTATTAAAATAGTTTCAGAAACTAAATTTTTAGGTCTTCTTTTTGATAGTAAACATACCTTTCTACCCCATATTAAAATGCTAAAAATTAAGAGCCTTAAAGCTCTTAATATTTTAAAATTTGTGTCCAGTACCGACTGGGGTGCGGATAGCACGGTTTTATTAAATTTATATAGATCGTTGATCCGATCCAAATTGGATTACGGATGTATCGTTTACGGTTCAGCCCGTCCATCGTATATCAAGTTGCTAGATACAGTCCATCATCAAGGATTACGACTCTCACTTGGAGCGTTCAGAACGTCTCCAGTTGACAGTTTGTATGTTGAAGCAAACGAGCCTTCCCTTGAAAACAGACGTATCAAACTTGGTATGCAGTATGCAACCAAATTGAAGGCTTATCCTTCAAATCCTGCACATGACTGTGTTTTTAATCCTCTATATGAAAATGTTAATGATAAACAACCCAATACAATGCAACCTTCTGGACTCCGAGTAAATACACATTTTGAAAATTCTGATATAAATTTGGATGACATAGCACCTATTGTAATTCCTGAAAACCTTCCATGGTTAAATCCAAAACCTACTTTTAACTTTGAACTTACACAACACAAAAAATCAGAAACAAACCCTTTACTAATTCAGCAACATTTTGCTGAAATTAGATCGATAACATCTGAATACTCTGCAATGTATACTGATGGTTCAAAGGATGGTGATAGAGTAGCGTCGGCAGCTGTTTTTGGACAGTAGGTCTACTCTGCTCGAATACCGTCTGCCAGTTCGATCTTCAGTGCAGAAGCTAATGCAATACTTCTTGCCTTGAAGTTCGTTGCCTCTTCTGAAAAGAGTAAATTCATGATCTGTTCCGATTCTCTTTCTTGCCTGTTGGCAATTGAGAGTTGTAAAACTCAAAACCCTTTTATTTTAAAAATTGTTGAAATTTATAAAAGCCTTGTTGCTATTGGTAAGCATGTAATTTTCACATGGATCCCTAGTCATATAGGTATTCATGGGAACACAGTCGTTGACCGGGAAGCCAAGAACGCATTGGATGATCCTGTATCCAATTGTTCTATTCCTTATACAGATATTAAACCTTTTATAGTGAAATATATTTTAAAACGTTGGCAAGATAGCTGGGACCAGCAAATTCATAACAAATTACACGAAATGCATTCCCTAGTTGGCAAGACTCCTTGTTCTTACGGTCAAAATCGGAAGGAACAGGTAGTCTTGACCAGATGTCGTATAGGACATAGTAGACTTACTCATGGCTATTTGTTAAATAACGAGGAACGACCGGAATGTATTCCGTGTAATTCTAATTTTTCATTAAAACATGTCTTGATTGATTGTGTGGATGTTGCCGATGTTAGGCAGACATTTTACAATGCCAACAGTTTATCTAATTTATTTACAAATTTCGCAGGCGACACAATTTTGCAATTTTTAAAAGAAATTGATTTATATACAAAAATATAGTTATATAACATATGTTCTAGATGTATGGTTTTTATCTTTTTAATGTTTCTTTTATTTGTGCAACCCCCCTCATGGAGGGTGTGCCGGGGGTAGAATAGGCACCAGGATTCTCCTCCCTAGAGGCACTAGTCCTCTAAAAGGGGGTCAACCCCGGGGTATAGAAATGGGACCGAGAGCTTCTTCGACTTGAAGGGGCGTCCGTCGGTTGTGCGGGATGTAAAAATTCACAACCAACCCGTTCTGCGGAAGAGACGTAAATAAAACCGAGGTCCCGTGTTGAGAGATTGCCACCCTCTCCGCACGTTAAAGAACCCAGTGTAACAGCTCATTATGAGCATACTCATGCCTGTTGCACTGGCAAAATTATCCGTCCCTACCCATCACCTTTCCTTGTTTCGAGTCCCGTGGCGTTTAAATTTTTAAATGTTCTCCTGAATATAGCTGAAAAATTGCTCGCTGGACGTTAAACACCAATCAATCAATCAATCAATCGATCAACTGAAAGGAATTTATACCTAGCATTATAATTCTAGTTCTAATATGAACAATTACATACAATAAACATTTTAACAATTAACTAAATAAATGAATTCATAGTCGTATATAACCTACAATTTAAAATGTCACTCACAATGTTCAAATTTAAGAATTAATATACCTACAATAAAATGTACTCAATGTTCAAATTCAAATAATACTTCTAGTGTCTTCTTTCTTGGCGTCCTAATTGGTGTTTTCCTGGGTGATGAGACTGGGTTTCTTGGTTGAAGAGTTGATAGGTGAACGTGATCTATATCTTTTGTTGTTATGGAAAGGTGTGTTGTATGGATAGGTCTGGAAGTTATTGTTGGATCTTGGAGGAATCGGTGAAGATTGTGGTTTGGAGAGAGTCGTAATCTTTTCACTCTGTTGGCAGACAACAGAGCGAAGACCGATCACTTGAGACTGAAGAGTCTCTACAGTGGAATTGAGTTTCCATTTTTTTTTTATTCATGTTTTCTGTAAGTTGGTTGACTGCATTTAAAATAATCTGAAGGGTAGATGAAGAAGAAGAATCATGGTTGAAGTTAGTTGATACCATATTCCATTCCGCGGCCGGGTGTGAGTTGTCAATAATATTGGAATCTGTTCCTAGAATTTGTGGTAAGATGTCCAGAGAATCTGTAGGCTCAGATTCTCTGTCATTTAAAATTATCTGACGAATAGGTGATGGCAAGTCAGGCCTACCAATAACCGGTGAACCTGGTGGAGTAGCCAGAAAGTCAATAGTGTTAGTGAGTTTAAGATTTGGTTTATCACAGATATTCCGAGTCGAACCTGTAGCATTGCCCAGAACCAGCTGATTGGGGACAACACAACCATCAGCCGCCTGATCCTGTAGACTGTCCAGAACTGCTTCGACGTCAAATTGGTTGTCATTAGTAATAGTAGGAGACAGAGGTCTAAATGTAGGGCAGTAGGCAGTCCGATCAGATATATATAGAATCTAACGCCGGCAAAAGTGCATGACAGGGAAATCTCCGACACCCTCCAGTGTCTTGCACTTTTTGCCGCTGTTTGATTTTATTTCTCACGTTTATCAGCTGTTTTTAGTTTCGTGTTTATGTACTTTTAGCAGACAATCATGTAAACAATGTGAGTTATTTCCCCTTCATGTCAATCAAAAAATTAGTTCCGTATTTGTGTGTATTGCGTGAAGGTTATGATGTAATAATATGGCTGATTGTTTATAAAAGATTGAAAACTTATATACAGTGAATTGTTTATTTTAAAAAGGAGTTGACATAAACTACAGCATCCATTTGCCGGTAAAACGCACTAGTGCAAGATAAGAAAATCTCGCATTGCTAAAAATAGGAACTGGTCTGTCTCAAAAGTGAGAAAACAATTTCTGTTTTATCAAAGTTAAAATCTGTAGACAACGGTAATGTAGGCATTTTCTTATATTGTTTTGTCGATTCATCTCTGGACAGGATGCAGCAATCGCTGTCAGTGAAGCGAAACGGAGATGGATTTATGATAAAATAGGCTGAGTCGGAAGTGTACAACCCTTCCTTTATCGCCTCCCGACGCAGTATTTGATGCGGTGAATAATGGTTAATGTGCCTCTCCAATTCTTTATACTTTAAGCATGCAAGCGTGCATAATAAGTATGAGAAAGGACGGTTCTATAAAGGCAGAGTCCTCTGGACATCTCGGGCATTTCCATGCTCTCCTTACATTTTGTTTATTTTGCTGATTATATGTAGTCATCCTGAAAGTTGCAATCAATATATATAGATTCCAGTTATGACAAATTAATACCTTTAATTTTATGTCACATATCTGGAGACATCTATGTTCGGATCCTCAGACCTTAGAGGATATGTGAACAATTTGTTTTCCTTTAATTAATATCGCCAAATTATAAAATAGCATAGCGTATTCTCAAAGATCACTTTTCGATGAATCTAGCACTATGCCATTATTGATAATTGTCCAAATACCCCCGTAAGGTGGGATAGACGTCGACCATTCGTCAAAGCTAGAATGTGTTTCTATACTGACAAATGCTTTTCATTGTTATAGTCAAGACAAATTAAAGGCAATTCGCCATTGTTCAGTGTTGACAATCAATTTAGGAAAATCTGATAAATGAATAATGAAACACAGAAAACGATATCATACATTTGTGCTTAAAAGAAACCATATATATTAGTAGGTACCAGGGACGGATCCAGGATTTCAAGTTAGGGGGGGGGGGGCGAAAATTGTTGGGGTATTTCGTGTGAAAATTCACGATTTTACGCCAAAAAAGCAGATTACAGAATCTCCCTCCAATTCTAAAAATAAAACCGTGGTGAGCAAACTACATTGTATGTCAAATTCATAGTTTAAATTTCCCTTCAATCCATTGAGTGGTTATTTAAGAGTTGCGGGTTGCAGAATCATCCTCTTCCACCCGGCCTTCAATGAAAAATCTAAAAACCATTGTGCACAACTACAATGTATTTCAAATACATTATATGGTTTAAGTCAATCAATTGCGTGGTTACAGTCAGGGGAGATGCGGATTGCAGAAATCTTACAGACGGACGGACATCAAGTGTTTGAGCAACGGGCGTAAAAACCTCATCACACTAAAAGATCAAACAAACAAAAATGTATCAAAGTTCTCGAGAAATATGTTTACGGAAATCAGGTGTGAGATATGCATAAACCATTTTGTCGAGAGTATTTTTACTGATCTTTACCTGAAAAGTAAAAGGCAACATTTTCGGGTATTTGTATACAAATCAAACTTATATTTTTTTTGTCATATGAAATTGCAGAATTTCGAATTCAAGAACTATTTGAACCATTATTTAAAGAGAAGTGACCATTTTCTTGAGACACTCAAGTTTCTACACACTGTCTCAGTTTCATCATCTGATTCTCTCGTTATAGGTTTTTGTTGTATGTTTTATAAATGAGATCAATTGTTAAATTAATTATTCGAAGTATTGACTTTTCTCGTCTCGTCGAGGAATCCGAAATGTATCCAATCTTGCTTGTTTTCTTGGCCTAGAATTTTCGTCCATTTTATTATTTCTAAATAGCACGTGTACATGTAGTTGTAAAATTGACTGCAGAAATAATGTTTAATTAGCGTGAGAAAATAGTTGATGTCTGGTACCTCGGAACCAATCAGAATGGAATAATTTTTGAACTACTGACGGCGAATACATATATGAATCAGCGAACACATCCAACGTGTATTTACAATGTGTAAGAATATTTTACTACAGGTCACGAGTTAACCATTCATGAAAAAGTTATTTATTGAACTGCTTAATTAACGTTGTATAACATATGCTTTGCGAATTTATGGGGGAGCGCACGCCCCCCTCTAAATCCGCCACTGGGTACATTAATGTGGTCGTCTACTTTAATTGTATGTTACGAACAAACGTTTGAATATATTACATTAAAGGTGATTGATGATGGCAGATATACGTGGACTTTCTAATATTTAGATACTAATGCTGTTCGTCCGGTTATGTGTGGGTGTTGACGTTCTGCTCATATATGGAAAGCACTTTGTCTGACCTCATCATGTAACTAAGAGGGGAGGTTTTGGTCCATAAAATAGTTTAACCCCGCCACTTTTGTTTATTAAAGTGTGTAGTAAGTTTGGAAAGTGAGCTGTCGTGTATATCTGTATTATTGGTAGATAATACATGTATTACATAGCACCATTACCATAAGAAATGTTTGAAGATACTAAAAGAAGAAATCAGACTCCGTAAATTGGAGGTCAGACAATACCATGGTCAAAAGAAGAGGACAAACAACGATCTCCAAACCATTACACAAAGAACTAAAAATCGAGCAACATGAACCCAAGGGTAAGCAATTCCTGCTCCAGTAGTGGCACCTGTCGTATAAGACTATTGGTGACCATTTTATGAGTTGTCGTTTATAAATGCAAAACGAGCAATCTAAAATTTATGTTATGCAAGTGATCATTTTGTTTGACAAGAAAATAAATCATTATGTCAATTTGCACAATAATGTGATATCTCTGTTCCTCGATTTCAAGATTCCAATCATCAATAGTAGTTGGTGGAGTCCTTTCAATAGCTCTAATCTTGTTTGATGATTTCATGAAGTTGTACATATTTTTTACTACCTTTTACTTCTCTCATTTATAATTTTCAATGAAATTAACTTTTTTTATCACCTTCTTGTCCTTGTTTTCATTGTCTTTTGTAATGGATTTTGATATGATTGCGTTACATTTAGAGGAAAATAAACCATTATGTCAATTTTCAAAAAACTCGGTATTATGGTATCTTTTTTCCTCGATTTCAATACTCAAATCACCAGTAAACGTAGTAGTGATTAAGACATCAGATAAAACGTTGGATAAATTGTAATTTAAGTTTTATTTAAATACTCAAGATTGTCAATGTCGCCCGATGGTAAAATATTAAAATGAAGTGAAACAAACATTGCGTTATATCATATAGCCAACTATCAGCAATCTCCTAACACACAACTCTGATGTACTGCAATAGAGCATGGGCTACGGACACCACCCGAATACAGAATGGAAATTATCATCAAAGTACAACTTTTCTAGCTTATTTATTGTTTTAGCAATATTAGTTTATTCAAATGCTTGTTTCAACCAGTTTCCCAAGCCCAAGCTTCTTATGAAGCAATTTATATATAATATAAATATAGAGACGTTAACGACATAATTATATTAAAATAATTCATAATCAAATGTATTATTTGTAGAAATGAACTTTTCTGGATTATTTCATTTCCACCATTTTTTTTTTTTTTTTTTTTTTTTTTGGCTCTGATATGTACAGAATATGCCTTGTATATTGAAACTACAACGATTGTTAAGTGCACGAAAGAATACATTAAACCACCCTTTAAACAAATAGTGAGAGTTTTATTACATTTCGTACCTTTGTACTGTAATTGTAATGATTCCTGCGCTTGCACATAATGTCAGACTGTGGTCGCATAAAATTATAAAGACTTTCTAACGCTGTGATCGTATAAACATGTGCAATGAACTATATAAAATGTCAATCTAGATTATTCTTTACAAAATGTCAGTCTAGCCATCATGACGTTATGAAATTTCCGACGACCCTAATTCACTAAGTTTAACTCAACTCAAAAATTTATCTGATCAGTTACCTACCCCATTCATTATCATGGGCGACTTCAATGGACATAACCCCTTGTGGGGTAGTAAAACAACCACCGACAAAGGCAAAAAACTTGAAGACTTTATCTCTCAGGAAAGATTATGTATCTTTAACGACGGTACTGATAGATATTTACATCCTGGGAATGGGTCTTATTCAGCTATTGATCTTACTGTTACTGATCCATCTCTTCTAGATTTCTCATGGAAAGTCCATGATGATCTCTGTGGAAGTGATCATTTCCCCATTATCCTAGAAAGCTTACATTCTACTGTAGGTGAAAGACCTACACGGTATAAATTTGACAAAGCTGACTGGCCCGGTACGAACAGATGTGCAGGGGAAATCTTCAAACGGAAATGATCCGAAATTCCACCGATCCAATTTTGAAGTAATATCGATAGCTGATGAGACTATACCAAAGACCTCGACAAATCCAAAACACCCAGGAAAACCATGGTTTAATGATGAGTGCAAAGATGCCATCAAAAATCGCAAAAGGGCCGAACGACGGTTCGGAAAACATCCAACATCGGAAAACCTCGGCAATTTTAGCATCTTCAGGGCGAAAGCTCGAAGAACATTGAAACAAAATCGGCGCACTTCCTGGCGTAATTTTGTTTCTAAATTAAATTGCCATACACCGATGAATAAGGTTTGGAATATGGTACACAAAATTAAAGGCAAAAATAATAAAACAAACGTCCATCTTTTAAAAGATGGACATGACACATTAACATCTGAACAGGACATTTCAAATAAATTAGGCCAAATATTTTCACAAAACTCTTCTACCGAAAATTACGATCCCGAATTTCAAAAATGTTAAAAGCAAAAGGAAAAAACTAAATTGAATTTTAAATCAAAGAATTTGGAGGAATACAATCGCCCGTTTTCGTTAGACGAATTGAGAAAATCGTTGGATAAGGCGCAAGACACTGCATGTGGCCCCGACGATATCCATTACCAGCTCCTCAAACATCTTCCGGAATCTGCACTCCCAAGTTCTTTTAGATCTCATGAATGACATTTGGGAAACAGGCGACTTGCCATCAATTTGGAAATTAGCTAATGTCATTCCTATTCCAAAACCTGGTAAAAACCATTCCGAACCGTCGAATTAGCGGACTATTGCACTAACTAGTTGCGTGTGTAAAACCATGGAAAGGATGATCAATGCTCGCCTTGTATGGTTTCTTGAATCCAATGGACTCTTGTCCAATATAGTGTGGATTCCGTCAAGGTAGAAGCACATTAGATCATCTTGTTCGTTTTGAAACTTTTATTCGAAACGCCTTTGCCAAAAAGGAACATGCTGTGTCTATCTTTTTCGATTTAGAAAAAGCATACGACACAACATGGAAATATGGCATTTTAAAAGACCTCTTTGATATGGGGTTGAAAGGTAAGCTACCTAATTTCATTTCAAATTTTCTATCTGACAGAGAATTTAATGTCAGAGTTAATTCAACCTATTCTGACATTCAGGAACAAGAGATGGGAGTTCCCCAGGGAAGCATCCTCTCTGTTACATTATTCAGTATTAAAATAAACAGTTGCTAAAATTTTAAACGATAACATTGAGGGTTCTCTCTATGTAGATGACTTCCTGATATGTTGTCGGGGCAAGAATATGACCAACATTGAAAGACAATTACAGCTATGTCTAAATAAGATAGAAAAATGGGCAATGGAGAATGGATTTAAATTCTCCAGCTCAAAAACTCTAGGAATGCACTTTTGTAATAAAAGAGGACTCCATCCAGACCCAGAGTTAAAATTATATAATTCTTCTATTAAAATAGTTTCAGAAACTAAATTTTTAGGTCTTCTTTTTGATAGTAAACATACCTTTCTACCCCATATTAAAATGCTAAAAATTAAGAGCCTTAAAGCTCTTAATATTTTAAAATTTGTGTCCAGTACCGACTGGGGTGCGGATAGCACGGTTTTATTAAATTTATATAGATCGTTGATCCGATCCAAATTGGATTACGGATGTATCGTTTACGGTTCAGCCCGTCCATCGTATATCAAGTTGCTAGATACAGTCCATCATCAAGGATTACGACTCTCACTTGGAGCGTTCAGAACGTCTCCAGTTGACAGTTTGTATGTTGAAGCAAACGAGCCTTCCCTTGAAAACAGACGTATCAAACTTGGTATGCAGTATGCAACCAAATTGAAGGCTTATCCTTCAAATCCTGCACATGACTGTGTTTTTAATCCTCTATATGAAAATGTTAATGATAAACAACCCAATACAATGCAACCTAAATTTGGATGACATAGCACCTATTGTAATTCCTGAAAACCCTCCATGGTTAAATCCAAAACCTACTTTTAACTTTGAACTTACACAACACAAAAAATCAGAAACAAACCCTTTACTAATTCAGCAACATTTTGCTGAAATTAGATCGATAACATCTGAATACTCTGCAATGTATACTGATGGTTCAAAGGATGGTGATAGAGTAGCGTCGGCAGCTGTTTTTGGACAGCAGGTCTACTCTGCTCGAATACCGTCTGCCAGTTCGATCTTCAGTGCAGAAGCTAATGCAATACTTCTTGCCTTGAAGTTCGTTGCCTCTTCTGAAAAGAGTAAATTCATGATCTGTTCCGATTCTCTTTCTTGCCTGTTGGCAATTGAGAGTTGTAAAACTCAAAACCTTTTTATTTTAAAAATTGTTGAAATTTATAAAATCCTTGTTGCTATTGGTAAGCATGTAATTTTCACATGGATCCCTAGTCATATAGGTATTCATGGGAACACAGTCGTTGACCGGGAAGCCAAGAACGCATTGGATGATCCTGTATCCAATTGTTCTATTCCTTATACAGATATTAAACCTTTTATAGTGAAATATATTTTAAAACGTTGGCAAGATAGCTGGGACCAGCAAATTCATAACAAATTACACGAAATGCATTCCCTAGATGGCAAGACTCCTTGTTCTTACGGTCAAAATCGGAAGGAACAGGTAGTCTTGACCAGATGTCGTATAGGACATAGTAGACTTACTCATGGCTATTTGTTAAATAACGAGGAACGACCGGAATGTATTCCGTGTAATTCTAATTTTTCATTAAAACATGTCTTGATTGATTGTGTGGATGTTGCCGATGTTAGGCAGACATTCTACAATGCCAAGTTTATCTAATTTATTTACAAATATCGCAGGCGACACAATTTTGCAATTTTTAAAAGAAATTGATTTATATACAAAAATATAGTTATATAACATATGTTCTAGATGTATGGTTTTTATCTTTTTAATGTTTCTTTTATTTGTGCAACCCCCCTCATGGAGGATGTGCCGGGGGTAGAATAGGCACCAGGATTCTCCGCCCTAGAGGCACTAGTCCTCTAAAAGGGGGTCAACCCCGGGGTATAGAAATGGGACCGAGAGCTTCTTCGGCCTGAAGGGGCGTCCGTCGGTTGTGCGGGATGTAAAAATTCACAACCAACCCGTCCTGCGGAAGAGACGTAAATAAAACCGAGGTCCCGTGTTGAGAGATTGCCACCCTCTCCGCACGTTAAAGAACCCAGTGTAACAGCTCATTATGAACATACTCATGATGAGTGGTCCATAAGAGACCTGTTGCACTGGCAAAATTATCCGTCCCTACCCATCACCTTTCCTTGTTTCGAGTCCCGTGGCGTTTAAATTTATAAATGTTCTCCTGAATATAGCTGAAAAATTGCTCGCTGGACGTTAAACACCAATCAATCAATCAATCAATCGATCAACTGAAAGGAATTTATTCCTAGCATTATAATTCTAGTTCTAATATGAACAATTACATACAATAAACATTTTAACAATTAACTAAATAAATGAATTCATAGTCGTATATAACCTACAATTTAAAATGTCACTCACAATGTTCAAATTTAAGAATTAATATACCTACAATAAAATGTACTCATAATGTTCAAATTCAAATAATACTTCTAGTGTCTTCTTTCTTGGCGTCCTAATTGGTGTTTTCCTGGGTGATGAGACTGGGTTTCTTGGTTGAAGAGTTGATAGGTGAACGTGATCTATATCTTTTGTTGTTATGGAAAGGTGTGTTGTATGGATAGGTCTGGAAGTTATTGTTGGATCTTGGAGGAATCGGTGAAGATTGTGGTTTGGAGAGAGTCGTAATCTTTTCACTCTGTTGGCGGACAACAGAGCGAAGACCGATCACTTGAGACTGAAGAGTCTCTACAGTGGAATTGAGTTTCCATTTTTTTTATTCATGTTTTCTGTAAGTTGGTTGACTGCATTTAAAATAATCTGGAGAGTAGATGAAGAAGAAGACGTCGATGAACTTGAAGAAGAATCATGGTTGAAGTTAGTTGATACCATATTCCATTCCGCGGCCGGGTGTGAGTTGTCAATAATATTGGAATCTGTTCCTAGAATTTGTGGTAAGATGTCCAGAGAATCTGTAGGCTCAGATTCTCTGTCATTTAAAATTATCTGACGAATAGGTGATGGCAAGTCAGGCCTACCAATAACCGGTGAACCTGGTGGAGTAGCCAGAAAGTCAATAGTGTTAGTGAGTTTAAGATTTGGTTTATCACAGATATTCCGAGTCGAACCTGTAGCATTGCCCAGAACCAGCTGATTGGGGACAACACAACCATCAGCCGCCTGATCATGTAGACTGTCCAGAACTGCTTCGACGTCAAATTGGTTGTCATTAGTAATAGTAGGAGACAGAGGTCCAAATGTAGGGCAGTAGGCAGTCAGATCAGATATATATAGAATCTAACAACGGCAAAAGTGCATGACAGGGAAATCTCCGACACCCTCCAGTGTCGGAGATTTCCCTGTCTTGCACTTTTTGCCGCTGTTTGATTTTATTTCTCACGTTTATCAGCTGTTTTTAGTTTCGTGTTTATGAACTTTTAGCAGACAATCATGTAAACAATGTGAGTTATTTCCCCTTCATGTCAATCAAAAAATTAGTTCCGTATTTTTGTGTATTGCGTGAAGGTTATTATGTAATAATATGGCTGATTGTTTATAAAAGATTGAAAACTTATATACAGTGAATTGTTTATTTTAAAAAGGAGTTGACATAAACTACAGCATCCATTTGCCGGTAAAACGCGCGTGATTTTTTTTACTTGCACTAGTGCAAGATAAGAAAATCTCGCATTGCAAAAAATAGGAACTGGTCTGTCTCAAAAGTGAGAAAACAATTTCTGTTTTATCAAAGTTAAATTCTGTAGACAACGGTAATGTAGGCATTTTCTTATATTGTTTTGTCGATTCATCTCTGGACAGGATGCAGCAATCGCTGTCAGTGAAGCGAAACGGAGATGGATTTGTGATAAAATAGGCTGAGTCGGAAGTGTACAACCCTTCCTTTATCGCCTCCCGACGCAGTATTTGATGCGGTGAATAATGGTTAATGTGCCTCTCCAATTCTTTATACTTTAAGCATGCAAGCGTGCATAACTTTAAGCATGCAAGCGTGCATAATAAGTATGAGAAAGGACGGTCCTATAAAGGCAGAGTCCTCTGGACATCTCGGGCATTTCCATGCTCTCCTTACATTTTGTTTATTTTGCTGATTATATGTAGTCCTCCTGAAAGTTACAATCAATATATATAGATTCCAGTTATGACAAATTAATACCTTTAATTTTATGTCACATATCTGGAGACATCTATGTTCGGGTCCTCAGACCTTGGAGGATATGTGAACAATTTGTTTTCCTTTAATTAATATCGCCAAATTATAAAATAGCATAGCGTATTCTCAAAGATCACTTTTCGATGAATCTAGCACTATGCCATTATTGATAATTGTCCAAATACCCCCGTAAGGTGGGATAGAGCACAGAAAATGACGAAGAAAAACTCGACCATTCGTCAAAGCTAGAATGTGTTTCTATACTGACAAATGCTTTTCATTGTTATAGTCAAGACAAATTAAAGGCAATTCGCCATTGTTCAGTGTTAACAATCAATTTAGGAAAATCTGATAAATGAATAATGAAACACAGAAAACGATATCATACATTTGTGCTTAAAAGAAACCATATATATTAGTAGGTACCAGGGGCGGATCCAGGATTTCAAGTTAGGGGGGGCGCGAAAATTGTTGGGGTATTTCGTGTGAAAATTCACGATTTTACGCCAAAAAAGCAGATTACAGAATCTCCCTCCAATTCTAAAAATAAAACCGTGGTGAGCAAACTACATTGTATGTCAAATTTATAGTTTAAATTTCCCTTCAATCCATTGAGTGGTTATTTAGGAGTTGCGGGTTGCAGAATCATCCTCTTCCACCCGGCCTTCAATGAAAAATCTAAAAACCATTGTGCACAACTACAATGTATTTCAAATACATTATATAGTTTAAGTCATTCACTTGCGTGGTTACAGTCAGGGGAGATGCGGATTGCAGAAATCTTGCAGACGGACGGACATCAAGTGTTTGAGCAACGGGCGTAAAAACCTCATTACACTAAAAGATCAAACAAACAAAAATGTATCAAAGTTCTCGAGAAATATGTTTACGGAAATCAGGTGTGAGATTTGCATAAACCATTTTGTCGAGATTATTTTCACACTTTCATGTGCAGTTGTAGATATCAATTTATTACAAATAAATTGTAGTCAGAATTTTTTGTTAAAAATGTGTAAAAAAATTGTACAGACATCCATTGGTAGATATAAATAATATAAACGTACCCGGACAAAGGATTTTTTCACACTTTCTTGTGCAAATACCTCGGGCAGATGCAGAGATTGTTACAAATAAATTGCCGCTAATTTTTTTTTTTTTTTTATTGATATGTTACTTTTGTATTTGAATGTACAATATACCAACGCGTATTTTTACTGATCTTTACTTGAAAAGTAAAAGGCAACATTTTCGGGTATTTGTATACAAATCAAACTTATATTTTTTTTGTCATATGAAATTGCAGAATTTCGAATTCAAGAACTATTTGAACCATTATTTAAAGAGAAGTGACCATTTTCTTGAGACACTCAAGTTTCTACACACTGTCTCAGTTTCATCATCTGATTCTCTCGTTATAGGTTTTTGTTGTATGTTTTATAAATGAGATCAATTGTTAAATTAATTATTCGAAGTATTGACTTTTCTCGTCTCGTCGAGGAATCCGAAATGTATCCAATCTTGCTTGTTTTCTTGGCCTAGAATTTTCGTCCATTTTATTATTTCTAAATAGCACGTGTACATGTAGTTGTAAAATTGACTGCAGAAATAATGTTTAATTAGCGTGAGAAAATAGTTGATGTCTGGTACCTCGGAACCAATCAGAATGGAATAATTTTTGAACTACTGACGGCGAATACATATATGAATCAGCGAACACATCCAACGTGTATTTACAATGTGTAAGAATATTTTACTACAGGTCACGAGTTAACCATTCATGAAAAAGTTATTTATTGAACTGCTTAATTAACGTTGTATAACATATGCTTTGCGAATTTATGGGGGAGCGCACGCCCCCCTCTAAATCCGCCACTGGGTACATTAATGTGGTCGTCTACTTTAATTGTATGTTACGAACAAACGTTTGAATATATTACATTAAAGGTGATTGATGATGGCAGATATACGTGGACTTTCTAATATTTAGATACTAATGCTGTTCGTCCGGTTATGTGTGGGTGTTGACGTTCTGCTCGTATATGGAAAGCACTTTGTCTGACCTCATCATGTAACTAAGAGGGGAGGTTTTGGTCCATAAAATAGTTTAACCCCGCCACTTTTGTTTATTAAAGTGTGTAGTAAGTTTGGAAAGTGAGCTGTCATGTATATCTGTATTATTGGTAGATAATACATGTATTACACAGCACCATTACCATAAGAAATGTTTGAAGATACTAAAAGAAGAAATCAGACTCCGTAAATTGGAGGTCAGACAATACCATGGTCAAAAGAAGAGGACAAACAACGATCTCCAAACCATTACACAAAGAACTAAAAATCGAGCAACATGAACCCAAGGGTAAGCAATTCCTGCTCCAGTAGTGGCACCTGTCGTATAAGACTATTGGTGACCATTTTATGAGTTGTCGTTTATAAATGCAAAACGAGCAATCTAAAATTTATGTTATGCAAGTGATCATTTTCTTTGACAAGAAAATAAATCATTATGTCAATTTGCACAATAATGTGATATCTCTGTTCCTCGATTTCAAGATTCCAATCGTCAATAGTAGTTGGTGGAGTCCTTTCAATAGCTCTAATCTTGTTTGATGATTTCATGAAGTTGTACATATTTTTTACTACCTTTTACTTCTCTCATTTATAATTTTCAATGAAATTAACTTTTTTTATCACCTTCTTGTCCTTGTTTTCATTGTCTTTTGTAATGGATTTTAATATGATTGCGTTACATTTAGAGGAAAATAAACCATTATGTCAATTTTCAAAAAACTCGGTATTATGGTATCTTTTTTCCTCGATTTCAATACTCAAATCACCAGTAAACGTAGTAGTGATTAAGACATCAGATAAAACGTTAGATAAATTGTAATTTAAGTTTTATTTAAATACTCAAGATTGTCAATGTCGCCCGATGGTAAAATATTAAAATGAAGTGAAGCAAACATTGCGTTATATCATATAGCCAGCTATCAGCAATCTCCTAACACACAACTCTGATGTACTGCAATAGAGCATGGGCTACGGACACCACCCGAATACAGAATGGAAATTATCATCAAAGTACAACTTTTCTAGCTTATTTATTGTTTTAGCAATATTAGTTTATTCAAATGCTTGTTTCAACCAGCTTCCCAAGCCCAAGCTTCTTATGAAGCAATTTATATATAATATAAATATAGAGAAGTTAACGACATAATTATATTACAATAATTCATAATCAAATGTATTATTTGTAGAAATGAACTTTTCTGGGTTATTTCATTTCCACCATTTCATTTTTTTTTTGTTTTTTTTTTTGCTCTGATATGTACAGAATATGCCTTGTATATTGAAACTACAACGATTGTTAAGTGCACGAAAGAATACATTAAACCACCCTTTAAACAAATAGTGAGAGTTTTATTACATTTCGTACCTTTGTACTGTAATTGTAATGATTCCTGCGCTTGCACATAATGTCAAAGACTGTGGTCGCATAAAATTATAAAGACTTTCTAACGCTGTGATCGTATAAACATGTGCAATGAACTATATAAAATGTCAATCTAGATTATTCTTTACAAAATGTCAGTCTAGCCATCATGACGTTATGAAATTTCCGACGACCCTAATTCACTAAGTTTAACTCAACTCAAAAATTTATCTGATCAGTTACCTACCCCATTCATTATCATGGGCGACTTTAATGGACATAACCCCTTGTGGGGTAGTAAAACAACCACCGACAAAGGCAAAAAACTTGAAGACTTTATCTCTCGGGAAAGATTATGTATCTTTAACGACGGTACTGATACATATTTACATCCTGGGAATGGGTCTTGTTCAGCTATTGATCTTACTGTTACTGATCCATCTCTTCTTCTAGATTTCTCATGGAAAGTCCATGATGATCTCTGTGGAAGTGATCATTTCCCCATTATCCTAGAAAGCTTACATTCTACTGTAGGTGAAAGACCTACACGGTATAAATTTGACAAAGCTGACTGGCCCGGTACGAACAGATGTGCAGGGGAAATCTTCCAACGGAAATGATCCGAAATTCCACCGATCCAATTTTGAAGTTTAGCGAAACAGTAATATCGATAGCTGATGAGACTATACCAAAGACCTCGACAAATCCAAGACACCCAGGAAAACCATGGTTTAATGATGAGTGCAAAGATGCCATCAAAAATCGCAAAAGGGCCGAACGACGGTTCGGAAAACATCCAACATCGGGAAAACCTCGGCAATTTTAGCATCTTCGGGGCGAAAGCTCGAAGAACATTGAAACAAAATCGGCGCACTTCCTGGCGTAATTTTGTTTCTAAATTAAATTGCCATACACCGATGAATAAGGTTTGGAATATGGTACACAAAATTAAAGGCAAAAATAATAAAACAAACGTCCATCATTTAAAAGATGGACATGACACATTAACATCTGAACAGGACATTTCAAATAAATTAGGCCAAATATTTTCACAAAACTCTTCTACCGAAAATTACGATCCCGAATTTCAAAAATTTAAAAAGCAAAACGAAAAAACTAAATTGAATTTTAAATCAAAGAATTTGGAGGAATACAATCGCCCGTTTTCGTTAGACGAATTGAGAAAATCGTTGGATAAGGCGCATGACACTGCATGTGACCCCGACGATATCCATTACCAGCTCCTCAAACATCTTCCGGAATCTGCACTCCCAAGTTCTTTTAGATCTCATGAATGACATTTGGGAAACAGGCGACTTGCCATCAATTTGGAAATTAGCTAATGTCATTCCTATTCCAAAACCTGGTAAAAACCATTCCGAACCGTCGAATTATCGGCCTATTGCACTAACTAGTTGCGTGTGTAAAACCATGGAAAGGATGATCAATGCTCGCCTTGTATGGTTTCTTGAATCCAATGGACTCTTGTCCAATATAGTGTGGATTCCGTCAAGGTAGAAGCACATTAGATCATCTTGTTCGTTTTGAAACTTTTATTCGAAACGCCTTTGCCAAAAAGGAACATGCTGTGTCTATCTTTTTCGATTTAGAAAAAGCATACGACACAACATGGAAATATGGCATTTTAAAAGACCTCTTTGATATGGGGTTGAAAGGTAAGCTACCTAATTTCATTTCAAATTTTCTATCTGACAGAGAATTTAATGTCAGAGTTAATTCAACCTATTCTGACATTCAGGAACAAGAGATGGGAGTTCCCCAGGGAAGCATCCTCTCTGTTACATTATTCAGTATTAAAATAAACAGTCTTGCTAAAATTTTAAACGATAACATTGAGGGTTCTCTCTATGTAGATGACTTCCTGATATGTTGTCGGGGCAAGAATATGACCAACATTGAAAGACAATTACAGCTATGTCTAAATAAGATAGAAAAATGGGCAATGGAGAATGGATTTAAATTCTCCAGCTCAAAAACTCTAGGAATGCACTTTTGTAATAAAAGAGGACTCCATCCAGACCCAGAGTTAAAATTATATAATTCTTCTATTAAAATAGTTTCAGAAACTAAATTTTTAGGTCTTCTTTTTGATAGTAAACATACCTTTCTACCCCATATTAAAATGCTAAAAATTAAGAGCCTTAAAGCTCTTAATATTTTTAAATTTGTGTCCAGTACCGACTGGGGTGCGGATAGCACGGTTTTATTAAATTTATATAGATCGTTGATTCGATCCAAATTGGATTACGGATGTATCGTTTACGGTTCAGCCCGTCCATCGTATATCAAGTTGCTAGATACAGTCCATCATCAAGGATTACGACTCTCACTTGGAGCGTTCAGAACGTCTCCAGTTGACAGTTTGTATGTTGAAGCAAACGAGCCTTCCCTTGAAAACAGACGTATCAAACTTGGTATGCAGTATGCAACCAAATTGAAGGCTTATCCTTCAAATCCTGCACATGACTGTGTTTTTAATCCTCTATATGAAAATGTTAATGATAAACAACCCAATACAATGCAACCTTTTGGATACACATTTTGAAAATCCTGATATAAATTTGGATGACATAGCACCTATTGTAATTCCTGAAAACCCTCCATGGTTAAATCCAAAACCTACTTTTAACTTTGAACTTGCACAACACAAAAAATCAGTAACAAACCCTTTACTAATTCAGCAACATTTTGCTGAAATTAGATCGATAACATCTGAATACTCTGCAATGTATACTGATGGTTCAAAGGATGGTGATAGAGTAGCGTCGGCAGCTGTTTTTGGACAGCAGGTCTACTCTGCTCGAATACCGTCTGCCAGTTCGATCTTCAGTGCAGAAGCTAATGCAATACTTCTTGCCTTGAAGTTCGTTGCCTCTTCTGAAAAGAGTAAATTCATGATCTGTTCCGATTCTCTTTCTTGCCTGTTGGCAATTGAGAGTTGTAAAACTCAAAACCCTTTTATTTTAAAAATTGTTGAAATTTATAAAAGCCTTGTTGCTATTGGTAAGCATGTAATTTTCACATGGATCCCTAGTCATATAGGTATTCATGGGAACACAGTCGTTGACCGGGAAGCCAAGAACGCATTGGATGATCCTGTATCCAATTGTTCTATTCCTTATACAGATATTAAACCTTTTATAGTGAAATATATTTTAAAACGTTGGCAAGATAGCTGGGACCAGCAAATTCATAACAAATTACACGAAATGCATTCCCTAGATGGCAAGATTCCTTGTTCTTACGGTCAAAATCGGAAGGAACAGGTAGTCTTGACCAGATGTCGTATAGGACATAGTAGACTTACTCATGGCTATTTGTTAAATAACGAGGAACGACTGGAATGTATTGCGTGTAATTCAAATTTTTCATTAAAACATGTCTTGATTGATTGTGTGGATGTTGCCGATGTTAGGCAGACATTCTACAATGCCAACAGTTTATCTAATTTATTTACAAATATCGCAGGCGACACAATTTTGCAATTTTTAAAAGAAATTGATTTATATACAAAAATATAGTTATATAACATATGTTCTAGATGTATGGTTTTTATCTTTTTAATGTTTCTTTTATTTGTGCAACCCCCCTCATGGAGGGTGTGCCGGGGGTAGAATAGGCACCAGGATTCTCCGCCCTAGAGGCACTAGTCCTCTAAAAGGGGGTCAACCCGGGGTATAGAAATGGGACCGAGAGCTTCTTCGGCTTGAAGGGGCGTCCGTCGGTTGTGCGGGATGTAAAAATTCACAACCAACCCCTCCTGCGGAAGAGACGTAAATAAAACCGAGGTCCCGTGTTGAGAGATTGCCACCCTCTCCGCACGTTAAAGAACCCAGTGTAACAGCTCATTATGAGCATACTCATGATGAGTGGTCCATAAGAGACCTGTTGCACTGGCAAAATTATCCGTCCCTACCCATCACCTTTCCTTGTTTCGAGTCCCGTGGCGTTTAAATTTTTAAATGTTCTCCTGAATATAGCTGAAAAATTGCTCGCTGGACGTTAAACACCAATCAATCAATCAATCAATCGATCAACTGAAAGGAATTTATTCCTAGCATTATAATTCTAGTTCTAATATGAACAATTACATACAATAAACATTTTAACAATTAACTAAATAAATGAATTCATAGTCGTATATAACCTACAATTTAAAATGTCACTCACAATGTTCAAATTTAAGAATTAATATACCTACAATAAAATGTACTCATAATGTTCAAATTCAAATAATACTTCTAGTGTCTTCTTTCTTGGCGTCCTAATTGGTGTTTTCCTGGGTGATGAGACTGGGTTTCTTGGTTGAAGAGTTGATAGGTGAACGTGATCTATATCTTTTGTTGTTATGGAAAGGTGTGTTGTATGGATAGGTCTGGAAGTTATTGTTGGATCTTGGAGGAATCGGTGAAGATTGTGGTTTGGAGAGAGTCGTAATCTTTTCACTCTGTTGGCGGACAACAGAGCGAAGACCGATCACTTGACACTGAAGAGTCTCTACAGTGGAATTGAGTTTCCATTTTTTTTTATTCATGTTTTCTGTAAGTTGGTTGACTGCATTTAAAATAATCTGGAGAGTAGATGAAGAAGAAGACGTCGATGAACTTGAAGAAGAATCATGGTTGAAGTTAGTTGATACCATATTCCATTCCGCGGCCGGGTGTGAGTTGTCAATAATATTGGAATCTGTTCCTAGAATTTGTGGTAAGATGTCCAGAGAATCTGTAGGCTCAGATTCTCTGTCATTTAAAATTATCTGACGAATAGGTGATGGCAAGTCAGGCCTACCAATAACCGGTGAACCTGGTGGAGTATCCAGAAAGTCAATAGTGTTAGTGAGTTTAAGATTTGGTTTATCACAGATATTCCGAGTCGAACCTGTAGCATTGCCCAGAACCAGCTGATTGGGGACAACACAACCATCAGCCGCCTGATCCTGTAGACTGTCCAGAACTGCTTCGACGTCAAATTGGTTGTCATTAGTAATAGTAGGAGACAGATCCAAATGTAGGGCAGTAGGCAGTCAGATCAGATATATATAGAATCTAACACCGGCAAAAGTGCATGACAGGGAAATCTCCGACACCCTCCAGTGTCGGAGATTTCCCTGTCTTGCACTTTTTGCCGCTGTTTGATTTTATTTCTCACGTTTATCAGCTGTTTTTAGTTTCGTGTTTATGTACTTTTAGCAGACAATCATGTAAACAATGTGAGTTATTTCCCCTTCATGTCAATCAAAAAATTAGTTCCGTATTTTTGTGTATTGCGTGAAGGTTATTATGTAATAATATGGCTGATTGTTTATAAAAGATTGAAAACTTATATACAGTGAATTGTTTATTTTAAAAAGGAGTTGACATAAACTACAGCATCCATTTGCCGGTAAAACGCGCGTGATTTTTTTTTCTTGCACTAGTGCAAGATAAGAAAATCTCGCATTGCAAAAAATAGGAACTGGTCTGTCTCAAAAGTGAGAAAACAATTTCTGTTTTATCAAAGTTAAAATCTGTAGACAACGTAATGTAGGCATTTTCTTATATTGTTTTGTCGATTCATCTCTGGACAGGATGCAGCAATCGCTGTCAGTGAAGCGAAACGGAGATGGATTTGTGATAAAATAGGCTGAGTCGGAAGTGTACAACCCTTCCTTTATCGCCTCCCGACGCAGTATTTGATGCGGTGAATAATGGTTAATGTGCCTCTCCAATTCTTTATACTTTAAGCATGCAAACGTGCATAATAAGTATGAGAAAGGACGGTCCTATAAAGGCAGAGTCCTCTGGACATCTCGGGCATTTCCATGCTCTCTTTACATTTTGTTTATTTTGCTGATTATATGTAGTCCTCCTGAAAGTTGCAATCAATATATATAGATTCCAGTTATGACAAATTAATACCTTTAATTTTATGTCACATATCTGGAGACATCTATGTTCGGATCCTCAGACCTTGGAGGATATGTGAACAATTTGTTTTCCTTTAATTAATATCGCCAAATTATAAAATAGCATAGCGTATTCTCAAAGATCACTTTTCGATGAATCTAGCACTATGCCATTATTGATAATTGTCCAAATACCCCCGTAAGGTGAGATAGAGCACAGAAAATGACGAAGAAAAACTCGACCATTCGTCAAAGCTAGAATGTGTTTCTATACTGACAAATGCTTTTCATTGTTAGTCAAGACAAATTAAAGGCAATTCGCCATTGTTCAGTGTTAACAATCAATTTAGGAAAATCTGATAAATGAATAATGAAACACAGAAAACGATATCATACATTTGTGCTTAAAAGAAACCATATATATTAGTAGGTACCAGGGGCGGATCCAGGATTTCAAGTTAGGGGGGGGGGGGGGGGGCGCGAAAATTGTTGGGTTATTTCGTGTGAAAATTCACGATTTTACGCCAAAAAAGCAGATTACAGAATCTCCCTCCAATTCTAAAAATAAAACCGTGGTGAGCAAACTACATTGTATGTCAAATTTATAGTTTAAATTTCCCTTCAATCCATTGAGTGGTTATTTAGGAGTTGCGGGTTGCAGAATCATCCTCTTCCACCCGGCCTTCAATGAAAAATCTAAAAACCATTGTGCACAACTACAATGTATTTCAAATACATTATATGGTTTAAATCAATCAATTGCGTGGTTACAGTCAGGGGAGATGCGGATTGCAGAAATCTTACAGACGGACGGACATCAAGTGTTTGAGCAACGGGCGTAAAAACCTCATCACACTAAAAGATCAAACAAACAAAAATGTATCAAAGTTCTCGAGAAATATGTTTACGGAAATCAGGTGTGAGATATGCATAAACCATTTTGTCGAGATTATTTTCACACTTTCATGTGCAGTTGTAGATATTAATTTATTACAAATAAATTGTAGTCAGAATTTTTTGTTAATTATGTGTAAAAAAATTGTACAGACATCCATTGGTAGATATAAATAATATAAACGTACCCGGACAAAGGATTTGTTCACACTTTCTTGTGCAAATACCTCGGGCAGATGCAGAGATTGTTACAAATAAATTGCCGCTAATTTTTTTTTTTTTTATTGATATGTTACTTTTGTATTTGAATGTACAATATACCAACGCGTATTTTTACTGATCTAAAAGGCAACATTTTCGGGTATTTGTATACAAATCAAACTTATATTTTTTTTGTCATATGAAATTGCAGAATTTCGAATTCAAGAACTATTTGAACCATTATTTAAAGAGAAGTGACCATTTTCTTGGGACACTCAAGTTTCTACACACTGTCTCAGTTTCATCATCTGATTCTCTCGTTATAGGTTTTTGTTGTATGTTTTATAAATGAGATCAATTGTTAAATTAATTATTCGAAGTATTGACTTTTCTCGTCTCGTCGAGGAATCCGAAATGTATCCAATCTTGCTTGTTTTCTTGGCCTAGAATTTTCGTCCATTTTATTATTTCTAAATAGCACGTGTACATGTAGTTGTAAAATTGACTGCAGAAATAATGTTTAATTAGCGTGAGAAAATAGTTGATGTCTGGTACCTCGGAACCAATCAGAATGGAATAATTTTTGAACTACTGACGGCGAATACATATATGAATCGGCGAACACATCCAACGTGTATTTACAATGTGTAAGAATATTTTACTACAGGTCACGAGTTAACCATTCATGAAAAAGTTATTTATTGAACTGCTTAATTAACGTTGTATAACATATGCTTTGCGAATTTATGGGGGAGCGCACGCCCCCCTCTAAATCCGCCACTGGGTACATTAATGTGGTCGTCTATTTTAATTGTATGTTACGAACAAACGTTTGAATATATTACATTAAAGGTAATTGATGATGGCAGATATACGTGGACTTTATAATATTTAGATACTAATATATGGAAAGCACTTTGTCTGACCTCATCATGTAACTAAGAGGGGAGGTTTTGGTCCATAAAATAGTTTAACCCCGCCACTTTTGTTTATTAAAGTGTGTAGTAAGTTTGGAAAGTGAGCTGTCATGTATATCTGTATTATTGGTAGATAATACATGTATTACATAGCACCATTACCATAAGAAATGTTTGAAGATACTAAAAGAAGAAATCAGACTCCGTAAATTGGAGGTCAGACAATACCATGGTCAAAAGAAGAGGACAAACAACGATCTCCAAACCATTACACAAAGAACTAAAAATCGAGCAACATGAACCCAAGGGTAAGCAATTCCTGCTCCAGTAGTGGCACCTGTCGTATAAGACTATTGGTGACCATTTTATGAGTTGTCGTTTATAAATGCAAAACGAGCAATCTAAAATTTATGTTATGCAAGTGATCATTTTCTTTGACAAGAAAATAAATCATTATGTCAATTTGCACAATAATGTGATATCTCTGTTCCTCGATTTCAAGATTCCAATCATCAATAGTAGTTGGTGGAGTCCTTTCAATAGCTCTAATCTTGTTTGATGATTTCATGAAGTTGTACATATTTTTTACTACCTTTTACTTCTCTCATTTATAATTTTCAATGAAATTAACTTTTTTTATCACCTTCTTGTCCTTGTTTTCATTGTCTTTTATAATGGATTTTGATATGATTGCGTTACATTTAGAGGAAAATAAACCATTATGTCAATTTTCAAAAAACTCGGTATTATGGTATCTTTTTTCCTCGATTTCAATACTCAAATCACCAGTAAACGTAGTAGTGATTAAGACATCAGATAAAACGTTGGATAAATTGTAATTTAAGTTTTATTTAAATACTCAAGATTGTCAATGTCGCCCGATGGTAAAATATTAAAATGAAGGGAAACAAACATTGCGTTATATCATATAGCCAGCTATCAGCAATCTCCTAAACACACAACTCTGATGTACTGCAATAGAGCATGGGCTACGGACACCACCCGAATAAAGAATGGAAATTATCATCAAAGTACAACTTTTCTAGCTTATTTATTGTTTTAGCAATATTAGTTTATTCAAATGCTTGTTTCAACCAGCTTCCCAAGCCCAAGCTTCTTATGAAGCAATTTATATATAATATAAATATAGAGAAGTTAACGACATAATTATATTAAAATAATTCATAATCAAATGTATTATTTGTAGAAATGAACTTTTCTGAATTATTTCATTTCCACCATTTCAGTTTTTTTTTTTTTTTGCTCTGATATGTACAGAATATGCCTTGTATATTGAAACTACAACGATTGTTAAGTGCACGAAAGAATACATTAAACCACCCTTTAAACAAATAGTGAGAGTTTTATTACATTTCGTACCTTTGTACTGTAATTGTAATGATTCCTGCGCTTGCACATAATGTCAAAGACTGTGGTCGCATAAAATTATAAAGACTTTCTAACGCTGTGATCGTATAAACATGTGCAATGAACTATATAAAATGTCAATCTAGATTATTCTTTACAAAATGTCAGTCTAGCCATCATGACGTTATGAAATTTCCGACGACCCTAATTCACTAAGTTTAACTCAACTCAAAAATTTATCTGATCAGTTACCTACCCCATTCATTATCATGGGCGACTTTAATGAACATAACCCCTTCTGGGGTAGTAAAACAACCACCGACAAAGGCAAAAAACTTGAAGACTTTATCTCTCAGGAAAGATTATGTATCTTTAACGACGGTACTGATACATATTTACATCCTGGGAATGGGTCTTATTCAGCTATTGATCTTACTGTTACTGATCCATCTCTTCTTCTAGATTTCTCATGGAAAGTCCATGATGATCTCTGTGGAAGTGATCATTTCCCCATTATCCTAGAAAGCTTACATTCTACTGTAGGTGAAAGACCTACACGGTATAAATTTGACAAAGCTGACTGGTCCGGTACGAACAGATGTGCAGGGGAAATCTTCCAACGGAAATGATCCGAAATTCCACCGATCCAATTTTGAAGTTTAGCGAAACAGTAATATCGATAGCTGATGAGACTATACCAAAGACCTCGACAAATCCAAGACACCCAGGAAAACCATGGTTTAATGATGAGTGCAAAGATGCCATCAAAAATCGCAAAAGGGCCGAACGACGGTTCGGAAAACATCCAACATCGGAAAACCTCGGCAATTTTAGCATCTTCAGGGCGAAAGCTCGAAGAACATTGAAACAAAATCGGCGCACTTCCTGGCGTAATTTTGTTTCTAAATTAAATTGCCATACACCGATGAATAAGGTTTGGAATATGGTACACAAAATTAAAGGCAAAAATAATCAAACAAACGTCCATCATTTAAAAGATGGACATGACACATTAACATCTGAACAGGACATTTCAAATAAATTAGGCCAAATATTTTCACAAAACTCTTCTACCGAAGATTACGATCCCGAATTTCAAAAATGTTAAAAGCAAAAGGAAAAAACTAAATTGAATTTTAAATCAAAGAATTTGGAGGAATACAATCGCCCGTTTTCGTTAGACGAATTGAGAAAATCGTTGGATAAGGCGCATGACACTGCATGTGGCCCCGACGATATCCATTACCAGCTCCTCAAACATCTTCCGGAATCTGCACTCCCAAGTTCTTTTAGATCTCATGAATGACATTTGGGAAACAGGCGACTTGCCATCAATTTGGAAATTAGCTAATGTCATTCCTATTCCAAAACCTGGTAAAAACCATTCCGAACCGTCGAATTATCGGTCTATTGCACTAACTAGTTGCGTGTGTAAAACCATGGAAAGGATGATCAATGCTCGCCTTGTATGGTTTCTTGAATCCAATGGACTCTTGTCCAATATAGTGTGGATTCCGTCAAGGTAGAAGCACATTAGATCATCTTGTTCGTTTTGAAACTTTTATTCGAAACGCCTTTGCCAAAAAGGAACATGCTGTGTCTATCTTTTTCGATTTAGAAAAAGCATACGACACAACATGGAAATATGGCATTTTAAAAGACCTCTTTGATATGGGGTTGAAAGGTAAGCTACCTAATTTCATTTCAAATTTTCTATCTGACAGAGAATTTAATGTCAGAGTTAATTCAACCTATTCTGACATTCAGGAACAAGAGATGGGAGTTCCCCAGGGAAGCATCCTCTCTGTTACATTATTCAGTATTAAAATAAACAGTCTTGCTAAACTTTTAAACGATAACATTGAGGGTTCTCTCTATGTAGATGACTTCCTGATATGTTGTCGGGGCAAGAATATGACCAACATTGAAAGACAATTACAGCTATGTCTAAATAAGATAGAAAAATGGGCAATGGAGAATGGATTTAAATTCTCCAGCTCAAAAACTCTAGGAATGCACTTTTGTAATAAAAGAGGACTCCATCCAGACCCAGAGTTAAAATTATATAATTCTTCTATTGAAATAGTTTCAGAAACTAAATTTTTAGGTTTTCTTTTTGATAGTAAACATACCTTTCTACCCCATATTAAAATGCTAAAAATTAAGAGCCTTAAAGCTCTTAATATTTTAAAATTTGTGTCCAGTACCGACTGGGGTGCGGATAGCACGGTTTTATTAAATTTATATAGATCGTTGATCCGATCCAAATTGGATTACGGATGTATCGTTTACGGTTCAGCCCGTCCATCGTATATCAAGTTGCTAGATACAGTCCATCATCAAGGATTACGACTCTCACTTGGAGCGTTCAGAACGTCTCCAGTTGACAGTTTGTATGTTGAAGCAAACGAGCTTTCCCTTGAAAACAGACGTATCAAACTTGGTATGCAGTATGCAACCAAATTGAAGGCTTATCCTTCAAATCCTGCACATGACTGTGTTTTTAATCCTCTATATGAAAATGTTAATGATAAACAACCCAATACAATGCAACCTTTTGGATTCCGAGTAAATACACATTTTGAAAATTCTGATATAAATTTGGATGACATAGCACCTATTGTAATTCCTGAAAACCCTCCATGGTTAAATCCAAAACCTACTTTTAACTTTGAACTTACACAACACAAAAAATCAGAAACAAACCCTTTACTAATTCAGCAACATTTTGCTGAAATTAGATCGATAACATCTGAATACTCTGCAATGTATACTGATGGTTCAAAGGATGGTGATAGAGTAGCGTCGGCAGCTGTTTTTGGACAGCAGGTCTACTCTGCTCGAATACCGTCTGCCAGTTCGATCTTCAGTGCAGAAGCTAATGCAATACTTCTTGCCTTGAAGTTCGTTGCCTCTTCTGAAAAGAGTAAATTCATGATCTGTTCCGATTCTCTTTCTTGCCTGTTGGCAATTGAGAGTTGTAAAACTCAAAACCCTTTTATTTTAAAAATTGTTGAAATTTATAAAATCCTTGTTGCTATTGGTAAGCATGTAATTTTCACATGGATCCCTAGTCATATAGGTATTCATGGGAACACAGTCGTTGACCGGGAAGCCAAGAACGCATTGGATGATCCTGTATCCAATTGTTCTATTCCTTATACAGATATTAAACCTTTTATAGTGAAATATATTTTAAAACGTTGGCAAGATAGCTGGGACCAGCAAATTCATAACAAATTACACGAAATGCATTCCCTAGATGGCAAGACTCCTTGTTCTTACGGTCAAAATCGGAAGGAACAGGTAGTCTTGACCAGATGTCGTATAGGACATAGTAGACTTACTCATGGCTATTTGTTAAATAACGAGGAACGACCGGAATGTATTCCGTGTAATTCTAATTTTTCATTAAAACATGTCTTGATTGATTGTGTGGATGTTGCCGATGTTAGGCAGACATTCTACAATGCCAAGTTTATCTAATTTATTTACAAATATCGCAGGCGACACAATTTTGCAATTTTTAAAAGAAATTGATTTATATACAAAAATATAGTTATATAACATATGTTCTAGATGTATGGTTTTATCTTTTTAATGTTTCTTTTATTTGTGCAACCCCCCCCTCCCCCCTCATGGAAGGTGTGCCGGGGGTAGAATAGGCACCAGGATTCTCCGCCCTAGAGGCACTAGTCCTCTAAAAAGGGGTCAACCCCGGGGTATAGAAATGGGACCGAGAGCTTCTTCGGCTTGAAGGGGCGTCCGTCGGTTGTGCGGGATGCAAAAATTCACAACCAACCCGTCCTGCGGAAGAGACGTAAATAAAACCGAGGTCCCGTGTTGAGAGATTGCCGCCCTCTCCGCACGTTAAAGAACCCAGTGTAACAGCTCATTATGAGCATACTCATGATGAGTGGTCCATAAGAGACCTGTTGCACTGGCAAAATTATCCGTTCCTACCCATCACCTTTCCTTGTTTCGAGTCCCGTGGCGTTTAAAATTTTAAATGTTCTCCTGAATATAGCTGAAAAATTGCTCGCTGGACGCTAAACACCAATCAATCAATCAATCAATCGATCAACTGAAAGGAATTTATTTCTAGCATTATAATTCTAGTTCTAATATGAACAATTACATACAATAAACATTTTAACAATTAACTAAATAAATGAATTCATAGTCGTATATAACCTACAATTTAAAATGTCACTCACAATGTTCAAATTTAAGAATTAATATACCTACAATAAAATGTACTCATAATGTTCAAATTCAAATAATACTTCTAGTGTCTTCTTTCTTGGCGTCCTAATTGGTGTTTTCCTGGGTGATGAGACTGGGTTTCTTGGTTGAAGAGTTGATAGGTGAACGTGATCTATATCTTTTGTTGTTATGGAAAGGTGTGTTGTATGGATAGGTCTGGAAGTTATTGTTGGATCTTGGAGGAATCGGTGAAGATTGTGGTTTGGAGAGAGTCGTAATCTTTTCACTCTGTTGGCGGACAACAGAGCGAAGACCGATCACTTGAGACTGAAGAGTCTCTACAGTGGAATTGAGTTTCCATTTTTTTTATTCATGTTTTCTGTAAGTTGGTTGACTGCATTTAAAATAATCTGGAGAGTAGATGAAGAAGAAGACGTCGATGAGCTTGAAGAAGAATCATGGTTGAAGTTAGTTGATACCATATTCCATTCCGCGGCCGGGTGTGAGTTGTCAATAATATTGGAATCTGTTCCTAGAATTTGTGGTAAGATGTCCAGAGAATCTGTAGGCTCAGATTCTCTGACATTTAAAATTATCTGACGAATAGGTGATGGCAAGTCAGGCCTACCAATAACCGGTGAACCTGGTGGAGTAGCCAGAAAGTCAATAGTGTTAGTGAGTTTAAGATTTGGTTTATCACAGATATTCCGAGTCGAACCTGTAGCATTGCCCAGAACCAGCTGATTGGGGACAACACAACCATCAGCCGCCTGATCCTGTAGACTGTCCAGAACTGCTTCGACGTCAAATTGGTTGTCATTAGTAATAGTAGGAGACAGAGGTCCAAATGTAGGGCAGTAGGCAGTCAGATCAGATATATATAGAATCTAACACCGGCAAAAGTGCATGACAGGGAAATCTCCGACACCCTCCAGTGTCGGAGATTTCCCTGTCTTGCACTTTTTGCCGCTGTTTGATTTTATTTCTCACGTTTATCAGCTGTTTTTAGTTTCGTGTTTATGTACTTTTAGCAGACAATCATGTAAACAATGTGAGTTATTTCCCCTTCATGTCAATCAAAAAATTTGTTCCGTATTTTTGTGTATTGCGTGAAGGTTATTATGTAATAATATGGCTGATTGTTTATAAAAGATTGAAAACTTATATACAGTGAATTGTTTATTTTAAAAAGGAGTTGACATAAACTACAGCATCCATTTGCCGGTAAAACGCGCGTGATTTTTTTTTCTTGCACTAGTGCAAGATAAGAAAATCTCGCATTGCTAAAAATAGGAACTGGTCTGTCTCAAAAGTGAGAAAACAATTTCTGTTTTATCAAAGTTAAAATCTGTAGACAACGGTAATGTAGGCATTTTCTTATATTGTTTTGTCGATTCATCTCTGGACAGGATGCAGCAATCGCTGTCAGTGAAGCGAAACGGAGATGGATTTGTGATAAAATAGGCTGAGTCGGAAGTGTACAACCCTTCCTTTATCGCCTCCCGACGCAGTATTTGATGCGGTGAATAATGGTTAATGTGCCTCTCCAATTCTTTATACTTTAAGCATGCAAACGTGCATAATAAGTATGAGAAAGGACGGTCCTATAAAGGCAGAGTCCTCTGGACATCTCGGGCATTTCCATGCTCTCCTTACATTTTGTTTATTTTGCTGATTATATGTAGTCCTCCTGAAAGTTACAATCAATATATATAGATTCCAGTTATGACAAATTAATACCTTTAATTTTATGTCCCATATCTGGAGACATCTATCCTCGGATCCTCAGACCTTGGAGGATATGTGAACAATTTGTTTTCCTTTAATTAATATCGCCAAATTATAAAATAGCATAGCGTATTCTCAAAGATCACTTTTCGATGAATCTAGCACTATGCCATTATTGATAATTGTCCAAATACCCCCGTAAGGTGGGATAGAGCACAGAAAATGACGAAGAAAAACTCGACCATTCGTCAAAGCTAGAATGTGTTTCTATACTGACAAATGCTTTTCATTGTTATAGTCAAGACAAATTAAAGGCAATTCGCCATTGTTCAGTGTTAACAATCAATTTAGGAAAATCTGATAAATGAATAATGAAACACAGAAAACGATATCATACATTTGTGCTTAAAAGAAACCATATATATTAGTAGGTACCATGGGCGGATCCAGGATTTCAAGTTAGGGGGGGCGCGAAAATTGTTGGGGTATTTCGTGTGAAAATTCACGATTTTACGCCAAAAAAGCAGATTACAGAATCTCCCTCCAATTCTAAAAATAAAACCGTGGTGAGCAAACTACATTGTATGTCAAATTTATAGTTTAAATTTCCCTTCAATCCATTGAGTGGTTATTTAGGAGTTGCGGGTTGCAGAATCATCCTCTTCCACCCGGCCTTCAATGAAAAATCTAAAAACCATTGTGCACAACTACAATGTATTTCAAATACATTATATGGTTTAAGTCAATCAATTGCGTGGTTACAGTCAGGGGAGATGCGGATTGCAGAAATCTTACAGACGGACGGACATCAAGTGTTTGAGCAACGGGCGTAAAAACCTCATCACACTAAAAGATCAAACAAACAAAAATGTATCAAAGTTCTCGAGAAATATCTTTACGGAAATCAGGTGCGAGATATGCATAAACCATTTTGTCGAGATTATTTTCACACTTTCATGTGCAGTTGTAGATATCAATTTATTACAAATAAATTGTAGTCAGAATTTTTTGTTAAAAATGTGTAAAAAAATTGTACAGACATCCATTGGTAGATATAAATAATATAAACGTACCCGGACAAAGGATTTGTTCACACTTTCTTGTGCAAATACCTCGGGCAGATGCAGAGATTGTTACAAATAAATTGCCGCAAATTTTTTTTTTTTTTTTATTGATATGTTACTTTTGTATTTGAATGTACAATATACCAACGCGTATTTTTTACTGATCTTTACTTGAAAAGTAAAAGGCAACATTTTCGGGTATTTGTATACAAATCAAACTTATATTTTTTTTGTCATATGAAATTGCAGAATTTCGAATTCAAGAATTATTTGAACCATTATTTAAAGAGAAGTGACCATTTTCTTGAGACACTCAAGTTTCTACACACTGTCTCAGTTTCATCATCTGATTCTCTCGTTATAGGTTTTTGTTGTATGTTTTATAAATGAGATCAATTGTTAAATTAATTATTCGAAGTATTGACTTTTCTCGTCTCGTCGAGGAATCCGAAATGTATCCAATCTTGCTTGTTTTCTTGGCCTAGAATTTTCGTCCATTTTATTATTTCTAAATAGCACGTGTACATGTAGTTGTAAAATTGACTGCAGAAATAATGTTTAATTAGCGTGAGAAAATAGTTGATGTCTGGTACCTCGGAACCAATCAGAATGGAATAATTTTTGAACTACTGACGGCGAATACATATATGAATCAGCGAACACATCCAACGTGTATTTACAATGTGTAAGAATATTTTGCTACAGGTCACGAGTTAACCATTCATGAAAAAGTTATTTATTGAACTGCTTAATTAACGTTGTATAACATATGCTTTGCGAATTTATGGGGGAGCGCACGCCCCCTCTAAATCCGCCACTGGGTACATTAATGTGGTCGTCTACTTTAATTGTATGTTACGAACAAACGTTTGAATATATTACATTAAAGGTGATTGATGATGGCAGATATACGTGGACTTTCTAATATTTAGATACTAATGCTGTTCGTCCGGTTATGTGTGGGTGTTGACGTTCTGCTCATATATGGAAAACACTTTGTCTGACCTCATCATGTAACTAAGAGGGGAGGTTTTGGTCCATAAAATAGTTTAACCCCGCCACTTTTGTTTATTAAAGTGTGTAGTAAGTTTGGAAAGTGAGCTGTCATGTATATCTGTATTATTGGTAGATAATACATGTATTACATAGCACCATTACCATAAGAAATGTTTGAAGATACTAAAAGAAGAAATCAGACTCCGTACATTGGAGGTCAGACAATACCATGGTCAAAAGAAGAGGACAAACAACGATCTCCAAACCATTACACAAAGAACTAAAAATCGAGCAACATGAACCCAAGGGTAAGCAATTCCTGCCCCAGTAGTGGCACCTGTCGTATAAGACTATTGGTGACCATTTTATGAGTTGTCGTTTATAAATGCAAAACGAGCAATCTAAAATTTATGTTATGCAAGTGATCATTTTCTTTGACAAGAAAATAAATCATTATGTCAATTTGCACAATAATGTGATATCTCTGTTCCTCGATTTCAAGATTCCAATCGTCAATAGTAGTTGGTGGAGTCCTTTCAATAGCTCTAATCTTGTTTGATGATTTCATGAAGTTGTACATATTTTTTACTACCTTTTACTTCTCTCATTTATAATTTTCAATGAAATTAACTTTTTTTATCACCTTCTTGTCCTTGTTTTCATTGTCTTTTGTAATGGATTTTGATATGATTGCGTTACATTTAGAGGAAAATAAACCATTATGTCAATTTTCACAAAACTCGGTATTATGGTATCTTTTTTCCTCGATTTCAATACTCAAATCACCAGTAAACGTAGTAGTGATTAAGACATCAGATAAAACGTTAGATAAATTGTAATTTAAGTTTTATTTAAATACTCAAGATTGTCAATGTCGCCCGATGGTAAAATATTAAAATGAAGTGAAACAAACATTGCGTTATATCATATAGCCAGCTATCAGCAATCTCCTAACACACAACTCTGATGTACTGCAATAGAGCATGGGCTACGGACACCACCCGAATACAGAATGGAAATTATCATCAAAGTACAACTTTTCTAGCTTATTTATTGTTTTAGCAATATTAGTTTATTCAAATGCTTGTTTCAACCAGCTTCCCAAGCCCAAGCTTCTTATGAAGCAATTTATATATAATATAAATATAGAGAAGTTAACGACATAATTATATTACAATAATTCATAATCAAATGTATTATTTGTAGAAATGAACTTTTCTGGATTATTTCATTTCCACCATATATTTGGTAGGAATTCCCTAACAAACAATGAGTAAACATCAACCATTTCAGTTTGGTTTTTTTTGTTTTTGCTCTGATATGTACAGAATATGCCTTGTATATTGAAACTACAACGATTGTTAAGTGCACGAAAGAATACATTAATCCCCCCTTTAAACATATAGTGAGAGTTTTATTACATTTCCGTACCTTTGTACTGTAATTGTAATGATTCCTGCGCTTGCAGATAATGTCAAAGACTGTGGTCGCATAAAATTATAAAGACTTTCTAACGCTGTGATCGTATAAACATGTGCAATGAACTATATAAAATGTCAATCTAGATTATTCTTTACAAAATGTCAGTCTAGCCATCATGACGTTATGAAAATTCCGACGACCCTAATTGAATAATATTTAAGCGCTCATAAGGATATATGAATAGGGAAGTATGATAAGGACGTGCTCTAAACAACCATCAATCAATCAATCATAAATTACTGCCATTTGATAGCAACCATTACAATTTTCCTTATTTCATCTAGACATAGTTCTGTCAGATCTGGGATTTCAAATAGGCTGTAGTTGCTTCTGTTATCAAATTGTTTTGCTCCAAATAATTTTTCAATTCGTTGGCCATATTTGTTTTTCGAAACACTTCATTGGACGCTTCATCTGTCAATTGACCGAAACAATGTAGTATTGCGCAAACATGTTTACGACATCACTCATGTATATAGCCAATTTCTTTAGAACAACTTTATTTAGTAATCTCCACTGCCTTGATGCTCTATACAACCTATCTGACCTTTGTGATCAATCTAGATTGGTATGCCTCCTCTTTAGTATGATTTCGTTTGCCTAAATAAATATCTAAATAAAATGGCATTTTGACATTGTACCACTGATCTTCAACAGCATCCCCAAATCCTCTGTCAACTATGCAAATACCATCTGGATTTTCATTTTTGAAGAGATGTTTAGTTATTGCAGAGTCATAATTATGGCAGTGGAAGAAATAAGGTTCCAAAACACTTATTATACAACCATCTGAAGCAACAATAACCATTGGTTTAACTAGAGTTCAATGTTTGCAACTTGTCATTCGTGCTTTTCTGAATATAAATATATACTGATTCGAGTACAATTACAGCCTGTAAATCATCATTTGTGAACAATGGTTTAGCAAATGTACTGTGGTTTTGGCAAAATTCTTCTCATGTGATATGCTCTGTCATAATGGAATGCATAGGACTGTGAATGATACGTTGAACGTATATTACTCCAGGATTTAACTTAATGAACTTATACAATCATGCTAGTAAAAAGGTGGGTGTGGGATTGTCATATGTCGGTTATCTAGGTTGTAAGCTAAAAGAAAATATATTTTCGATAGGGTCGGGATATTTTGCCTGGCAATTGGCAAACTATTACACATAAGGAGTTGCTGTAAGTTGTTTCCATGTGCAAGGAACGAATATTTTTCATACAGGATGCACTTATTATTCGGGGTGTTCGGAAAGTTTACCATCATAAGACTGTTCATTGCAAATATCGTATTGTTTAGAAATTAGTCAGATGCACAGCACTATGTTTATTTCAGATGGCATCCTTGTTCTTAGGCTAGGTTAATATAATCTAGTCTTTTAAGCTTTCAATTTTATTGCTGCAATAATAAAACTATATTTTTCATGGAAAGAGAAAGATAAGCTTACCAATATTGTCGTATGTTATAATATACAGTTATTTAATGGGCGTGCATGCAATAGATCAAACTATTTGTCCTAAGGTACTGGGAATGGCCAGAATGTTATATTGCCCTCGGACAATAGAACACTTTGGTCTTTACCAGTACCAAGATTTCAAGATGGTATTAGTACTCTCAGACAGTTACACTGTAGTAAGAGGCAACATATATACAACAATATAATAATGGAAAATGAAAAACCCACATCTACGTAATATAATTAGCATAACAAATATCAAATAATATTGAACGAGCTGACACAAAATCTATTGTAATCTAATGTTCATAATAGAGAAGTTACATATCACGTAAAAAGCATGGGTCTCACTCGATACAACGTCTCAGTACCGCGCCAAAGTAAGGGCGTCTGGCGCGTAATCCGTTTTCACGGAGACGGTTTCTGACTGTGCCAGTATTTGTCGGAGTCCTGAGACATTTTATGCTGTTTTCCTTGCTGTCACGGTCCGGTTTCTCAGGTGAAGTACCCGGATGTAGCGATATTGGGCTGCTGATGTGTCCATGCTGTGTTACAGGCTAGTGGTGGGCACAACAGATATTGACTTTGAAGTGGCGTCATCTGAACGCTATGGAATTTAATGTGATACATTTTGACATTTTAATGAACTTTATCGTCTGAACAACCAGTGTTCCAAATTTCAGTGTAATGTAATGCTTATTTCTGTATTTAAAATTATGTTGAAAATTTGAAGTAAATTATATTTTTTCACATGTTGCGTTTCTTTTTTTGGAGAGTATAGTTCAAAATTAATCCTAAATATATATACGATTCAACAATTTCAATATTAGATCCGTATAATTTAAACTCGTACTGTTGTCTCCCTTTACGTTTACAAAAGATCATAGCTTTAATTTTTTCACCATTTACAGAGAGTTTCCACTGCGAACAATAACTTTTCCTGCCTTATATGATACTGTTACATATACGACTTGCAAACACAACCAATTTGTTTTCTTAATGTTGCTTTGAAGAAAATATTTCTGGCAATGCGAAAATGACAGTTTAAATGAAGTTCAACTGTCACATTGAATAGTCATCTGGTGGTGATACTTTGACGTCACTAGCACACTGCTATGTTTTCTACATCATACAGAAGACATACTATATTTATCAATAACGAATATTGTAAATGGCAACAAAATAAAACTATTTGTGTGACTTCATAAATTGTGTGATTGAAAAATGTATTTAACCAGTAATGTTGTACAACAGCATGAACGAATCTTTTGGTTAGCCTAAGCAAAAAGAACACGAAAGAACTGACAAAACATATATGCGTTTGTATTTATTATGGGAAAAACGTTGAAACCGTGATGGTCAAACATTCCACCAATATCCACAAAACGAACAACCACCTCTCACCTATAATCATTGAACATTACAAAATAGACCCAGGCATGTGGCGTTGAACATCCTGGTTCTGGCTTGGGACATTCACCAAAACTGTGAAGGTGTTAAAACCTTGATAATACTCCTCAATAATAAATATTGCTGCTACAATTGTTTATAATGACTATTTCATTAAAAAGTCTAGTGATATGTGAGGCATTGGGAAGAATACAACTATGGTGGAAGAGTTCCAAGATCTAATCGAAAATCACAGAAATGAAGACAAACCTGATATCCATAACGTAAACATGTACATGACCACTCACTTTCCTGACTTAATACAGGCAAACTTGATGTCATAATATAGTTTCTATAATCCTGTGCTAAGTTTTAAACTGTTGTAGTTGACGTGACAGAAGAACTATCTCATATCGAGCGAACACACAATCATGTTAGATGTATTAGCATGACATGACATACCGTTGAACGTGCTGATCTGTATATTTAACCATCCAAGTACATCTTATCGTAATACCATATTGCTCCCTATTCCTGTAGTACAAACACGTGGAGATTATTGTTTTAATTTCCTGTTACATGCAACAGTTATAAAATGTATTGTGCGAGTGTAAAACGACCAAAGATTTTCATATATCCGTCTGATCTTTCAGGGATGGTCGTGGTCGTAATCGTATGGTAGTTGGATTTACAACTACATATTGCAGTGGGCCGGGGGTTCAGAATGTCGTCCTTTGATGGGTAAATATCCTTCCGAAGACGAATGTAAATGGAGCTCCTATTATTATATGACTGCAGACTATTGGCCACTTGTGATTGTTCCTGACCGAGTGCCCAATAAATCCGCGGACAGTATCTCACGAGTCTCAGATGGTGTGCATGTATATATACCAGAACAATTGAAAGTTAATGATTTATTATACTTCACAATAAAAGTTGAATACGATTATAACAATAAGTATATAGTGACAATGTGGTTACTATGGCTTTTCTACCCTACAATCGTCCAGAAATAAATTAGAATGAGTACTTCGCTGGCACTCACAGTAGCTCAAAATTGGTATACTCTGGTACAATAAAAAATATGGGAAACGGGCATAATATAAGTGTTATATATATATATATGTACCTATCACATATCAAATATACTCTTAACTATTTATTCATACTATCTTCAATAAGTGCAAATATATGAGTGTGTCGACATGTACAGCGTGTCGTGGTTTCGGCCGTAAAAGTGTAGATTATCTAGGCTCGGAGAGTTCACCAGTTAGATAAATAATATACAGTTCATCAAACGTATCAATATACACTACATTAACTTATTAGTAAACCACAGATATTGCCTTGTATAGATAAATGTCTTTAATGCGACACGGTTATAGTGTGTCTTTTTGGCGACACGGTTGTGATGTCTTTATGGTGACACGGTGCGCACACTTGGTATATTATTATAGTGTCTTGACGGTGACACGGTGAATACAATTAATATGTTATTATAGTGTCTTGATGGCGACACGGTGCATACAATTAATACACTAGTATTATAATGGTGTCGTGACGACGACACGATATATCTTCTGTTTTCTACTGACAAATAGTCCACAGGTTCGTGGCCCTGATACCAAAGATGATTGTCGTACAGACAATTCTTCTTAGAATATGTTTAAACTATATGGAAATGTATCCGGATAAATAGAATACTATTTTTGGAAATAAAGTCTACGACACGGTGTGTGTCGCGCCTGATATAGGATATAAAAAGTGTCAATATTTTATGTAAAGGCCGACTTCTATTGACTTTCTATATGGATAAACTGCAGTGTGTGTCCAATAAAAATGCGACACTATGCTAACCTTCAAAATTAACGTAGAGCTATTGGATTCCTAATACTGTGTGTCGATATACTGATCTGAGACTCTTTATAAGTGTTTGAAAATGGCGCCCAGCAAAGACAAGACTGAACCCGAGTGTTCTTCACTTCGGAATTTATACCCTAACGACACGTCCACGACACGCTCCTAACATAAGAATAACGTGACGTTAAGACACTCTCGTGACGTCATTTACGTCCGAACATTTGCAACGATTTGCCATGATGCATTGCGTCTAAATATGACAACAATGGCGTCCGACCCGGTCTTATGGCAAAGTGTGTCGGATGATGGAAACGTTAATAGGACTTGTTTAATTTGTGGGGAAATAACATGAAAGCTACTGTGATGTACCAACAAATATCACGGATAAGTTAATAACTTATTATTATCACCGATAAAAGTGTGTACAGTAACTGTTAACATGAAAAAGGGGGGTGACGACACGGTGAGAGTTCAAAGGAAAATACAAGTTAAACAACATCCCAATTATAAGGATAACTCTCCCTGTTTACACAATTGTAATACAAATTATTTACATATAACATCAACCAATAATGATATAACCAATCTCTAAACATAGTACGAGAATGAGGGTCTCGAATGGTATTTATAATTATTATTAATTTGTTTTCGTTTTATTTAACTACGGCCATGACCACTTCAATATGCAATCAGTGTCTATCACCTCAAATTCGAATATAGCTCGGGCGATATGTGCTCGATACAACATTATGTGATGAAGTTTGTCACTAATTTGGTATCGGTCGGTGTTTTTCTCTGGGTCGTCCGGTTTCCTCCGCCAATAAAGCGGCCCGCCATGATATAGCTGAAAAATTGTTGAAAGTGGCGTTAAACACCATATTCCTAACATGACAAACACATGTGAATATTAAATTAAAACGGCCAAAATGTCTATATAGAATGCATATCATTTAAATATATATATAATAAGTGGTAGGTCTAGGTTAAATTAAAGTGTAGAATTGATTAGGTGAACTTCCACTACGTGAAATATAAATCGTAATATCACGTACTCTTGATATATTATGTTCCTGACGATCTACAGTCAGATTCGCAAAATAGCTAATTTCGACAATATGTTTCTAAAGGTAAACAAGATTAAATCAGTTGTAATAGTTTTATCTCCAAGTGAATATGATTTTTGGTTTAACAATTTTCCTTATATTTCTTACAATGAACACTGAATGTTTGTCATGTTATTGGTACTAGTGGAACATGAACTGTTTACACTTCTGCAGCACATGAGTTCACTCTTGATTTTTAATGGAGGTCTTATTGCTCAACCGTTAGTTTTCTGTGAAATGTTTTTTTGGATCATTGCTTGCCATTTTTCTTTTGTCTGTCCTTGGAATTACTGATTCTTATTGGCCCTTTCTTATCCTCAAACTTTCCTTCCGCGACTAAGAATAATTTAACTAATTTTATTTAGACACAACTAGCATGATGTACTGTTTGTGTCTTTCCCAGTATTTTTTTTTTTTGTAATATTTGTACTTTTAGCTTCATGTCACACAATAGACTAAAACCTACAATAAAGTACATGTCACATTTCTAACACTCATTGTTCGTGTACCAAGCAGACTTAATGTCCTTTCTTTAGCAATCTACTGTCTATGACTTCTAGGGATTAGCGAAAGGAAATTCCTGTTTCGTCTGAGAAGTAGTTAACATTTATAAATACTGTTTCATATGAGAATTATAATCTAACATCGGTAATAATTAGAAAAACTATATAAAGATGACAGGTGTTAGATCAGTTTCCTTGCTGTATATGAAATGTCTTAGAGCAATAGTTCTACGATCTTGCGATTCAATTACTGTAATAGTACAGTTAACTTATCCTGGAGGTAGTGCCAGCTTTCTGTTGATTACGTGTATGTCTTTGTTTATGTATTTAATTGTTATTTAAGTTTCTGTAGCACGATATTTAGGGTCAAAGCAAGGAAGGCGAACAGAGTACGCACAGGTCAGGCGATAATATAACACTAGTCACCGTAGACGTTACTTGGGGTCACAGCAAGGAGGGAGAACAGAGTTTGCATAGATCAGGAAATAACATAGGACTAGTTATCGTTTACGGATGGTTAATTTATTGTTGCTTCAAGTCAAAGAAATAGTATTCCAACTCAACTATATATATGATAAGCAGAAATTACAAATAATAAAGCAGGTGAACGGTATGATTTCCACAATTGGAGATGATGGATAGGGTTAATACATTTTGCACAACCACGAGCCATTCACCACAGTTCGTAGCACACTGTTAGTTATTGGGAGCTACTGCTAGTTTTCTTTGAAGTGTGACCTTCTTGAAAGTCAAGACATTTATTAACACTCCGCGAGTACTGTAATTGATTAGCCCCTTTCTGAGGTGGTGTACCCCCGCATAGAAGAAAGTAAATCCTACTTACATACCTTTAGTTTACCATGTGCCTGTATGTACATCACGTGTACGGTATGTTTTGTATACCCCCGCAACAAAATTGTAGGGGGGTATACTGGTTTCACCATGTCTGTCCGTCTGTAGACAAATCCTATGTCGTACGATAACTTGAGTTATGTTTCTTAGAATCTTTTAAAACAATTATCAGCTGTTTACTGGTGAAGAGAGGAGGATCCCTTTCTTTTTTGACGATTTTCACTTTTGCCGTTCCAGAGTTATTGGACTTGATATGACGGAAAATAGGATTTTTACCCTATGTCGTATGATAACTTGAGTAGTGTTTCTCAGAATGTTTTGAAATTTTATCAGCAGCTTACCGCTGAAGAGAGGACGATGCTTTTCATTTTTAACGATTTTCACTTTTGCCGTTCCAGAGTTTCAATAGACTTGATATGACGGAAAATAGGATTTTTACCCTATGTCATATGATAACTTGAGTAGTGTTTCTCAGAATGTTTTGAAATATTATCAGCAGCTTACCGGTGAAGAGAGGAGGGTCCCTTTTATTTTTAGTCGGAACAATCAGTAATGTTTTGGTTATGGACAGATGTGGGGAGCGGGGTGTATATCTTAGTGAGCTGTGCTCACAGTAATACTAGTTTAATTTGAATTTTCGTGTTTATCGCCACTTTCAGCAATATTTCAGCTATAGCATGGCGACCAGTTTTAGTGGTGGAAGAAGCCGGAGATAACCACCGACCATGGGCAAGCAACTGGAAAGCTTTTTTGTAATGTGCAAAGTCGGGCGCGAACCCCCGCGGTATTGGTGATATGCTTGTATGAGTTGTTAGGTAATCCAACTACCTAACTCATTGAGCCACCCGGGCCCGTTGTATGTTTTGGGAAGTTTTATGAATATAGTTCGCACGACGCGTTTCTGGAATATCCTTCATCAGGTACGCTAATAAACTGAGAACCCAATTTTTTTTTTTAAATGTAATTGTATGTAAACAAAGATTACTAAACAGGTTAGCCATAATCGTAAAAGGTTACATATGACTGAAGCAACTTGATCATATTGCATCTTTATACATCTGGAACTGTTATAATTATTCACCATCACAATAAAAAAAAATTCAAAACATTCTTGTGTCTTTATAGGAATTTAGTTGTAGAGCTATATTACCTAGTTATCTAAGATGCCCCCTAGAAACTCTTGGATTACGTTAGTTTTGCGGACGAATTGAAATATAATGTTTCAGTTTAATAATATCTTCCCAATATGTAACTTTCCGCTTATTTTGCCCATCGTAATAAATATTGAAAATGGAGCTCATTGAATTGATGAAAACAAATAAAATGTCCATGAGATGATGTCCGCTTTGTACTAGACCAACACGCGTAGTTGGACTTTATAGTGCTAGCTCACTGACACGACAGTCTATGCTTAGTCCTACCGCATAACTCGGAATCTTTTTACTGATACCCAGCCAATCCGTATTTGCCCTGAATTGGGTGCTAAGCATAGTAGAAGTAAATACCAAATATATAGTCTTTGGATTTAACCAATCGATCATTACATTGATTGTCTGATTGTTGTTTATGGTCAGGTGAGCAGTATGTTCATTATGAGAGCAAATTTACAAACAAATTCATGCAGGTAAACAGTTAGTACTAGGTAGGACCTATAATAGCTACAGAAAGTCAGAAAATCTTACCCTTTTAACAGGCCGTTAACGACCACTCACCATAAAGTATTTTACGAACTACTGCAAGTTATTTTTAATCCGCAAAAAGAGTATGCACTCAATAAATTCTGTACTAATGGAGAGTTGTGTATTTGGTTCAGCCAGCGGACACCCACAGCAGTGAACCGGATTTCCATTTATATTCCTCGGTTTTTCCGCGTTTGTGAGCATTACATGTATTACATGTTTTATTTTTGATATCTATATGTTTGAAATTTACTGTTTCTAAATAATGTAATTTATTAAAGCCAATCTCAGCCACCCTCAACTATAGGTGACTGTAACAGATATAGGCTATCATGTCGATGCCCTTTGATTGACTCGTTCCAATTAACTTTTACATTAATTGTTTTTTCAATCATTAGACTATGATGAAGATTATTCCAGAAACGCGCCGTGTACAACTAAATAAAATACATCCGGTATTTTAATGCTTTATGTTTCTTTATTATGGGCAATATTATTTGTGAAATATTTAGTTTTGAGTTTTCATGTTATATATGAAATGGATGCGACATGTATTAAGGAACTACTTACCCTTCCGAACCACTCGAGTTCACCCCCGAATCTTAGTGCGGTTCGTGTTACCCGATCTTTTGTTTTCTGTGTAATGTTTTGTAGATCATTTTTTGTCCCTTTGTCCTTTTACTTTTGGCCATTGTGTTGTCTGTCCTTTTTACTTATTAAGATTGCCCATTTGGTATTTTCAAACTCTTCTTTAATTAATGAACCGTCCAATCAAACAGTAGAAAATCCACTTCCCACACAATGAGTTATTTGACATAAAGATTTACGAGCTAGACATGTTGTTCAAATTAAAACATATATATAAAGGATTGATGTGTTTTGCAATATCATCTATCGTCTATGGAGAGTGATAATGTATTATAACCTTCACGACTAATTATTCTTGAAGCAACAACAAAGTGTATATAGATTACAATAACAAGAACAAAGTTGTAATTGATTACAAGCATACAGTATAAATATTTTGTATTTAAACCGGATTCGTATTGCCCGATATTTAGTTTTCTGTGTAGTGTTTTGTAGATCGTTGTTTGTCCTTTTGGCCAGTGTGCTGTCTGTCCTTCTTTGGTTTACGGATTCTGGACTAACCATTTGGTATCTTCACACTCTTCTTTAATTAATAAACTGTACAGTTAAACAGTAGAAAATCCCCTTACCACGAAATGTGCTTTTTGACTCAAAGATTTACGAGCTAGATATGTTGTTTAAACTAAAACATGTATATAAAGGATTGATGTGTTTTGCATGATCATATATAGTCTATGGAGAGTGACCTTGACGGTTAATTATACTTGAAGCAACACCAAAATCTATTTAGATTACCATGATATGCACACAGATGTTATTGACTACAGGAATATGTATTTTTAAAAATGCAGTATAGATATTTTAACCGGATTCAATCATGAACCAGTTTATTTATTTTGAAACAGTACTTTGGATAGATTTTGTTACTAACCGATGGTTTCCTCGCCTTTACTCGAGAAGTCATGTTTTATTTGTTATTTGTATTTATTTCGGTAAACTGATGTCCAACAAGATTTCCATTTCATTAGATGTACCTGTCGTTTAACAGTAACACGACATGTTCTACCGGTGTAACAGGAATTGTTTATCCATACAGAGCACATGAGTTAACTCTCAGTTTTTAATGGATTCTTGTTGCTCAATCTTTAATTTTCTCTGTTGTGTTTTCTTGACCATTGTTTGACAATTTGTCCTTTTTTGGTCATTATACTCTCCAAGTTCAGACTTTTGGATCCGTATACACACAACATTTAACTTAAGTATCCCTTAAACTAAGATTTATCTAAAGATTTCCTTATGGAAGGACATAAGGGTAATAACAAAATTACCGAACTCCGAACAATCTTACAAAGGGAAAGTCAAAACTCATAAGTATATAAACAGACAAAATCAGTCAACAACCGGAAAACTGTGAAAACCGTAATGACCCTTACTTGGTACAGGCATTTCTAAAGAAATTGTGGGTTGAATCAGATTTTAAAGGGCCAAACCTCCCGCTTTCATTACGGCTCAAAGGTTAAGTATATAGCAAAAATAGGGAACTTTACGTACTTTTACAAAGATATCAATCAAATATTATACTACATTTATTACCGTATACTTTCCGGGACCATCGTGGCCGTGATCGTGGATTTACAACTACCTATGCAATCAATGCATATCACCACTAATGTTGTGTGTTCTAATCCCGATGAGGGCGAGGTGTGCAACATTATGTGATGAAGTTTTTCAGTGACTTGCGACAGGTCAGTGGTTTTCTCCGGGTCCTCCGGTGTTCTCAACATATAAAACGGACCGCCACGATATAACTGAAATATTTTTGAAAGTGGTGGTAAACACCATAAAATCAAAGCAAATCGATCACTTTCCTGGCTTGGTACAGGAACTTCAATAAATAGTCGCGGGGTTAAACTTGTTAGATATACCACTTATAATAATGTAATCAAGTTAGACAGACTGTTTAATTAAACAAAAAATAGGCAATATAACCAGCCATATTTATTAAAGTAAACAATGAATTAACATATGCAAATTATATACATTTGTATTTTTGTATGTCTCAAGTCACGTATTGTCTGAAATTTCATAATCATCGACAAAAGTGTGGTTAACGGCACTTTCAACAATATTTCAAGATATATGATGAAATAAAGACATTGCACGATTCATACAATAACAATTTGCCCCCTTCACCACTGATTGTTTTACAACACTAAAGTAACTCTGATAACAAGCAATGACTCTTTAAAGGGAATGCAAGGGTTAAAGAAAATATTTTAATATATAAAAATATTCATAAATTCATGTTGATTTTTTTGTATACACTTAATTGAACCATGCACGCTTGTCCTGTTATAAGCAATTATTTAAAGCTTTTATCACTCAACTGGAGGCAGACATATTGGTATTTAGTTTATCTCCCTTATCAACAATTTCCCAGACTTCACAGCTGTTTGTGACGTAGCAGTGGCAATTCCGTTATACAGTTACATTGATAGTATTAGAAATTTATTTGTAATTATGTCATCATCGGATAGTGATTTTGAAGTTGGAGAAAATTCCTGTATTGGTTACCAGTATGAACCAGAGTATACAGAAGAGGAATTAGCAGCAGCTGCAGCCACTAATGAAGAATCAACAACGAAGAAGATGAAGCAATCGATAGAAACTTTTGTACCTGTGGACATTGTGCACTTCTTCCAAAACAAAGAAAGTGCTTATGTTGTAAACAATTTCAACATTATGATGAACATTATATAACTGAAGACATTCCATGTATCAGTCTGCATCCTGACTTTGATATAATTTGTTTAAACAATACTGTATTGGAAACTGCTTATGTAGTATTTATGAGATATAAATGGTTAGGAGGAAGAGTACCAGATTCATTATCTCCAAGGTATATATTAAAACATTTTGACAAGAATATTAAATATTCATATTCATATAATTAGTTGAGGAATATTATTGTTTTCTTCTTTATTTAATTATGATAATAATTTAATATAAGTAACAATTAATATTATTATACCGGTACTTATGATTTTACGTATATCAAACAACAATTAATAGATCAGCCTTTCCTGTAAAAGTAATCACTCTTTACATGAACAGGATTATAAAAGTAAACAAATTCTTCCAAAATGATATAATACAGTGCAAATTTTACAACAGATACAATTGTAATTATAACATGATAACATGGTGTGAAGATAAACAAAACAACTTTATGACTAACAGATGTCTCAGTCTGCTTCATTAACGTTTGTTTATACATATATACTAAAGGAAATTAGTTTTAGAACACATTGACATACACATGTACCCTGCAAAATATAAAAAAGATTAAAAAAAAACTAAAGTAACAATGTGTACCTTCTTTTCAGACATACAGCCAATTTGTCCATTGGGTTAGAAGAGGCTGCTGAAGAGGAATTGCCTCTGCTACGTCATTAACACACTTCCGGAATTTATGATAATGAGCTTCCCCAGTGTGCAAGAATTTGATCAGAAAAACAGCTGTATAATCTACATCTTACGTATATTGGATTAGATAAGATCGTATAGAGTTTTCTTAATACAAGTTCTGTAATATATAAAATTAATTTGTTAACCCTTGCATTCCCTTTAACGAACAATTTATATAAGCGCATTATATGCATTTTTGTTTCTAAAGCGACACATGATTATTTCTGTAATAAGTGAATAATGTTTTCATTTACTTATGTCAGATGGAAAAATCAATCATATTTTTTCTATCTGACATAAGTAAATGAAAACGTTTTTGTGTGTTGCTTATTAAAATCATCAATATGTATTTGTATTATCTTTCCATGCAGTGTAATAATCGTTTCCTCCATTGTAATCACGTGCGGCTGTGTACCCTATAGTACTAATTATTGACCCTTCACTGCCAGTAATATAGGGTACCGCTGGGTATCTAATACGGTTATAGTTCGCTATGGGTCCATCGTTACCTTCATATCCATGATTTTCTTTGGGTGTGTATGTATTGGCATTATTGAAATGATTGTTAAACACATTTAACGGTTGATATCCCTTTAGCTGTTGATATGTATTTAATGGTTGATATTCATTCGTGAGTTGATGTCCATTGGCGGGCTGATATACATTAGCGGGTTGATATCCACTTGATGGTTGGTATACCTTTGGTGACTGATATCTATTTGGTGGTTGATATCCTTTTGGTGGCTGATATGTATTTGTGGGTTGATATCCATTTGATTTCTGATAGTCATTTTGCTGTTTGTATTCATTTGGTGGCTGATACCCACTTGATGGTTGATATCCTTCTGAGGGCTGATATTTCTTTGGTTGTTGATATTTATTTGTGGGTTGATATCCATTTGATTTCTGATAGTCATTTAACTGTTTGTATTCATTTGGTGGCTGATACACACTTGATGATTGATATCCTTTTGAGGGCTGATATTTATTTGTGGGTTGATATCCATTTGATTTCTGATAGTCATTTGACTGTTTGTATTCATTTGGTGGCTGATACCCACTTGATGGTTGATATCCTTTTGAGGGCTGATATTTCTTTGGGGGTTGATATCCATTTGATTTCTGATAGTCATTTGACTGTTTGTATTCATTTGGTGGCTGATACCCACTTGATGGTTGATATCCTTTTGAGGGCTGATATTTCTTTGGTTGTTGATATTTATTTGGGGGTTGATATCCATTTGATTTCTGATAGTCATTTGACTGTTTGTATTCATTTGGTGGCTGATATCCTATTGAGGGCTGATATTTATTTGTGGGTTGATATCCATTTGATATCTGATAGTCATTTGACTGTTTGTATTCTTTTGAGGGCTGATATTCATTTGATGGTTGGTATCCCTTTGATGGCTGATATTCATTTGGTGGTTGATATCCATTTGCTGACTGATATTTATTTGGTGGTTGATATCCATTTGGTATCTGATATCCATTTGGTGCTTGATATTCATGGCCAATTCCATGGTTGTACGGGTTAGCATGATCACCTACGACCATGAGCATTTCTGAAGGATTGTAACCATTCAATGATTGATATTCATTTCCGGCCCAATTGTTGCTATAGTCCGCAAGAGTATAATGTGCATGTACATTGGCAGCTAATGAAGAAAAAAAAGACTTGATGTGTAATGGTTAATACATAAATTGATAAACACTATGAATTTGGTGGGGTGCGTGTTGCTAATTTTTGTTTGTGTTGTTCTATTATGTGTCCTTATGTTCCGTGATGTCTGCTATGATTTTCGCATAAAAACGATGTTCGGTGCGTCTTTACCTACAGTTGTTTGTAAGAGGGCTCATTTCTTATTTACGTTATTTGTGTTTGTTTGTGTAAAGTGGTGTCCAACACATATTGTGTTGTTTTTTTTTAATTTTGTTGTCTTCCTATTGTGTACCCTATGGTGCCAGGTTTTCTGAATTATCTATTTTTGATTGCCCATCGGTATTCTTTAACGTTTATGTATACTAGTTAGTGCTTCGTTACGAGAACCGTATACTACAAACCTTATGAGCCGATTAAGTATCCAATGCAATCATAGCGATTCACATATGGACAATGAAATTCTAACGTTAGCAGAAAGGTGCAACATTGTCCATAGTGTCATACACACGTGCATCTTGGGGCCATCGTGGTCCTGATCGTAAAGTAGTTGGATTGACAACTGTCTGTGCAATCAGTGCATATCACCACTATCGTTGTGAGTCCGAATCCCGCTCATGGCGATGTTTACTCGATACAACATTTTGTAATAAAGTTTGCCAGTGACTATCGACAGGTCGGTGGTTTTCTCCGGGTACTTCGGTTTCCTCAACCAATAAAACTGACCACCACGATATAGCTGAAATATTGTTGAAAGTTGCGTTAAACACCATAACCCTAAGCCAAATGCTTTTCTTTAACAAAAATATTTTGAGAGGTTAATTATTTGTATTTCAAATATTGATTAGATTTCGAAAGCTGTTTTTGCGGTGACAGGACTTTCCGAAATATAAAAACCGACTATGACTCTTTGAATTGATTGTACAGTGTATTTAATTCAGATCTGAGACTGGAGCATCCTTAGCTATATTATCTCTGAAACCGAAAAAAAATATTTCAAATAATTCGGCATATAGCTTTGTATCAATGATTTTACATAATGTTGGACTAAACAGTAATTTCGAACCGTTGCCCGCTCTATGATTTCATTTGTTGGATCTCAACACACATGGTGAAATTGTTTATTGTCAATATACATCGAATAGATGATCAGATATAATCAGTAAGACTTGAATGGACAAAGGATCTAATTACGGTATCGATCAATACCATACAAACCACATGATCGAATGCGTCTGTCATCTTGACCTTTATTCCTCCTGTTTGTTACCATTGGACGTTTATGGCGTCCTTAATATGTATTTTGCGATTTAATTCTTAAACAGTATTATTAATTAGTAAAACTAATGCAATATTTCACCCCAAACAAAAGCCGTCCTCGTGGTCGTGATCGTTGAATTTTACAACTACCTATTCAATAGTGCATATCACTACTAAAAGTTGTGTTCGAATCCCGCTCATGGCGAGGTGTACTCGATACAACAGTATGTGATCAAGTTTGGTCAGTAACTTGCGACAGATCGGTGGTTTTCTCTAGGTATTCTGGTTTCCTCCACAAATAAAACTGAACGCCATGATATAACAGAAGTAATGTTGAAAGTGGCGCTAAACACCATAGCCCTAACCATCATAAGAAAAAGCATGCCTTAATATAACTTTCTATCGTAAGACGCATAATGTCATCAGTGTTTGTTTAAACTGACGGGTACCTGTAAAGTGCGAAACGAAATCGAAACGAAACGACGTTTCGTTTTGTTTGATTTCGTTTCGTTCGGTTTCGTTTTTATTTCGTTTCGCACTTTACATGTACCCTCTTTTGACAGTGGGTTTAGTAAAAATGAAATCTTAGAACTAATTGTATTTAATTAAAAGTCCATCCCCAGTGTAGCATATTAGAAACTGTTTGCCTTGGATCTTCATACCCCGCCACGTTTCACATATTTTCAGTCTTCAAACTGTCACAACTTTTGAACCAATTATCTGATCACACTGAAATTCGAACTTGATCTGTATTTTATGGTACTACACAACAGTACAAAATTTGAAATCCGTTCTCAAGTTATATCTGGAAACCATTGGGGGACAGGGATGGACGGACACATACACATCAAACCAAACGAAGGGTATCAAATAATACCTCGCCACTTAGTGTGGAGGGGTATACTAAACCATCGGCTGAATTAGAAATAAATATGGATGTAATATATGTCGGCGAAGACGAACAAACGGACGGATAAAAGGGAGAGTTGGCACGGTTTGGGGGAAATGGGAAAGAGGTAAAGATTTCGGGAAATGTGTAACATGTGGCAAATATTGAAGGATAAGGGAATTGAAAAGACAAAAAGAAATTGCTAAATGTAATTGAGAATTGAAAAAAATGGTCCAAATTGTAGGAAATTTGGAATGGGAATTGCTTAAAAATGTGGAAATTAGGAAATCTATACGACCGTATCACAAAAACTCGATTCGTGGACCCCCTTTTCGAGAATTTCGCCTATATCAAGAAAAATCACATATTTTCTCTTCTGTTCAATAAAATTATGTTTATATGATATGAAAGACCATTAAGGTCGCCTATATCAAGAAAAATCACATATTTTCTCTTCTGTTCAATAGAATTATGTTTATATGATATGAAATACCATTAAGTCTGAAAACTGCGCCGTATACTAGGAAATATCATTTTTCAGACACTGCACAAAATCCACATTGATAGTGTGGTATTTTGTAGCAAATAAGCATTATTTTATCGAACAGAAAAGAGGTAAACAAAATGTGATTTTTCTTGTTCTAGGCAAACTTCTTAAAAGGTGGATCCCGTGGAAAGTAGGTATATTTGCATTTAGACATATTCTTACCGAACTGTAATCGTAAATTGCAGTTTCGTCCATGGCTACAACATTAGCTGTGTTTTGGATTTCAAAGGTGTGTAAACACTTCACTGCATTGGGATTCAGAATAAAACTGAAGGGCCGAAGATGCACGTGACTTAAAAAGCTAAAACATCGTTCAAAGGGCGTGCGAAATTGCACAGCCGCTGAACAACTTTTTCAGTTTCATTCTTCGAAGGAAATTACCACCTTTGATTGTTTTCTCTCGGCGACAGTAAAGATACAGCGGGGTAACTTCAAAAAGCTTTTGAACAGTTTGTGAGGCCCTGCGTAAGGGGTAGCCAGGGATCGTATAATCACTAATATAATCACACGTTTCACCACAGTAATCATTAATTTTTCCCTAAACGCGATACTCAAATAATCAGAAATGACTTTGGGAATCAGATAATCAGGAAAAATTACCCCTGTAAATAAAATTATCACTTTTAAATTGCCAAATAATCTAATAATCAAAAACCCTATTCACAAGCTCGTTTGTCGGTGCCTTTCAGTGTTCAGATTTAAGTTTTGATTTTCAGTGCAGTGATATTTCTTCTTTTTTTTTTTCGCACAAAACGCGTTTCTTTATTAAACTCTTCTAAATTTGGATAATCAATATATTATAAATCCTCTTAGTCTTCATGCCATATTGAATTTTTCATTTTTTTTTTCGTTGCATTTCGTTTCGATCGGTTTCGTTTGATTTCGTTTCGTTTCCTTCGGTTTCGTTTCATTTCGTTTCGTTTCGCACTTTACAGGTACCCTAAACTGACACACAATACAATGATTTGCTTCCTGCTCACAGTTCACCAAGCTTGAAACAAGTCATCCAATTAACTACCATTTTTGCAATATTTGCAAACCATTTACTATAACCCAATTTATTTCCGCAACGGTTAAATATTTGCGAATATGTGTCTCCTAGAATTATTATTTTGCTTTACAATATGAGGAACAAAGCACTATTCACGAAAATGAGCAATTTAAATATCGAAATATATTGATGAATACTATAGCAGACTAAAAGCAAAAGATCAATTGTCGGTTGCTTAACGTACACTGGCAAATATTTCCTGCATAAATCAGGAAGGAACCATTTCAACGCTCTCTGAACTCTACACAACATTTGCCTACCATTTGAAAATTATGGAGATTCGGCGATAAATGACTACAAATTCATTTCCGATATTTACAAAAGATGTCTTTAACGTCCGGAGAGCGGCGTGGAATTAAAACAAATATAACACTTATTCGCATAAAAAAAAACGGTGGTGATGAGAATGTGTTGTAAATTGTCTTATTTAGGGAGGAATTTCGTGAAACACCATAATGCATCAACATTGAATTGAATATAACTTCATCGACTCGTTCTCACACTTCAAAATCATCCAATCAGATATCTGCATTTCGAATTATCGCCGAGGTTGCACCTCAAATATTGTGCATTGAGTATTTCCTCCACGTCTCTTACTCAATCAATGCGGGGCCGTTGTGGTCGTATGGTAGTTTGATTGACAACTACGACATGTAGGTGGTTTTCTCCGGGTACTCTGGTTTCCTTCACCAATAAAACTGACCGCCGCGATATAACTGAACTATTGTTGAAAGTGGCGTTCAACACCATAAACCAAACCAAACCTACTCAATGCAATATGTTGATTGGTTACATTTGGTGTATGTATGTGTAAATCGATACAGAAGATATAATAAAGTCTTTATGTCGATTTTTAGTGCATATTTTATCTAACGTTCATTTTTAATGTTATATCTGTTATTGACGATAAAGCACATGAACAAAAAGGGAGACTACTCAATATCATAAGCAATTATATCTGGCTAAAGAATGGAAACATAATGTACATGTATCAATCACCGTTGTATGTTTCAGTCAATTCCTCTCGTTTCAGCTTCCAATTAAAATAAAAAAGTAGATATATTTAGTTCACACGACGCCACGACGCGTTTCTGGAATGGAATAACCTTCATCAGGTACGCTCAAAATCGAAATATTGTAAAGCAAAATAATTTAATTTTTTTGGGAGCAATAAAACCGGATCACCAAAATCGGCTAAGGTCACCTATACCTGTGGGAGATGAAACTTAGTTTTAATAATAAGTACATTATTTAGGAACTGTATATAAAATGTACAATGTATCTGGTATATCTAGATTTTATATATATATAACGTAAGAAAAAGCAATACGCTTACCTTGTAGAGCGCTAAACAGCGTCAATGCAAGAATGAAACCGTTCATTTTAATTGAACACCAGTGCACTGTTTTCTAACTTGTTTTTGGACTTTTTTTATACTTTTGATATTTCGCATGACTGGCCGAAAATTACTGCCGTAGATGACACATAGCTATTCACCGTAATTGTTTCCATGTATATGTAGTCATTGAATTGTTAGAAGTGTAAGTGATTGTATGTAAATGAGCAAACTAAATTTCAGAAGATGTCAGTTGTATCGTTTAAATATTTAATCTTACAAGAGGCAATATTTGGGGTATCAATTTAATAATATCCTTTCAGAAAATAAATTCTAAAATTATTACTTTATTTCGAGATAAATTCTTGGATATTTCTTCCAGATATAGTACATTTTTTCAATGATTTTTTCAATGATTTACAGACATTTGGGTTGCACTTCATAATTATAATGTAATTTAGACATAAAATACATGTATGGATATAATTGGTATATTATCTCAAAGTAATGTTAATCGAATGAATGAAGAATACATCCAGACTTTGAGATCAATAACAATAATCGCGCTAATGAAAATAAAAAGATCAAGATTAGGACTATGAGTTATGGTGTTGAACGTCACTTTCAACAATACTACAGTTATATCGTGGCGGTCAATTCAAGATTAATAATCGCGCTAATGAAAATAAAAGTTCAAGATCAATGGTCTACAATAGAATCAACCTAAACAATATGAATCAGGAATCAGTACCATGTCATATATTATTTATGTATTATTTTCAAATGTTAATCTGTGGAAGAAAAGTCTGAAGATACAAAGGGGTAATCAAAAGCCGTAAATCGAAGAAGGACAGACAACACAATGACCAAAAGATACCAAAGGAGTAATCAAAAGCCGCAAATCGAAGGACAGACAACACAATGACCAAAAGATACCAAAAGGGTAATCAAAAGCCGTAAATCGAAGGACAGACAACACAATGACCAAAAGATACTAAAGGAGTAATCAAAAGCCGTAAATCGTAGGACAGACAACACAATGACCAAAAGATACCAAAAGGGTAATCAAAAGCCGTAAATCGAAGGACAGACAATACAATGACCAAAAGATACCAAAGGGTAATCAAAAGCCGTAAATCGAAGAAGAACAGACAACACAATGACCAAAAGATACCAAAGGGGTAATCAAAAGCCGTAAATCGTAGGACAGACAATACAATGACCAAAAGATACCAAAAGGGTAATCAAAAGCCGTAAATCGAAGGACAGACAACACAATGACCAAAGGATACTAAAGGAGTAATCAAAAGCCGTAAATCGAAGGACAGACAACACAATGACCAAAAGATACTAAAGGAGTAATCAAAAGCCGCAAATCGAAGGACAGACAACACAATGACCAAAAGATACCAAAGGAGTAATCAAAAGCCGTAAATCGAAGGACAGACAATACAATGACCAAAAGATACCTAAAGGGTAATCAAAAGCCGTAAATCGTAGGACAGACAACACAATGACCAAAAGATACCAAAGGGGTAATCAAAAGCCGTAAATCGAAGAAGAACAGACAACACAATGACCAAAAGATACCAAAGGGGTAATCAAAAGCCGCAAATCGAAGGACAGACAACACAATGACCAAAAGATACCAAAGGGGTAATCAAAAGCCGTAAATCGAAGAACAACAGACAACACAATGACCAAAAGATACCAAAGGAGTAATCAAAAGCCGTAAAGCCGTAAATCGAAGAAGGACAGACAACACAATGACCAAAAGATACCTAAAGGGTAATCAAAAGCCGTAAATCGAAGGACAGACAACACAATGACCAAAAGATACCAAAGGGGTAATCAAAAGCGTAAATCGAAGAAGGACAGACAACACAATGACCAAAAGATACCTAAAGGGTAATCAAAAGCCGTAAATCGAAGGACAGACAACACAATGACCAAAAGATACCAAAGGAGTAATCAAAAGCCGTAAAGCCGTAAATCGAAGAAGGACAGACAACACAATGACCAAAAGATACCTAAAGGGTAATCAAAAGCCGTAAATCGAAGAAGAACAGACAACACAATGACCAAAAGATACCAAAGGAGTAATCAAAAGCCGTAAAGCCGTAAATCGAAGAAGGACAGACAACACAATGACCAAAAGATACCTAAAGGAGTAATCAAAAGCCGTAAATCGAAGAAGGACAGACAACACAATGACCAAAAGATACCAAAGGAGTAATCAAAAGCCGTAAATCGTAGGACAGACAACACAATGACCAAAAGATACCAAAGGAGTAATCAAAAGCCGTAAATCGAAGAAGGACAGACAACACAATGACCAAAAGATACCTAAAGGAGTAATCAAAAGCCGTAAATCGAAGAAGGACAGACAACACAATGACCAAAAGATACCAAAGGGGTAATCAAAAGCCGCAAATCGAAGAAGAACAGACAATAAAATGACCAAAAGATACCAAAGGAGTAATCAAAAGCCGTAAAGCCGTAAATCGAAGAAGGACAGACAACACAATGACCAAAAGATACCTAAAGGAGTAATCAAAAGCCGTAAATCGAAGAAGGACAGACAACACAATGACCAAAAGATACCAAAGGAGTAATCAAAAGCCGTAAAGCCGTAAATCGAAGAAGGACAGACAACACAATGACCAAAAGATACCTAAAGGAGTAATCAAAAGCCGTAAATCGAAGAAGGACAGACAACACAATGACCAAAAGATACTAAAGGAGTAATCAAAAGCCGTAAATCGAAGAAGAACAGACAACACAATGACCAAAAGATACCAAAGGAGTAATCAAAAGCCGTAAAGCCGTAAATCGAAGAAGGACAGACAACACAATGACCAAAAGATACCTAAAGGGTAATCAAAAGCCGTAAATCGAAGGACAGACAACACAATGACCAAAAGATACCAAAGGAGTAATCAAAAGCCGTAAAGCCGTAAATCGAAGAAGGACAGACAACACAATGACCAAAAGATACCAAAGGGGTAATCAAAAGCCGTAAATCGAAGAAGGACAGACAACACAATGACCAAAAGATACCTAAAGGAGTAATCAAAAGCCGTAAATCGAAGAAGGACAGACAACACAATGACCAAAAGATACCAAAGGAGTAATCAAAAGTCGTAAAGCCGTAAATCGAAGAAGGACAGACAACACAATGACCAAAAGATACCTAAAGGAGTAATCAAAAGCCGTAAATCGAAGAAGGACAGACAACACAATGACCAAAAGATACTAAAGGAGTAATCAAAAGTCGTAAATCGTAGGACAGACAACACAATGACCAAAAGATACCAAAAGGGTAATCAAAAGCCGCAAATTGAAGGACAGACAACACAATGACCAAAAGATACCAAAGGGGTAATCAAAAGCCGTAAATCGTAGGACAGACAATACAATGACCAAAAGATACCAAAAGGGTAATCAAAAGCCGTAAATCGAAGGACAGACAACACAATGACCAAAAGATACCAAAGGAGTAATCAAAAGCCGCAAATTGAAGGACAGACAACACAATGACCAAAAGATACTAAAGGGGTAATCAAAAGCCGTAAATCGTAGGACAGACAACACAATGACCAAAAGATACCAAAAGGGTAATCAAAAGCCGTAAATCGTAGGACAGACAACACAATGACCAAAAGATACCAAAAGGGTAATCAAAAGCCGTAAATCGAAGGACAGACAACACAATGACCAAAAGATACCAAAGGAGTAATCAAAAGCCGTAAATCGTAGGACAGACAACACAATGACCAAAAGATACCAAAGGAGTAATCAAAAGCCGTAAATCGAAGAAGGACAGACAACACAATGACCAAAAGATACCAAAGGAGTAATCAAAAGCCGTAAAGCCGTAAATCGAAGAAGGACAGACAACACAATGACCAAAAGATACCTAAAGGAGTAATCAAAAGCCGTAAATCGAAGAAGGACAGACAACACAATGACCAAAAGATACCAAAGGAGTAATCAAAAGCCGTAAAGCCGTAAATCGAAGAAGGACAGACAACACAATGACCAAAAGATACCTAAAGGAGTAATCAAAAGCCGTAAATCGAAGAAGGACAGACAACACAATGACCAAAAGATACCAAAGGAGTAATCAAAAGCCGTAAATCGTAGGACAGACAACACAATGACCAAAAGATACCAAAGGAGTAATCAAAAGCCGTAAAGCCGTAAATCGAAGAAGGACAGACAACACAATGACCAAAAGATACCTAAAGGAGTAATCAAAAGCCGTAAATCGAAGAAGGACAGACAACACAATGACCAAAAGATACCTAAAGGAGTAATCAAAAGCCGTAAATCGAAGAAGAACAGACAACACAATGACCAAAAGATACCTAAAGGAGTAATCAAAAGCCGCAAATTGAAGGACAGACAACACAATGACCAAAAGATACCAAAGGAGTAATCAAAAGCCGCAAATCGAAGAAGGACAGACAACACAATGACCAAAAGATACCAAAGGAATAATCAAAAGCCGTAAATCGAAGAAGAACAGACAACACAATGACCAAAAGATACCAAAGGAGTAATCAAAAGCCGCAAATCGAAGGACAGACAACACAATGACCAAAAGATACCAAAAGGGTAATCAAAAGCCGTAAATCGAAGGACAGACAACACAATGACCAAAAGATACCAAAAGGGTAATCAAAAGCCGTAAATCGAAGGACAGACAATACAATGACCAAAAGATACCAAAAGGGTAATCAAAAGCCGTAAATCGAAGAAGGACAGACAACACAATGACCAAAAGATACCAAAGGAGTAATCAAAAGCCGCAAATCGAAGGACAGACAACACAATGACCAAAAGATACCAAAGGAGTAATCAAAAGCCGCAAATCGAAGGACAGACAACACAATGACCAAAAGATACCAAAGGAGTAATCAAAAGCCGTAAAGCCGTAAATCGAAGAAGGACAGACAACACAATGACCAAAAGATACCAAAAGGGTAATCAAAAGCCGTAAATCGAAGGACAGACAACACAATGACCAAAAGATACTAAAGGAGTAATCAAAAGCCGTAAATCGAAGAACAGACAACACAATGACCAAAAGATACCAAAAGGGTAATCAAAAGCCGTAAATCGAAGAAGGACAGACAACACAATGACCAAAAGATACCAAAGGAGTAATCAAAAGCGCAAATCGAAGGACAGACATCACAATGACCAAAAGATACCTAAAGGGTAATCAAAAGCCGTAAATCGAAGAAGAACAGACAACACAATAACCAAAAGATACCAAAAGGGTAAGCAAAAGCCGTAAATCGAAGAAGAACAGACAATACAATGACCAAAAGATACCAAAAGGGTAATCAAAAGCCGTAAATTGAAGGACAGACAACACAATGACCAAAAGATACCAACAGGGTAATCAAAAGCCGTAAATCGAAGAAGGACAGACAACACAATGACCAAAAGATACCAAAGGTGTAATAAAAAGCCGCAAATCGAATAAGAACAGACAACACAATGACCAAAAGATACCAAAGGGGTAATAAAAAGCCGCAAATCGAATAAGAACAGACAACACAATGACCAAAAGATACCAAATGAGTAATCAAAAGCCGCAAATCGAATAAGAACAGACAACACAATGACCAAAAGATACCAAAGGAGTAATCAAAAGCTGTAAATCGAAGAAGAACAGACAACACAATGACCAAAAGATACCAAAGGAGTAATCAAAAGCCGCAAATCGAAGAAGAACAGACAATAAAATGACCAAAAGGAACAGGACAAACAACGATGTACAAAACATTGCTTTATACTCTTTAATAGCAACTTGTAACAGAAAGAAAAGTGAACAAATTAAACTAATAACAATTCAATTCTTTTTCATAGTATTGTTTCATTGGAAGTGGGTGATATGTTTCTCCTGAGACAGAATTATTTTTCAACCGAAACATAAATCAGATAATTTCGTATTTAACAATAAAAATCAGTTTGTTTTTTATTGAAAAGTGTAAGGTCATATTATTTACTTTTGGGGCCCGTAAAATTAGATGAACTCGCCAATTCGTATGGAAATGGCTGTACCAAGCCATGAAAGCGTCATGTATTTGTTTGTTAGGTAAATCGAGTGTGCCTCTTTCTACGAATTTTCTACTGGATTTTGGAGCTGTTCTGAAAACGTGGTATTTTTTTTTTCTCTATCTTATTGCATTTTTGGTGTCAATTATTTCTTCCATAAAATTGAGCGACAAAAAATATAATAACCCAGTCCTAAAAAGTAAGTTGTATTTTTTGCTGAAAAACGTTTAGAATGTAGACTTAAATTTATATATATGTATTGACGATTGAGATCCAGTTATCATGAGGGAGGATTCGGATCACATTAACCAGTTTAGCCCCGCCACATTTGTGTGCAGTCACAAGCCATGACCTGGATTTCCAACGTCGTGGCCTTTTTGGTGTTCAGTGAGTTCAATTAAGATGAGAGGTGATTGTTCGTTTTGTTGATATTGTCGGAATGGATGATCATCACTTTCTTTTAATAAATTTAAAATTTTTAAACCCAAGGTATGTGTATGTTGCTTAGAGGGCATGGAGATATAAAAAAAAAGGTTAATCGTTCTGTATTTTCTTTATTCGAGAGTTCAAATGCATCCAAGTCAAAGATCGGTTGTAAATTAAATAAAACAAGACATGATGTATGACACGATTGTTACACTGGAAATAACTTTATAAGATCAAACATGTTAAACAAGACATATTATGACCTTGTGTACACTTTACATAGCAATCATTTCAAGTAATTAAGCTTATGTATTATGCCCAAGATACGCATGTTTGACCGACAATAGTACAGAATAGAGTATATGATATGTATGTCATTTTAGAAAATAAAATATGTATTGAGGATATCTACCGCCAAACAGAATGTTCACAGGAGTGATTAGTTGATATTGTTATAGAGTTATGATTTTAATTTAGCGAGCAAAGTTCTTTTAAGAAATGTAGCCATACAGTATTTGTTTTGTTTGTACAATCGAAAGTCGTATTTTGGCCGTATTGAGCGTTCCGAAATGTCCACATTTTGTATCCTTATTGCACAGTTAAACCTGACTCGTTTTCAATATAATATGGTACTTGGATTTACAACTACCTGTGCAATTAGTGCCGTATCTGCTAAAATTTGCTAGTTCGAATCCCGCTCATGGCGAGGTGTACTCGATACACTATGATAACATTACTCTAACCATGTATTAAGATATTGTGTCGACCTTTGCATGGTAAAATCTACGAGTACACACATAACATGTATGAATAACAATCTCGTGTCTTCACTAACACTGTATACAATCACACATAGATTTCGCATATGAATAGCATACATGGATAATTATTCTTTTTTTAACGTTTTAATTTCCATATTAATCCAATTCTCTGACCATATTTTATTCGAATTCCTACGTTTATTAGTCTTTAATATATCATTATTATACCTCATATATTAATTACCATAAACAGACCAATTTGATTGGACAATGGGTAAAAATCAGAACACGTGATCACACAGGACAAAAATCATATTCCACCCCCTCGGACGCCTCGCGGGTTTCCCCGCCAGAGTTATCGATCTTTGACAGGAAAACGTCAGAGACACTCGGAACGCATCACTTGCAGGCGACCGTTACAATTGTGGATGTGGTTTTTACATGCCTGAGACAACGTTCCAATGGACTTAAAATATGTTTGCCAGCAGTATTTTACATGTATGTGTTTTCTTGGTTTCATTCGGTATAAAAAAACATTTATAGCATGCGGGTTCAGGAAATATGAAAATGTATTCACCCACGAGTATCACATTCCCATCGGGCCTCGGGGAATATGATACTCTTGGGTGAATAAATTTGCATATGTCCCTCACCAGCATGCAATAAATGTATATTAGTCATTTCTACGTGCGTTAAATATATCAACGCTATATGTCTCACATTTGTTTCATAAGAGAGAATACGAAGGTGCTTGCCATAACAGAAAATAAAATATGGCAATAGATTATAGGATAGCGGCAGCAATGGTGCTTTTTTAGTTTTTCTTCATTTTATTTATACCGGGGGTTGCAAAGATGATATGATTCATATCCCATAATGCGTACACCTATAAGACATTTCCGTGTTTACCAAGATTCATTTCATAATAGGAAAATGATTTAGATTACACAAATCTGGATTATTCGTTTTTTGTAGTCAATAAAAATAGTTTTTCTTTTGCTCATTTGTACTAGACATTTCAAAGATGATATGATTCATTATAGTATTAAACGCTTCTTGTCAGGAGTTCATGTATGTGTAAACGGTACCGATGCAATCACAAACTGAATAATGTAAAGATTGTGAGTTCATCGGCACCGTTTATACCTGCATGAATTCCTGAAAAGAACCGTTTAATATTTACAATTCATCAATGCAATGCTGAACATAAAAATGTAGTCTTGCATATTCCTGGTCTCTAAATCGCACAAATTAATATTCCGCGAAATGTTATTGACGACTTTGGCACATTAACAACGTGACGTCATATGAAGACTTTCAGTTTAAAACGTAAAGAGCAGGCGTCAATTAGTGTACGTTTCAATTTTGATCAAATTTAATTAAAATAAGTTTGCAAGGTAGGCATTTTAATTATTTGTGTGCATTGTTGTAAATATGACATGTAGAATTTCACGTTTTCAAGATGGTGGATAATTAAGATGAACAAAATATACCTGAGCAATAGCTTTTGGCCATCCAGTCTTTATAGTAATATGAGACAGACACAACCTGTTTAAGGGCAAATCCTATTTGATGATAATGACAATTAAGAGGGAGGCATTTTGAACACATTTTCCATAGACGAAAACTTTTAAAAAAAAGGGGGGGTTTCTGGTCACGAATCTCAGAAAATTTAAAAATAAATCCAAATTACGATTCACGGAAATTACGACAAAGATTGAAGATTGAAAATTAAAAATTGCCATTTTTGAGAATTTCACAAATCACGGTGAATCAATAAGAGACATAAATCGAGGGTTACCAGAATAAAAAAAAATACGACGGCAGAGGAAACTCGAACTACCCCAATCACAGATCATGAAAATAAAATGGTGAAAGAGAGAAAAAAAATGCATGCGTGGCAGTGAAAAGGGGAGTTAGGGTCAGACGAAATTGCAATGTTTTTAACCTTGCCATGGAAAATAAGTTAAAATGCTCACCTGATAAAATCCGAGATCAGTTGTCCAGAAATCTTACAGAAATGCACTTCAAATCTAATGAAATGTACACATTTTTGAATCACTTTCAAATTGCGAGATCGTGGAGATGGTCGATAGGTTTCCTATATACATAAAAACGATGCAGAGCTGTTCTTCAATGTTTGACACCAGCTCACAAAGTTTTCAGAGACAGGATGACCAAGAAGTGCATGCAATTTCATGTTTCCTCTGCGAAGCAGACGAAATGTAATACATATGTGCACACTAGAAAATGACATCATCCATGTAAACTGTAAACGATCATTTCTCGTAGCCATGGTAGCACGCGATTTTGATATTATAATTTTCTTTTAAGTTTATTTCAATTGATATAATTTTCTTTTAAGTTTATTTCAATTGAGAAGAATTGAAATGGTTACAGATTTGCGAATTTCTTATTGAAATAATGTTTATTTTGTATTTAAATACCACTTTGTTCTATAATTTCATGCTTACAGTGAACAGATATTTGGCTATGAATACATTTTGTAGGAGTATGACTTATTACCAAAAATCGTATAGCCTACCGTTAAAAGGGCTCCGCCCTTTATAAGCGTTAACGCGTCGTCTGCACTAATTTAGATTTCCACGTTTGTATTGAAAGAGTTCCGATTTTGAGCAAAGGGACGATCTGGATAGAATACAAACGGAAAAGCACGACAACACAAGCGATTACACAAACCCTCCACTAGTCAATAAATGTTTTACTATGTGCCGAACAGCGATATTTGTGTAATGATCTTGTATTACGTTTTGCCACAAACTTATCCTTCAATTTAGAATCGATCCATCTTTTTTTAAATTTCATTGTGGAGACATTATTCTATTTTCAAGATAGAATTGGGTGGTCCCTTTTTAATATAATTTGATTCGATATTTCTACAGAAATGACGAAAGATACATGTATTACACCCCAATTCGTCTAAAAATGTTTATCACATTAACAATTGGTTGCATTTGCAGAGTATGTTGAAAATACTCTGAAAAATATCAAGATAAATTTACTAAAATATATGCGTGATTTTATAAATGAATGTATAGTTGGGATCAGTTTGAAGAACCCTTCTGTCATTCACTTTCTCAATATGATAGCAATTGGAATGTATATACACGCGTATTAATTTCTATATTGTTAAATTTTCAATTTGTTGCTGGACACATGTGCATTTAATGCACATTAATACGGTCCGTCACCTACTATTTTCATATCAATAGGTGTTTAACTGGTGTCAATGACACGTTAAAAACCGACGACTTTATACAATGGCTTAGTCGTAAACTGAAATTTTTTTTATTTTATCTCAATATAAAGCAACGGATTTGTTACAAATAAAAGAATTATTGAATCATAAATAGGTTGATTTTTAATATTTCTTCTTGTTGTAAGGTGTATGGTGACATATCAGGTATGTGCATATATCTATCTTACCTATTTTTTGTTTGTACCAAATATTCTGAAATAAGAAATGATCTGTTTCTCAGCATAAGTGATTGGTCTCAATTGATCAATACTTCACTTCTCACATCAGGAAGTGAAACCTTACGCTATGCAGATAATTGCTTTATTTTTTATTCAGTTTTTCTATTCATAAAAAGGTCTAAACGATTTCTAATCGTTTAATGTACTAACCAATCACCATCCAACATCCAAACACACACACATACTTTTTCCTCATTTCTTTTTATTCGTTTACTATCTTCAGCTATGTTATATGATAAAATTGTATTTTTCTTGTTTTCTTGTGCATTCTCAATATAATGTAATAATGATTGTATATATAGGAAAAGACTCCATAAGTTGGTAAAACTTGTGTCTGATCCTCTTTGTATCATTGATCAAATAAAATAATTATAAACTAAATCTATCTTATACAACATTATATGATAAAGTTTGTCAGTGACTTGCGACGAGTTTGGTGGTTATCCCTGGCTACTCTGGTTTCCTCCATCAATAAAACTGCCTGTCACGATATAACTGAAATATTGTCGAAAGTGGCGTTAAACACCATAAACCATAACCCACATCTTATAGGATTTACATTTTACAAGAAATTAGTTGCCTGTGATAATATGTTATAAACATATATTGCACGCCGGCAATGAAAAGACTGAAAAAAAATACCTGATATATTATTTTTGCATTGACACTTCATTGTGAAGAACACATATAGACGTTTGAATAAATTATATATTTTCTGTACATTGTCGATTTTGATTGTTTATTAAATATGCCCTCTTCTAAGCGAGCAGCTAAGACATCAGGACAAAATATTTACAAAATAGTACCCTTTCTTAGCAATAGCCAACCAATTCGGAATTGCTCGTGTTTTGTCTATGCAAAAAGATTGATAATATTCAAATGTTATTGTTTCGTTATATTTTGTTCTTGCCCATTAAACAAATAAATAACAATTGTTCTTGGTGAAATGGCTCGATTCACATTTCATCAAAATATCTTTAATATCAAATAAAATGTTTTCATTTCAGATAAACCCAACTGTAATGATAATTTCGAAATAATTTTTTTCAAGAGATACAAGCAGACGGAAATACGGATACAAAATGGAGAATGATGAGTCAGAACTTCTTTGTGGTCCATGTTCAGTCAGTCGCAAAAACACTAAATCTGTTAGCTGGTGTATGGAATGCGAGGAAGGACTATGCAAAGAATGTGTGGATCACCATAAACGCATTAAAATGTCCAGAAATCACACAACGATAGATGCAAAGCAACATGAGAAATTGCCATCAAACCGCATTGTGTAGAACACAAACTTCAACTAGAATTGTATTATCCAACCCATAAGGTTGCCGGTTGTGTCAAATGCATTGAAAAGGATCATAAAGCGTGTACCGGAATTACATCATTGGGAAGCGTAACTGAAAATGTGAAATCGTCTTCTGAGTTTCATGAAATCGAAAGAGGCATAGTAGCAATATTAGAAGATTTAGAACAGGCCACCAGGAGTCGTACGAGTAATTTAAATAGACTTAATGCGCAAGAACTTATCATCAGGACGGAAATATCAACGCTGAGAAACATGATAAATGAACATTTAGACCAATTGGAAGAAAAAATGTCCAATGATCTACAAACTGTAAAGTATAAGGAGGCATTGAAAATAGAAACGGCACTATCAGAAATAAATGACAGACGTGAAAACCTGCTGTCCCTTCAGAAAGACATAAAGAGAATGAAATTACATGCTACTGACCTTCAAACGTTTTATGGATTAAGACATGTAGAATCAGAGCTTGAAAAAAATACCTACACTACTTACAAACAAGTGAAGAAGTTCTAGATGTAGATATATCATTTGCATCTTCCCCGAGTGTGACGTTAATTACGGGAAGAGTATCGTCCTTTGGGAAGATAAACATTTCTGTGTCGCCATTAAAATCTACATCTCACCCAGCGACGACGAGAGAAATGCCTTTCAAACCGGGAAAAACGTCTCTTTCACAAATACCGGAGGCCCTCAAACATGAGATCGATGTTCGAAAGATTTCTTTACTTTATCGGAGAAATATTAATATTCCAGTTGGACCGACGAGTATAATTTCAAGTATTATCAAATTATCAGAGAGAAAAATACTGGTCGTTGAATCTTCTTACAAAAAAGGTCATCTATTTGTATTCAACAACGTTGGCAAATTTATTCGGGAAATGAAGATAAAGGGCGGCCCATGGGACGTTACTCAGTTGGACGAAGGTACAATAGCGGTTACGTATCCTGAAGAGAATTCATTGAAATTTATTAACCTTGTAACTGACCAAGTTATTGATGCTATTCCATTGAACACGTCTGTATGGGGACTGGGTAGTGATAGTGACGCCATATACGTTGATCTGAAAGGAAACGAACTCCGTGCACTGGACTATTACGGAAACATAATCGGAAGTGTCACAATTAAATCGCGATTGGATAATTTCCACATTACCCCTGACAAAATATACTACGCAGACCCAAAGAAGCATGCATTGATTTGCGTTTCACCTACTGGACAATATCTCTGGACTTACACAAACGAGTATATGAGGGGACCGCAGTGTGTTACCACAGACAAACATGAAAATATTTACATCGGTTGTAACGACACACATTGTATACTAGTAATATCTCCAGACAGAAATAAAATCAAAATACTTATAGGTAAAAGCGTCGGACTTGAACGACCCCATGCAATGTTTTGTGATAAGGAAAATTCAATACTTTTGGTCAGCAATAGGAATGGAAAATTCGCTGCCTCATACAAAATTGGTTATCGCTAAACCTGAACATTTCAATTTATTTCTAGTTCGAAATCAAAATACATAAAAGAATAATAATATGTATATTTCATATCAAATACATTTCAAAATATACAAATCTGTATGTTTCATTTCATTAAATAAATTCCATAGTAATTCGGATTGATTTTTTCCTCCCTCGACGCACGCAATCTGTACTATGTAAATACTTTGCAATGTCAAAGCTGACATGGTCTCACTTCCAGTTTGTTGTAGATTTCGAATTATGTGTGTATCTCATTTCTTTTCACTTGTTTATAATATTTACCATGATCTAATTAAAACGTAGATATCTAATTTAGTGCATACGACGCGTTTCTGGAATAACCTTCATCAGGTACGCTCAAAGTCGAAAGAGTGGAAAGCCAAATCAATGAAAAAGTTTTGGGAACAAGTAAATCAAAGTCCCTAAACAGGATCGCCAAAATCGAATAAGGTCACCTATGCCTGAGAACATAAGTTTTAATAATAATTACATTATTTAGGAACTGTTAATTTCAATAACAAATATATCTAATAAACCATGTTACACTGCCGAAACACTGACTACTGGGCGGATGTTACCCTTGGGGACTAATAGTTCACCAGCAGAGGTATCGACCTAGTGATAGAAATCAATATGTAGATATCTAATTTAGTGCGCACGGCGCGTTTCTTGAATAACCTTCACCAGGTACATCTATTTGAACTGTTACCTGGAATTGTAAGTTAATATCTATCTTACATATACATGCATAAAAAGTTTTAAAATGGTTCTTTTACTGTCATTAAATCCGTGTAATATGATTTCAATTTAATTTCTATTTATCACATCGTATAAACAATAATCGAAATAGCAACTACAACTAAGAAAGCCAAATGATACAATTAACAACAAATAAAACAATTATTTTTATCGGCATACGTACTTTCGATTCTCGTTTGTATAAAATCCTACATGTTATACTTACAACAATATAGACAAAGTAGCTAAAATATATACCTTCAAAACATCTTTTTGTTCAACTATATCCACATTTGAAGCGTACGGGAAGCCAAAAAACCAGTCCGATGTTTACGCTTGACACAGGGAAGTGTTCGAAAGACGTCGCATTGTTTATGTACAAAAGTAATCAACACCATTTCGCGAAATTTTCACTTTTGCATGTTTTGAGACTCAAGCAAAAGCGATAATACAATTATTTTTGTATTGCATTAGAATGGAGATAACTGTATTGTACATTAAGCTTTGCGGATGTAGATCTTGGTTTTACTTTCGCAAGTATCCGTTTACATAGCAACATTTAACATTACATGTAATTACAGAAATGATCATCTGGTGTAAATTAATATTCGTATCTTTGATATTTATTGGGATGATTCAGTAAGAAAGGATATATGGGGGTAAACGTACATGCCAGTCTATTGAACTTTATGCTGATACACAACTTAAAGTTAAAAGAACAGTTCTTGTATTGGTTTTCTGCATTCCTCCGTCATGACAGCGTCTTCAAATGAGTGAGTGATTGCTGTATAACACAAAAAATGAGTACTTGTCAGCTATATCATGGCGAGAAAGAGTTACATACGATGAGTCCACTTTGTACTAGACCAACACCCTTTATTGGATTGTTATTATGTTGGCTCAATGAAACAACAGTGCGCGGGTATACATGTCTCTCAACTGGGACACATTCTTCTGATTCAAGTCCAGCAGGTGTTTGTTCTTTCACCATTATGCTGCATGCTTAGCAGAGAAGCAGCAGCAAATACCAATGTTACAGTCTTTGGTTTGACTCGATCGGGGCTCAAACCCACGATATATCGCACGCTAACCGTTACACAAACGATGCGGTCTTAGCGTTGTCAAAAACGAACATAATTCATACCCCAAAATATATGGTTGTTTAATAGGGACCATAATAATTTAACATCAGTATAATAATAATAATATATTTTGTTTAACCATGAAAATACTGTTGTCTTTTTTCTTTCCCATGTTCAAGGACAATGACCGTACTAATTGGGCTACAGAAGAAAATTCTTATTATTGTATTCCTCTTTATCTGTTAAAACCCTGTGAGTTTTAAATATTTAATCCTCAAATGTTACATACATTAAAGTTAAGTTTAATGTAGTTGTCGCCGCCATATCGAATTCAATAGATATTTTCATTGCGACGAAATAAAAATTTAGTGTTAAACCATTAATATTTCGCATTGTCGAGTTCAAAAGAGGTAATAATTAATATTACTACTTTGACAGGATGATGACTTTGTAGACAGTAGCTGGCTAGGTTTACAGTGAAATTCTTTTGCAAACATTTTTAGTGCACATTTTGATTAGTTAATTGTTTGACACGGAAATAAAATTTGAGAGTCAAGATCTAGGAGAAGGCAAATTCTAATGTTTGTTTGATCAAGTTTATCAATGTTTTTAAAATATAGTTTTCTAAAATATTAAAAAGTACGCAAAAAATTCATATATACTTGTTATTCCTTCCATTATATTTCTGTCTTTGCCTACATATCGCAACTATATTCCCATGAAATTCCGTGTGTCCCTTTGCCGTTCGCAATATAATCGTAAGATTTTTTTTCTGTGTCTTCGTCGCTCATAACTTAATTCTTCTGTTCGTCTGTGTATGTCCTTTTTGATCGGAACATAGTTCATGTGATATTCGTTTATGCATTTGTCGTGAATACTTCGTTCCTATGATATTCCGTTTGTGTGAATGTCGTTCATAGTTTTGTATCTATGATGGCCCGCTAGTGTCGTTGCCATCATATCTTTGCTCCAGTAAAATTACTTCCGTGGATTTGTCATTGGTAGCTTTGTTCCTGTGTGACTATGTTGTTTTTAATTTTTTCCTCTGTTATTCCGTTTGTTTTCCTAACTTTTATTTCTGTGATAGTGTGTTATAGCTCACCAATAAGTAATTTGTTATCGCCATGATGGTATAGCTAGGAAATTGCTCTTTTGACGATAACCAACAATTACTCACTCACTCTAATTAAGTGCTGGGTAGAATATATGTTGGCGGACCCGGAAGTCAGATATTGTAATCATCAACGAGCATGGCCAATAACCTTTCATTTCGTTACCATGGGAATATGACAACAAAACGGTTAGGGTTAGAGTTCGCTTACTAAATGTATACATTCAATATAGCTACTCTTTTGTACATAGTATATACATTATTGAAATTATACATAGTTAATAATAGAGGTATTACGATTTCCGTGTAAAGCATGTTTCGTCATAGAACGATGGGTGTCATCAGCGGAGCAGGAGATGCTGACATTCCCAATTTATATGTAGCTTGTTTCTTTTGTTATATAATCCTTTTGCAATCTCCTTTGACCCGCATCATATGCAACCGATTTATTGTATTGGATTTGTTTTGTTATTCCTTAGACAACTATAAGATTGTGATTTACCGGTTTTATAACCCTCACAATTGAACTGACATGAAGATTTTCTATTTAAACCAATAAAATTTAAGTATTACGTTACACTTAAATATGAATAATAAATGCAACAAAATATGTATTCCCCCTATAAGCACTCATATTTAATAACAAAACTAAAGGGGGGTTTACATATACGACGTATCAATCAAGCTACGTACATATATGATACATGTTAAAGTAAGACAGTAAAAAAGGGAATCTCATTTTGACGGCAAAATTTATTTGTTGAACTTTTTAATAAGCTACGTACATTCTACAACGTTTAAACTACCCGCGTATTCGGAAAGTGAAAATATCTTCAACCCCTATGATGTCCCCCATGTTGTCACATCGTTGATAATCCAACAACAATTATTTCATTCATTACATTCTTATTTCGTAACCAAGAGGAACATATATATTTCAAAATGGATATCAGGTCCCAGCCTCTTCCAGACAATATATGTATATTCGTAAGTCTAATTTCATAATTGTATTATATTCTTTAATTTGTACAATTGTTTTGCTTAGAAATGAATTTCATTATCACAATTCAAAGTTAATTAGAGACTTTGTATGGATGTCACATACACGATGTTAACAGACGGACATTTAATCTTATATCACATTGAGGTATTTACACTTGTGCATGGAGTTCTTAACAAAATAGTACAAACAACTTGTTAATTATTTAATAATATTTTCTGAGTTATATATGTTTAAATATATTATACCATATTAGGCTGAACACTGAAAAAGGGTTATAAAATGAAAACAAAACCAGACTGTTGGAACAGAATGAGTGATTGTTGTTTAATGAACAATGTTGTAAACTATATTATGGCGGGAACGAGCTACGTGATAATTACATGGTTCATAAGATATATGGTTAATCGAAATTCAAAGTCCCTAAATCATGTACGTAATATTAAAACTAAGATTCCCCTCCCTCAGGCATATGAGACTTTAGCTGATTGATGCTATCTTGTTTAGGACCCTTGGTTTTCTTGCACCCGAAGACATTTGGCTTTTAATGAAGGTTATTCTAGAAACGCGTCGTTCACATTAAATTTGATAATTACGTTTTTATTATAATATATCATGGCGAGTTGAAATTTAATAGTGGTACAAATTATCTGGCACAATAGTCCAAAGGTAGACATATAGCTCCACTCGACAGACGATCACGACTCCGAGCCAACCAGTCTTAGCTCTAATTCTTAGACTCTGTGCTTAGAAGAAGCAGATGCCCATGTAATAGTCTCTTTTTTGCTCGATCACGTTGGTCATAACCCCACCGAGGCGACTCAGTGAAATGTTCTTCCTCACGCTGTCAATGTAACGCCTTTTCTGACCTACCGATCGAAGAGAATAAACCTTACTAGCTTCTTTTGCATTATATACATGTACCTCACTAGGTTATAGTAATCATTTTGCAACCAACATTGATGAACACTATAGCACACAATGGGACAGCTCTTGGGTCTTTCATCGAGTTAGTAGGAATATACTGTTATACTACAGCTATAAATGTGACTGAGTACCCAACGGTGAAATCCACTGAGCCTCCCAGCGCGTTCCAAGATGGTGGATAGGGATGTTCTCTCGATGGGTAGTGTCAGATTATATTACAGAAACCCTGACCGTGAACTATAGTAAGTAACATGTTCGGACATTGCCAGGCTCCTTGTTCCTTAAATGCTTTCTAATTTAGATGTCGGAAAAGTAAAGGCGAACTGAAGCCACTGCTAAGTGCTACATTTTCGTTCTTATCAAATTCTCTATTCCTTTCCAGTAGCAATTGAAAGTCGTTGCGCCGGTTGTACCGTCCCTACCTCATTTCTGCTTAAATTATGGATATTGCTTGACTTGTTCACGTCCCTAATATACATGAAATATTTACCACTGGACGCTAAACAACCAATAATCAATCAATCAATTACAATTCTGTAATACCCTTCACTAATAGTCAAAAATTTAGTTTTTATTTATTGAATTTTTAAGCATATTATTTTCTATATTGCTAATTATATTGATAATCTATTTTAATTGTCAGTTCCGGCAGTATTTTTGCTGCAGAAGAAAACGACGATGGAATCCAATCAATCAAAGAAAACCAAATGTCCGTAGAGAAAAAAGCCGTGTGGTAAGATTATGGTTTTAAAGTTTGATATAAAGTAAAGGTTATATTGTTTCAATACCATAATTTATTATACAGCTATAATTTTAATCCAATCAAAAACACCCATTTAAGACATGTGACCGTACATTATTTTTCCCGTATTGTACAACCGGAAGCCGTATTTTTTCCGTATTGGACCTCCAATACGTGTTTTTTTTTTCGTATTGTACATTATGTAAGGGAAGTAACTCGTTGTTTTTTGTCGTCAACTAGTAAATTGTTTTTTGATTGTCATCTACAATCAAATTAACTTGTTCGATATTTAACAGTTTGAGGGGAAAAAAAGTTGTTTAGAATAATTGTTGATCAGTTATTTTGCTGTTTTTAATTCATTTTTAGCGATTACGAGATCTGTATTGATACAGAACATTTTCCTAACGAAATACTGTTGTGCAGTTGTTCTATTTAGACTGTATTAAAAGTTAAACATAAAATTGTTGTTATAGTATTGATCATTTCAGCTGTATAATAAATAGGTCATTATACAGTGTTATACAGATATTGTACATAACACTGTATAATAACCTATTATTATTAACCAGTAGGTATTTTGAATACTACAGACTGATTTGTATTTATACAGCAAGAACATTATTTTTCTCCAAAATGCTTTGCCGGTCTATTATGGCTTTTAAGGTCATAATGGACCGGTAAAAGCCTTAATGGAACGGTCCATTATGGCGTTCTTCAAAAAGAATGAAGATTACCTAAAAATTTCAAACATTTCATAAAATTTCAAAATTCTAAAATTAAGAAACAAAATGGTTTTTTTTTAAATTTCAGAAATTGAAAAATTTCAAAAAAAATTAATTTTTTTCATAAGATTTCAAAATTTTCAAATTTTTTTCACAGTTTCAATAATTTCAGTTTTCATAAAATTTCAAAATTTTAATATTTAAATAATATTGAAAAATGAAAAAGCAATTATATCCTACCATTTCGGTCAATATTATGGCCTTCTTCAAAAAGAATGAAGATTACCTAAAATTGAAATTAACTGGTTAATAAAAGTATTAAGAAATGGGTGTTTTCATAATGGACCGGTGTCATATGGTATTTTGAACCCCATGGTAAATTGACCCCGGGGTCAATTTTCATGATATTTTTAACCTGGGTTCAATTTTCCATATGGTATTTTGACCCCGGGTCAATTTTTTGTCATTGTATTTTGAACTCCCTCGTGGTAAATTGAGACCCCCTCATTTCTACCAAAAGAGAGTTCATAATAGCATAAGATATACCATGGGCAGAGGGGGTCAAAATATCATGGATTGGGAGGTTGATATACCATGGGTAGGGGGTCGATATACCATGGGTAGGGGGTCAATATACCATGGGTAGGGGGGTCGATATACCATGGGTAGGGGGTTCGATATACCATGGCTAAGGGGGTCAATACCCCCTAACCATGGTATTTTGACCCCCCTACCCATGGTATATCGACCCCCCTACCCATGGTATTTTGACCCCCCTACCTATGAAATATCGATCCCCTACCCATGGTATTTTGACCCCCCTACATATGATATTTTGATCTCCCTGTCTATCTCTTGATTACAAATGGGGGGTCAAAATACCATGGGGGTTCAATTTACCATACAGGGGGGTCAGTTTTCAATAAGGGGACTCAATATACCATGGATGAAAATTGACCCCGTGGTCAATTTACCATGGGGTTCAAAATACCATATGACACCGGTTATATGTCCTCGGTTAAGTCATAATGGCCCTCGGAAGGTTGTAATGGCCCTCGGCGTTGCCTCTGGCCAATACAACCTTCCTTGGGCCATTATGACTAACATTGGACATATAACCGGTCCATTATGAAAACACCCATTTATTAATACTATAATGCAAACTACCTGCTAGCGAACAATTATGATTTCTCAATAATTACTCAAATATTTCCTTACAAATCATTTATAAATAAGATGAAAAACAAATACTATACTGTCGGGACATTTCCAAAATACAATAATCTAATAGTAGAAAGAGGCAAAAGCGATACTACTAACATACATACATGACCTCTTACTTTCCTGGTTTGTTACAGGTACTTCAATCAAAACTAGTTTTATGGGCGCAAACCCCCCTTCTTAGTGAAATGATGCGAACATACAAGTGCTTTCAACATCGGAGTAAAATGTCAAGACTTACATATAACATATTTGATGCATTAATCATATTTCAAGATAACACATAAAACTGTCTGGTGTTTTCCCAAGTTCGACATTGCACATCATTTGAAAAAGAATACGGGTATTTACATTTGTTCAGTCAACCTGTTTTTTTTACGTCGGAAATGATGCCAGAGGACTGTATTTAGGCGCGTGCAACTGAACAACAATAATATTTAAATAATGATTCACATCGTTTTGATATCCCACCAGGCATAGACATATGCAAAATCATATTTAATGACCAGGATATTTGCAGAATTCTTGTAATGTTTTGTTTTGAAGTTCATATACTGTCTCCGTTGAAATAATATTTTGAATACAATTTTTGAATTATGAACATGTATATGCTTGATCTTTAGGGTTTTGCATAGTGTAGATCATTGTTTGTCCTTTTTCGGTTGACCATTGTGTTTTCTGTCCTTCTTTGATTTCCGGAATCTGATTACCTCTTTGGTATCTTCAAACTTTTCTTGCAGAATTATAAGAAGATTCAACTGCCAATCAATTCCGATCATGATGACACCTTATCTGACAAAAATAGCTATATGTGGGGAAAAGTAGATCAAACGATATATCGAGGTAGCCGTACCTTGTACGTCATCATTTTAGGATGTATTCCGAGAGTCAAATACCATCTACTGTCCAATATATGAAACTCTTTCTAATTTCTAACATTTGCTAATAAAACATTGATTTATTTATATCTTTTTTTTAAGTTGTTTGTGTTTTTCTGTTATGCGTCTTTACGTTCTTAGTTTCCGCATAAAACGATGTTCGGTTCTTTACCTACAGTTGTTTGTAGACGGGTTCATGTCTTATTTACATTATATGTGTTTTGTGCGCATAGTTGTGTCCAACACATTGAGTTGTGTTTTTGTCTTGTTTGTCTTCGTCTTGTGTACCCTGTGTTGCCGGTTTCTCTGGATTGTCCATTTTGAATTGCCCCTTCGGTATACTCTAACGTTTATTTAGAATAACTGTTATCTAAATTTTAAGGCTTTATTATGATGTTCAGTTGTATGGTTATTTAAGAACGTTGTATTATAAGCTATTAAGGGGCATTATTATTGAACCATTTGATTTTCTTTAACGTTTATTTACAATGTATGTTGTAGACATTTGCTGCAAAAGTAAACAAAGTAGAACCTTTACGGTACCACTCAACGATTGAAGAATCATTTTCTGAAGACGACAGCATACATAGATATCCGTACGAAGATAGACTGAGTGCTGCTGACAAGAAGTCTCCCGAGGAAAATGCTTCAACGACAGCATTATTAGATGAACGGCTGTCAGAGTCGGGCGAGTCTTCTGATGTAGATTCCGAATGTAAAGCGGGTGAGATTTTAACTCTCGAAGGTACTTTCATAAAACCGTTCTATGAATAGACTCGATATTCAATGTTGAACACATGTGCTATATAACGTTTTTTGTATTGTAACGAGTACGACGTCAAGGTTCATTCTTCTAAAAAACGATTGTAAATATTTGCAGATGAAAATAACCAACAAGATTTACAGAATATCAAAAATGAAAAACAACAAGCAATTAAAAATTACTTAACTTTCAATCCAAACATGTGGAGGAATACAAACCACACATATCATTTTAAGAATGTCAACCACTTTTGAATAAGGAGAACGAACCGGTATGTGGCACTGAAGACATTCACCAAGTCGTCTAAGCATGTTTATGTATTTTGAACAGTATCTTGGGAACCAAAGATTTGCTATCCATTTGCAAGTCATACCAATTCCAAAACCAGCAAAAGATCAAGTTTGTAGGAGGGCTTATGTCTTATTTACGTTATTTGTGTTTGTTTGCGCATAGTGGTGTCCAACACATGTAGTATTTTTGTTTTATTTTTCTTCGTCTATGTTGCCAGTTTCTCCGGACCGTCCATTTTTGAATGGCCCTTCGGTATACTCTAACATTCATTTATCAATCGGAACTGTCACAATTTGCGTCTGTAAATCTATTGAAAATATAATCAATGATGGCCTTGTATGGTTTCCAGAATCCAATGGTCTGCTTTTTTAATCAATATGTTTATGTTGTTTTCCATATCATATCACTATTTTATAAATAGACTCGATATATAATGTTGAACACATATGCAATGCAACTTTTTTTGTTTGAATGAATACGACTTCAGTGCTCTGGGTTCTGTACAATTATTGAAAATATTTGCAAAGGTGCAGTTATTCTTCAGCTGTACATGACCATTAAGATTTACAAAGTATTTAAAATGAAATAGGGGGGGAGGGGGAAACAACTTAACTTTCAATTCATACATTTGCTGGAATACAACATATATTTGTCATTAGAAGAACATCAAACACCATTCCATACGGAGAATGAAACGGCATGTGGCAATGGTGACATTCCCACAATCGTCTAAGCACGTCCATATCTTTTGAACAATATCTTGGAAACCCGAGATTTGCGCTATCCATTTGAAATTTAGCAATATTCATACCAATTCCAAAGCCAGCAAAAGATCAATCGGAACTGTCACAAGTTGCGTCTGTAAAACTATGGAAATGAGTGTCATTGATGACCTTATATGGTTTCTTGAATCCAATATATCTACTTTACATTCTGTATGATATCACTATTTTATATTAAATATATACAATGTACTTCCAACAAGTGCTGAACAGTATGGCCTGTTTTCTTTTTCCTGGTCTCTCACGAAGAGCATCAACTACTTTAGATGTTCATGTCTAATTGATGCTAAATGCTAAATCTGTTTAAGTTATCGGTTATGATTTGCTGTGTTGTTTAGGTACAATGTAACATTTTAGCTGAGATTCCACCTTCTAATGTAGTAGTCGGTGAACCACGAATATTCACTGAGTGCTATTCTACTGTCCATATTTATATTGTCCTTCATTTTTCTGACAGTGTGTGGTGCTTTTGGTGAAAGCGAATCTATTTGAGTTTTTGTATTATGCTTATATCTTAATTGTCATTGGAGATCCAATTGTGAAGAAGTTGGGAATGGTTGGGATAACATTACCAAGCGACACATGATTGTGCCTGTTTCCACTGGGATCATAAGTTCCATTGGCATATGTTTACTTGTGTTCAATGGTTTGTGGTGAAAGAGTCATATATGAGTCGTATATGACAATATGGCCCATTTGTGTACGTAATATACGATAAAGGCTAGTTCGTAAAATACAACATTTTCTTAAAATGACACATCAAATCTGCTTTTTGTAAGGTTGTTAATTCGCTCTGATCTTTTTTAAATATCTTACAACATTTTCAGATTTTGTAGAACAGTATGTAAAGGACACAATTGCTGCAGCTTTGACCCAATGGAAAAAAGACTATGAGAAAAATAGGCAGACCTTAGAGTAAGTATCTACATGTACATTATTTTTATTTCTTTTGCTTTGTAAATATGTGAGGCAAACATCTTTCCCAAATTGAAAAGAACAAATTACAAGTTACGGTAAAGATCCCAACTTGCTTTCAAACTACATCAGATCGATTGGGCAGTTACCTAATAAACCCTGCAAGATAGCACATGTTCAAATCCATAACCCATAATTAATATACACGAACAAGGCTATATTCGTCTTACCTCCAGTTGTTTGTAAGAGGGCTTGTGTCATGTATGTTATTTCTGTTTGTTTCTGCATAGTGTTGTCCAAAGCATATTGTGCTGAGTTTTTGTTTTGTTTTTCTTCGCTTTGTGTACCCTATGTTGCCAGTTTCTCTGTATTGTTCCTTTTAGATTGTCCCTTCTGTATGCTCTCACTTTTATTCAATAATGTTTAAAATGTGTAAATAACATATTTTCAGAAGAAATGGAGGGATTTGCCATTTTCATTTCTAGCATATATCTTTGGTATTGTAAACATTAAGCGTATAGCAAAAATGCAAAATGTCTATACGAGACACGAATCTTCGAAGAATTCTGCGTGTGTGTTGAAAGATAAACATATGGCCATGTATTGAAGTGGTTATACCACAATATTGATGTATTTCCTATTCAAAATATATTACATATATTAGGATAAATGTACAATATTACTTACACTACTCGCTCAGAGGGAACCATGGGATTTATACGTAGGCATTATTTTCTCCGCTGTGTGGTACAAATTCCACGACATGAGAGTACGCGAGTTGTGCGGTACGAAGAATTATTTACACAATATCTTCTTAGCACAGGAAGTACATGAATTATTCATGTTTGGAGTGTGTCTTTCTCACTGCTCATAAAAACAATACTCGCAGCAGCTCCTAGTGAGTAACCATAAGTTGGAAGCAGTCTTTGGTGACCAGTTTAAGGAATTTTGTACGACCCTATCTATCCTCACACTTTGTTTTGACTCTCAAATCATTCGACCTCTGATACCTATTATGTATAAGGGTAATAACAAAATTACCGAACTCCGAGCAATCTTACAAAGGGAAAGTCAAAACTCATAAGTATATAAACAGACAAAATCAGTCAACAACCGGAAAACTGTGAAAACCGTAATGACCCTGACTTGGTACAGGCATTTCTAAAGAAATGGTGGGTTGAATCAGATTTTAAAGCGCCAAATCTCCCCCTTATGCGATTCATTTTTTGTAAAAAAAAATATAGTCATGATATTAAACAACAATCAACAATTAGAAACCGCTCCGTATACTTATTGTGTGGAGCACGTTTCTGGGGAAGGTATTCAATATAAGTATTGCAGTCGTTTGTGTAGTAATTTATTTTCATATTGTTAAAGCCCCAAACGGCCACATCAGACGCTATGGTGGTAAACATAATGTTGATTAGCCTAAAGTAAAAAAAATATGTAATGTTCCTTTATATCAGACTTTTATCAGATCTCAACAAGCACTGTGGACGACCTTTCCTTTTATCACCTAATGATCAACATCAGTGTAAGGCTATACTGTATTTAAGCCAACCATATATACGAAGGAGAAAATCAATTTATATCTCCTTTACATGTACACCTTTGTTTTTCTTTTAATTAGGACACATGCATTTATGTTAGAACGTTCCGATAAAATTATCTTCAATCTTGAAAGGACGGCTATGGTGCCTTTAATGGACACCAGGGCCTGTTAAGCGGCGATTCTTTGCGCCTTGTCTGTTAACTGGTCATCACGTCCGTCACAGCGCCATGCCTGATCTTTCTAGACTGAGAAAGGTTATTATATAACATTAAGTATGTATTTTATAGAAATACATAACTTTAACCATTCGATACAATCCATCAGATGCACATCCTTGTATCATATATATGTGTGATACAAGATGTACTTTGTTCGGTTCTACCTTCGTGACGTCATGCGCTTGGAATGCTGGAAACTCCCAGTGATGTCTTCGCTAATAAGTACAAAATCACATTTGGGTTAGGGTTTTCGGGTTATGTTGCTTAACGCCATTTTCAACAATATTTCAGCTATAGCATGGCGGTCAGTTTTATTGGTGGAGGAAACCAGAGAACCCGGCGAAAACCACTGACCTGCGGCAAGTTACTGACAAACTGTAAATCGCATCACTATTCGATGATATGCATCTTGTTGTGATACGTTTTACAAAACTAACTCCACATGATACAAATAGGTGTACCAACACAATATTCACGTAATGTGTATATATCGTCGGATTAACTTCCCCTTAACTTAAAGTTACCATTTACCGTATATATCATAAAGTGCACTGTCTTTGATTTACAGACTACAAGACATAGAGAATGATGATGATGATGATGATGATGATGACGATGTGTCTGATTAAATAAGAACTTATTAGAATGATATGGATACTCAATTCAGACTGTGATATGGATTCTTCATTGTTATGTATTTACTAAATAGATATTTTGATGTGATATTGCATTTTTACTCTGTCATTTACATCGATAACATTTAGTCGATCTTGATTATACAAATACAGTATCGCCATTTCGGAAATGTGTTCTTTTTCATTTAGATCTGTAAATTTAAGTTGATGTTAATTATCGCCATTTTGAAAATGCAACTATGATGCTGTTCAGATTATTATTCTGTCGTATTCCTCATTTGTAAGACAAACATACATACAAGAGTTTCACATACAATGTAAAGATGGTAACGTAACTGTGCTAATATTGTATATGTACTGGTATCCTAAAAAATTGTTTATTGGTGTTACATATACAGAAAGGAAAGTCAACCAGTATAGTATATAAATCATTGCAACTAATGACTCCTTGAATACACAATGCTGTTGCTGTCTCACTTCTAAATGTCGAGCAAGTCTTTGAACACTGTTTCCGTATTTGTCATGGCGAACACGTCACATATACTTGGAATGTATTTTTTTTGTATTACAAAATCTGTAAAAAAAATGAGAACAATTGGGAAATAATCAAGCTTAAACTCATGAATGTGCAACTAGCCTAACCAATAAAATTAGCTTAAAGGTGTTTTTCTATAATATTTCAGCTATATAATATTTGTCAGAATTATCGATGGTGGAGTAAACCGGAATACCCAGATAACGATTTATTGAGTAAATCTTGCCACGGAGTTTGAACTCTCAACTTTAGTGGTAATAAACGATCTACGGCTTATGATTACCACTTTGGTATCTTTCCTTACAACTGTGTTCATGTCTTGAGTAATGGTCGAGCGTCTGGAGTGGATTTTAAAAATGTGGGTGTCACAAATGGATCTGGAACTGTTTACGGAGCACCTGCGTTCGTGTTAGCCAGACTAGTTTTCTGTGAAGTGTTTGCGGACAATTGATTATCTTCTTGTATTTTTTCTTGTGACCATTGCATCGTCTGTACTTGGATTTGCGGTTTCTAATTTCTCCTTTAGGAATATTCCAATTTCTTCCAATTAATTCGCCAAGCCCTTACCTTCTACTCCAGGGGTTGGTTATCCTTATGCTAAGAGTCTCTATCTAAACATACTAGAAATCCTTGTTTGCAATGACTGAAATAAGAATATAGATATGCATACATGGTTTCTTTCGTAATGAGTCATTTGCAACATAATCAGTACAGTAGATGAGAATTACGTGAATATAGATTATAATATATTGAGTAAACATATACTCGATTTATTGTCAAATATCAGCAGTAAGATTCATATCCCGTAAAGCGATTGATAATTTTAGAAATATGTATCAAGTTCTACTTAAATAGCTCTATCATATTTGAACATTTTCTTGACAGTAAGTATTTAAAACATAAATGTATGTGCCTAAGCGCACGAAAACAAAATTTGAAGTAACTATTTAGGATTGGGACGACTTATTTATAGAACTGGGGTTCTGATTGACTTTATAAAGTTACCACTGCCGCGATGCGAATGATTAATACAGGTCGGTAATGTTAATTTATCGATTTTACTTGTTACTTATTATGTTGACAATATACATGTACGTGTATTTATCCTGCAATTGGGTTATTTTTTGTCATAATAAATGGGTGGAAATAAACTTTTGCTTTATTATGACAGTGGCATAATAACACTTTTCACATTAGCCTAATAAAGCTATTAAGCCACACCCCTGTCATAATACAACTTTTGACGTTAGCCTACTATTGGGGTTTCCGTTATCCTTTTTTTTATTAAATTAATTAACATTTTATTGATGCAAATATTATTGCAGGATAAATACAATATTGGTATATTGACGGTAAATATAGAATTTATGTGGCTCATCTTTCCCCCGTTTCTAAGCCTCGCCACATAAATTATATATATACCGTCAATGCACCAATATTGTATATATAATATATATTATCAGGATTTCTTTATCGCATATCAATCGGACAGGCATGGAAGCGACCGTATTTGAGCTAGGCTAACAACTACATGGAAAGGAAGTTTCCATCAAAAATAGGGTTTGCTACTTCGATTTACGCCCATCCATTTGTGTACTTGATACAACTTATATTGATGTTTGGCATTTATTTGTGGCAAATCAGCATTTCCTTTCTCCAGAGACTCCGGTGTTCTACAAACATGATCCTGAAATGGTAACGTCGATATAACCGAAATAATGTTTAAAATGGCGATAAACATTCATATTCCATACAATCCAGAGTAATATCCCTATTATTTGATGCTACACAACATATTTTAAATACTATCTTCAATGGCGACTTTTTTAGGGCCCGGGTGGCTCAGTAAGTTAAGTAGTTGGATTACCTAACAACTTATACAAGCCCATCACCAATACGGCGTGGGTTCGTGCCCGGGTTTGTAAATTACAAAAATGGTGCACTTGACTCGCAGCCGCAATTGATAACGTTTACCAGTTGCTTGCCCATGGTCGGTGGTTCTCTCCGGGTACTCCGGCTTCTGTCACCACTAAAACTGGTCGCCATGATATAGCTGAAATATTGCTGAAAGTGGCGTTAAGCACCACAAAAATAAATTAAAAATCAAACCCATTGGGTTAGCATACCCTGATCTGTTTATAGCTTGATTGTAATTGTAATATTAGGACAATGTCGCCTTTATGTGTCATTTATATACGTGGACATGTGTAAACTATTTTAGTGTGCTTCTTTAGAACATCATCATAGTCTTGGATTAAATATATGTATACTTACCATGTCTGGTTCTCGATCTTAATTTTTGCTCCGTCTGTCAGAACATATTTGTCTAAGTAACAAATGCTTTCCATATTGGTATTTGTTTGGGTTTTATTAGTAAATACGACTGAAAGAGACAAAAAAAACTGAAGATAGAACAACCATAAAAGTGAACTGTTATAACATTCTAATCAACTCTTGCAACAAATTTAATTTGTTTATTGGAGAATAATTGCCGAAGGAACGGACGTTTATAAGAAGCGTTTTGACGGTTTTGTGGTAACGACTGTATTCTTTAATTGCTTATTCTACATACATTGAACCGCATCTGTGGTGTAGAGGTTAGCGTGCTCGCCTCGAGTGCTGTATATCGTGGGTTCGAGCCCCGATCGGGTCAAGCCAAATACTATATTATTGGTATGTGTTGCTTCTCCACTAATCACGCAGCATTAAGAATAAAGAGCAAAGAATGGTTGTCTCGGAATCAGGATAATGTGTCCGAGTAGGGCGACATGTATATCCGCGGGCTGTTGTTTCAGTGAGCTAGTACTAATACAAAATCCACCTCAGCGTGTTGGTCTAGTACAAAGCGGACCACATCATCATCTCATTGAAAATTAACTTGTTCTCGCCATGATATACAATGTAGCCGAGTTGGCGTTAACCAACAACCAATCAATCAATCAATCAATCAATCAATCTACAAAGATTGTAAATATTGTTAAGGTAAACGTCATTGAAATAAGAAATGGAATATATGTGAATAAATGCGTCTTTAAAAAAATGTCTTACTGTTTTGATGATAGGCATCTTTTATCAAATAAATTGAAATAATACAAAAGGGTTCTGCCGAAAACAGTAATTATGAATATACTAACTGACAATGTCGTGTTTGTCGTGTTTGGCAACGTTCACCTGATTGTCGTTTCATGTACAATTTTTTTTTAAATGTGCACTATTTATATACCAAAATATATATCGTGAATTATTCATTTCAAACCTACATGTATTATTCTACTGTGTGCGTTAGAAAAGTTTAGCAAAACCCGTGGTCTTTTTCCATGTTGCCTTGTTCTGCATTTTCCATTTTTCTTAAAATATCAACCTGACTTCGATCTTTCGTTACTGATTCAAGAAAACTTGACCCAGCAGCATTACATTGTTTTCCTTCACGAACGTGTACTGTAAGTCATTTTCCAATACCTACCATCTTTTTCTGGGATACAATGACCTAAATTTGGTAAGTCCTTTTTAGAATTCCCATGTTTTTCCACATGACAGATGTATCCTGTTGGACATAGAAGAGGGTCCTCATCTTCATATGGTGTAGTACTACATGGTTCTACTAAATATAATGACTTTTTAATATATATAAATGATATCCAAATTTTGATAAAATACTAATTAAATTTCAGAAAAACATGATATTGTGACTTGCAGTGCATTTACAGTAAATGCACATGTGTTTGTAGAAAATGTTATTTATATGTTGATCTGTTCTATTGGTACAACTATTGTCAGTTTGTAATATTAAACTGGTACAACTATTGTCAGTTTGTAATATTAAACAGGTACAACTATTGTCAGTTTGTAATATTAAACTGGTACAACTATTGTCAGTTTGTAATATTAAACTGGTACAACTATTGTCAGTTTGTAATATTAAACTGGTACAACTATTGTCAGTTTGTAATATTAAACTGGTACAACTATTGTCTGTTTGTAATATTAAACTGGTACAACTATTGTCAGTTTGTAATATTAAACTGGTACAACTATTGTCAGTTTGTAATATTAAACTGGTACAACTATTGTCTGTTTGTAATATTAAACTGGTACAAATATTGTCTGTTTGTAATATTAAACTGGTACAACTATTGTCTGTTTGTAATATTAAACTGGTACAACTATTGTCTGTTTGCAATATTAAACTGGTACAACTATTGTCAGTTTGTAATATTAAACTGGTACAACTATTGTCTGTTTGTAATATTAAACTGGTACAACTATTGTCTGTTTGTAATATTAAACTGGTACAACTATTGTCTGTTTGTAATATTAAACTGGTACAACTATTGTCTGTTTGTAATATTAAACTGGTACAACTATTGTCTGTTTGTAATATTAAACTGGTACAACTATTGTCTGTTTGTAATATTAAACTGGTACAACTATTGTCAGTTTGTAATATTAAACTGGTACAACTATTGTCTGTTTGTAATATTAAACTGGTACAACTATTGTCAGTTTGTAATATTAAACTGGTACAACTATTGTCAGTTTGTAATATTAAACTGGTACAACTATTGTCAGTTTGTAATATTAAACTGGTACAACTATTGTCAGTTTGTAATATTAAACTGGTACAACTATTGTCAGTTTGTAATATTAAACTGGTACAACTATTGTCAGTTTGTAATATTAAACTGGTACAACTATTGTCTGTTTGTAATATTAAAGAGCTAAATAATCTAGGTAAATTTTTGTATTCTGCTGAAAATGTTAGAAATTGCTTAACTTTATTATCATCCTCCGCTATGAATATATCATTGTATTGATTGTATGTATATAAGCTGTATTACCTTTGGTAATAAAGTATTCTATTCTACATTGTAAACCTGTAAAACGTCACTTACATTTATAAATTTTAATAATGCAATAATACATGTCTTCGTTCTACAATGTATTACAATTTCATTCCGATCCAGTGTTTTACTGTTTATTAGAAAAATTGAAGCAAGGAGGTAATGTGCGTCATACTACTTTCTATATAGTAGTAAAAATTCCGCATGACTATTTTCATAATGTTTATGTTTACAAATGATCAATAATCCGGAAGTTAGTTTTCATATTCGTAGATCAGTTCATCGCGGTTTTAGCATATTGGAATAATCATTTTATATGTGGACTTTAAACAGAATATTATGCTATATATTGCTGTTATAATATGAATTATTTTCACATTATTAATAGAAGTTCTCAAACTACACCCACTTGCTTTAAGCAAGGATGGCATTAATGTCAAACATGGTATTTTATATTATTTGATCTGAACATCATTAGCACAATCAGCTTGCGTTGAGAATAAAACATTACACATTTAAGCTATGTACTTGGTAGGAATTTCGAAGCTGGCTGCAATTCTTGGGGAAAAAATAAATTTCAGGTGAATTATCCAAACACGATCTGTAGAATATTACATACATCATCAATATTACTTTTGTACTATAATTTACTTACATTCGTCTGCAGTAGTCGTTCCCTTTATCAGCCAAGATATTCCTGTCAAGATAACAGATTATAATTGTTACATACAGTTTAATATTATATGCTAGAGAAATTGATCAAATCTCAAAGTTTTGCTACGAGTTCCTAGTTATGTCTAAAACATGCCCATATCCATTTGGCTTTCCAATCTTTTGATTCGAGCGTACCTGATCAAGGTTATTATAGAAACGTGTCGAACTCAGTATATTTGATATTGTTTTTATTTATATTTTAGTATTTCAAAAGGACTGGAACATTTCACAATTGTAGATATGCCTTAAATTGGAACACTACAGAGTCTTTTTTCTGAATTTCAATGATATTGTCTGATATAATATTATAGGATAAGGGCTATGGTGTTTAACGCCACTTTCAACAATATTTCAGTTATATCGTGGCAGTCAGCTTTATTGATGGAAGAAACCGAAGTACTCGGAGAAAACCACAGACCTGTCGCAAGTCACTGACAAACTTTATCACATAATGTCGTATCGAGTACACCTCGCAATGAACGTATACTATTATAAGATACATTAATATTTCTCGATGTTGTTTCCTCACAACCGTTTGGTTCCGTATTACTTTGTTTTATATATTGATTTGCTTTTCGAAACACACAAAAAAAATCCCTCCCCTTCCCAACCCGCAAACACTTTAAATGTTTCAAGTCAAAAAGAGCAATATCTCCTTCTAAACTGTTTTAGTGAGGTTCGTACTGTTCTATCTTTAGTTTTCTTATTAGTGTTTTGTAGATAATTGTGTGTCATTCTGTCCTTTTTTTCGACCATTTACTGTCTGTCCTTCTTCGATTTACGACTTCTGATTACCACTTTAACATCTTCAAACTTTTCTTATAGCTATGCAAATTATGATAAGGCTATAAGCTAACGTGTACAAATTTGAGCATTTTGAAATACTATTATGCATAGAAAGTATAGTGTTAGATGAACGTACATGACGACAACCTTATGTGTCCCCTAGATGTGTGCAAATATTACATATATACAAATTAACCTTGTTAGACATCAGGAAAAGTGCAATATTACACATAGGTTACTGATTCTATCTGTTTGACAGTATGCAAATCTTGATATTTTACAGTTTATAATTTATTTAAATCGACTCACCGTTTCGTTGCTGTCTTCTTGGTTCTCGTACCCAGTCAACATCTGAAATGAACAATTATAGAATTTTTTTTTAAAAACACCAGCAAATATGTCCTATGTAATAATGGTGCTATTTTTAAAAACTTGTTCGACTCCCTTTAAAATATATTGAAGAAAAAAAATACCACAGTTCCAAAATCTAATCTACAAAATATAGAAACGGAGACAAAATAAATGTTCAAACCTCGATCATTGTATTTGAATCATCTAAAAGAGAATAACAAATGAAGTTCGATTCATTGTAAATAACATACACTTTTATTTCGATTATGACAAATGTAGACTATATTATACCTACATGTTGGTCCTATAGGGTAAGAAAAACAGGTAAATACACAGCCATTATCACAACATCGTCCTTCAGAGTCACCACAATCACTGTCAGAAAAACAGGGCGTTGCTATGCAAGCAGACGATGTAAGAACTTCCGGTAAAGGTGGACACTTTTCGCCATTTTGAAGCGTCAGTCCTGCTGGTGCATCTCCTATATAATCCATAGGTATGTCGTAATTCTGTGATATAGAACAAATTAATAATATCGTACATAGCATCAAATAATAAAACGGAAAAATATACCCCAGGTCATTATAAATTCAAATATCATCTGTCGTAATCTGCACGCAAATATTTGTTGATACCTTCAGATTATTTAAATTAGTAATACAATTCTTACAACATGATCGGTATTCGAGGGTTAGCGTTATTGTGTTAACGCCACTTTCAAAAATAGTTCAGTTATATCGTGGCGGCAGTTTTTATTGGTGGAGAAAACCAGAGAAAACCACCGACCTGCCGCAAGTCACTGACAAACTTTTTCACATAATGTTGTATCGAGTATACCTCGCCATGATCGGGATTCGAACTCACAACTTTAGTGGTGATAGGCACTGATTGCACATGTAGTTGGATTTACAACTACCTGTGCAAGTAGTGCCTATCACCATACGATCACGACCACGACGGCCTCGATCGATATTCGACGCTCAGTAGGTAATGAAATAGGACATGAAGTGCATTGAACGTATTAGCGGTACGTCGTGTTATATAAGTTCTATACTCTAATCGTACGTAATTATATACATGTATAAACTTTAAGTCTGTAATGTAGTAAACGACTCAACCGAGATCAGTATGTACTTATCATGTAGTGTGGCATTGTTGTTATTAGAACAAACACAGCGCTGCTATTATTGGTACCATTGTGTTTGTTCTATCAATTGAGTACAATGATACACTGATTGATGCCACATTTCATACTTCTGTGTTAAGTGTATAATTCAGGGTGTAGCTACTTCTTTAGTGCATCTGTCCGGACTTGTACATTATTTTGAAACGTCTACCATGCGCATACTGTTCTTCGAAATTTACCAGGGATGCCTGTACCGTGCAAGAAGCTAGACAATCGCAAAACACGGCACATTATGGTCCACTGACATGCTTTCTGTATGAGCTTCATCGAGAGAGCACTCTCTATCCGCCACGCGGGGACATGATAGGAAGCTCTGTTGTTCGGACAATGGGAACCATCGCCATTTGAAAATAATTAGTCAGATGTACTCCTCAAGCAGGAATTCTGTCGGAAAATGTAGACAATTGATATTCTGTTTTGACAGCGGCTTTTTAAAAAAAGAAAAAAAAACAAAGAAGAAATAGTGCCCATGACGATAACAAAGAAACAATATTTGAAATGACATATATATGCGAAAAACACTTTCGTTTCGCCAATAATTCTAATCTAAATTGTCAAACTTAAACATTAAGTTATGAAAACATTTCATGTTAGTATAAATGCCAATGCATTGGTTGTACAAATATGTAGGGTTCGTCATGGTTGTGATCGCATGGTAGTTGTGCAAGCAGTGCCCATCACCACTATAGTTGTGAGTTCGAATCCCACTCATGGCGAGGTGTACTCGACACAACTTTATGTGATAAAGTTTGTCAATGACTTCCGACAGATCTGTAGTTTTCTCCGGTTTCCTCCACCAATAAAATTGGCCGCCACGATATAACTGAAATATTGCTGAAAGTGGCGTTAAACATCATAACCCTAACCCTACCCTACAAATATGTATTAATCAAAACAGAAATCTTATAACATTACTATAATTGACATACAGTACAATGGACATCATAATTATTATCATCGGAGGATTAAGAGCACTTTGTATTTTAAATCACGTGATTATATAGTGATGCCACAACATGTACGAATTTTGTCTGGAGGGTGACACGCTTGCATGCCTCACTCTCCTGCATGCAGCCTAAATATTTCCTCACAAATATGCAAATGTCAGCAACATGTTTGACTTGTTTGATTAATAGTTATTAATTTGAACCAACAGAAACATTTTAGTTAATGAAAGTCTTTGATGCTATCTGATATTGAAATAAAAAGCAGAATTTATCATGGAAGATATGTCTTTATCTACTTTGTATATTACAAATTGATAGATAAATGATGAAGTGCATGCTGGGAATTTTTTCTAAGATGATATAACAAATATACTAGAAAATGCTGACGATGAGAAAAATATTCTATTTGATGATGTAAAAAAAATAAATTAAATTACCAAACTGTTATTTAAATTAGATTAAAATTATTTGATAAAAAAAAAAAAACAAAAAAAAAAACAGATTATTTTGGTATGCTAGACGATAGTGCAGTGTATACACTAATTTAGATAGAATGTGTAATGCAAATAAAATGTGATTATTTACTTTGGCAGTACTCTTACCGCTCTTATCAATTTCTTGTTAAAAATTAGGCTGCTTGAAATTAATTATTTTTTATTCATACGAACAATATAAATAGTGAATACCTCATGCAATATATAACTTTCCTACGTCAATAGTTTTATTGGATATGTTCCCCGCCAGATAGTTTTTAGTCGAATTCTGACATAATTGAATTCAGCCATTTGTTTTATGGAGGGTGAGTGGAGTCAACGATTCTTACCAAACAATAGATGGTAATGTGATTCCCTTATGGGAGTGGAAAATCCAATTTATTTTCGGTTGGTTTGATTTGGTTTATGGTGTTTAACGCCACTTTCAACAATATTTCAGTTATATCGAGGCGATAAGTTTTATTGGTGGAGGAAACCGGAGTACCCGGAGAATATCGCCGGTGAAAACCTCCGACTTGCTGGAAGCCACTTGATCACAAAATGTTGTATCGAGTACACCTCGCCATGAACGGGGTTCGAAAAAACAACTTTATTAATGATAGCCACTGATCGCACAGGTAGTTCTAAATCCAACTACAATACGACCACGACGGCCCGGCTCAATACGTTAAGATCTATACAATCCCATGTCATAACAATGTGTTTCTTGACAATGATTTTAGTACCTTACATCCGATATACATCTTAAGCTGGTCATTTGATACACCTTTTGGGAGGAGAAGAACTCCTATTGATTCTAGGGTCAATATGTAAAGGAAAGACAATCCAACAGACACCTAGTTTTAATTAGATTGACTTTGTATGTGACTTGTTGCAAGTCAGTGATTTTTCGCGGGTACCACTTTCATCTGACAATAGATTTGACCACAACGACATACATGAGATACATGATCAAAGTATTCAATGTGTCTTTACCACTAGATGCCGTCGTGGTCGTGATCGCATGGTAGTTGGATTTACAACTACCTGTGCAATCAGTGCCTATCACCACTAAAGTTGTGAGTTCGAACCCCGCTCATGGCGAGGTATGCTCGACACAATTTTATGTGATAAAGTTTGTCAATGACTTCCGACAGGTCTGTAGTTTTCTCCGGTTTCCTCCACTAATAAAACTGAACGCCACGATATAACTGAAATATTGCTGAAAGTGGCGTTAAATACCATAACCCTAACCATACCCTACAAATATGTATTAATCAAAACAGAAGTCTTGTAGCATTACTATGTTTGACATACAATACAATGGACATCATAATTATTATCATCGGAGGATTAAGAGCACTTTGTATTATAAATCACGTGATTATATAGTGATGCCACAACATGTACGAATTTTCTCTGGAGGGTGGCACGCTTGCATGTCCCACTCTCCTGCATGCAGCTTAAATATTTCCTCACAAATATGCAAATGTCAGCAACATGTTTGACTTGTGTGGTTTGATTAATAGTTATTAATTTGAACCAACAGAAACATTTTAGTTAATGAAAGTCTTTGATGTTATCTGATATTGAAATAAAAAGCAGAATTTATCATGGAAGATATGTCTTTATCTACTTTGTATGTTTCAAATTGATAGATAAATGATGGAGTACATGCTGGGAATTTTTTCTAAGATCATGTAACAAATATACTAGAAAATGCTGATGATGAGAGAAATATTCTATTGATGATGTAAAAAAAAAAAATAGAATACCAAAATGATATTTAGTTTAGATTAAAATTGATTTGATAAAAAAAAAAAAAAAAAAAAAAAAAAAAAATCCAGATTATTTTGGTATGCTAGACGATAGTGGAGTGTATACAATAATTTAGATAGAATATGTAATGAAAGTAAAATGTGATTATTTACTTTGGCAGTACTATAATCAATTGATTGTTAAAACATATATAACTTTCCTACGTCAATAGTTTTATTGGATATGTTCCCCACCAGGTAGTTTTTAGTCGAATTCTGACATAATTGAATTCAGCCATTTGTTTTATGGAGGATGAGTGGAGTCAACGATTCTTACCAAACAATAGATGGTAATGTTAATCTTCTTATCGGAGTGGAACATCCAATTTATTTTCGGTTGGTTTGGTTTGGTTTATGGTGTTTAACGCCATTTTCAACAATATTTCAGTTATATCGTGGCGATCAGTTTTATTGGTGGAGGAAGCCGGAGTACTCGGAGAGTATCGCCGGTGAAAACCTCCGACTTGCTGGAAGTCACTGACAAACTTTATCACTTGATCACTTAATGTTATATCGAGTACACCTCGCCATCAACGGGGTTCGAACAAACAACTTTATTAATGATAGCCACAGATTGCACAGGTAGTTGTAAATCCAACTACAATACGATCACGACCACGACGGACCGGCTCATAACAATGTGTTTCTTGACAATGATTTTAGTACCTTACACCGATATACATCTTAAGCCGGTCATTTGATACATCTTTTGGGAGGAGAAGAACTCCTATTGATTCTAGGATCAATATGTAAAAGAAAAGCAATCCAACAGACACCTAATTTTAATTAAATTGACTTTTTAAGTGACTTGTTGCAAGTCAGTGATTTTTCGCGGGTACCACTTTCATCTGACAATAGATTTGACCACAACGACATACATGAGATACATGATCAAAGTATTCAATGTGTCTTTACCACTAGATGCCGTCGTGGTCGTGATCGCATGGTAGTTGGATTTACAACTACCTGTGCAATCAGTACCTATCGCCACTAAAGTTGTGAGTTCGAACCTCGTTCACGGCGATACAACGTTATGTGAAAAAGTTTGTCAGTGACTCGCGACAGGTCGGTGGTTTTCTCCGGTTACTTTCACCAATAAAACTGACTGCCACGATAACCTTAATATTGTTGAAAGTGGTTTTAAACACCATAAACCCATAAATCCTCTGTAACGCTAATCTTATTATACACACCATATACAAGCGATTAGCGGAAAAATAAAAGCGGAAACGAATACAAAATTTAACTGATATCTGCCGATATTAGAACTGGTCTTTTGTCTTTTAATAGTAAAATAGTTTTTGTTTTTATTGTACATTAAGATATGAAAACGGACTGTAAATCCTACCAGCCCATATTGTACCACGACTCTGTAATTTTACAGCAGAATACTCACAATTGTGTGCACAAACGATTAATTGTTACTATATGTTCGCCTTTAATTAAATACGCACTTTAAAATGTTTGCATACTCATGCAGTTTCGTCACTTTGAAACATTAAGATTTGCCAGAAAAACAATGTGAAATAATCGAATTGCAAGGCATTATTTTAAATTAAAATCTTTATTTTTACAAATATCAATACTATGTAGCAAATGTTTAGTTTATATTGTTTATTTATATGTAAAACGAAGACGATTATTTGAACTTAAATTGTAGATCGCACACATGATAGAGTTATTTTCGTAAGATATCTGCAATTATTTTTTTAGAATCTCTTTGTTATTATAAGAGTTTCGACTAAAGAAACGTTGTATGTCTAAGTTTAATCTGTCTGCTGTACCTTAGCCAAACACATGTCAAAATCTTCATTACAGAAATACAAAATCTTCTTAAAAGTGAAGATGGTTTGACGGTTGTAGTTCTTCATTTATAATTAATTAAACAACAGTATAAATATAGAAAATAAAATAATGCAATATGCACGTGATTGCACATGAGGTAGACGGCGTTACGAATAGTTGTGGTTTCGAAACATGAGTTTAATATTTCCATATTACAAAATGCAATATGCACATGGGGTAGACGCGGCGTTATGAATATTTGTGGTTGATGCGTTTGATATTTCCATATTACTGGCGATCAAACACAGATATATGCTTTGATATATTTTATTCTTATTATTAATCATAAAAAGTTGTTTATGATTTACCAATTAATTTAATTGCAGATTTGATTATTTAGTGCATTGATTATGATCGTTACTCTAACGTTATTATCGCGTGGGATAAATATCTTAAAATTCACAATCCAGAAAAGACAAAGAGAGAATTCGATGGAAATATTACCTGTCGTTACATTGCACTAATGTAGAAGGCAATATCAGGACTGATGGACTTGCCGAGTGTAAGAATGTTAACCTCCATTTCATCATACAGTCCATAATGCTTATCATATTTCCTTTTCTGTAATTGATATGTAAGGGGTATGGTATTTCAATAAAGACGGATTGCTAATAATTCAGGTTGACGATCTTTAATTATAGTTATGGTTAACGATATTGTTATGCCATTTTAAAATGGTTTCAGTCCATTCACTGGGGTCATGATATTTTGATATAGGAAATTGGAGCACCTTCCGAAAACCTGACCTCGTCATTGACAAACTTGACTACATAATGTTGTATCTAGTACACCATGCATGGCAATCGAACGTTGGTCGTGAATGGGTAGGTGTGAATACAACTACTATACGATCACGACAACGATTATCTATAATGAGCTAACAGACAATAATTAACACATGCTTTATGGACAATAACATTTTTTATTCCTAGCTTTCACTATCACAGGAAAGGACATTTAAAAAAGCGAAATCTCATTTTAGTTACATATATGTTTAATTGATTAAAATTATACTAACATTTACCAACAAAAACGTATAATATAAATGTTGTTTTTTTCCCTTTATTAAGTTGAAAATTATTCTGTAATTCCGACTTTTTTTACTTATGCATGACAATCTGTGATACAGTATTGTAATCAAGTGTTTCCATATAACTTTGTTTTCCCCTAATTCGTGTAAATAAAAAGGCAGAAATCTTTAGAAAAGGTTAAAAGAAAAATGTACTTATTAATTTATCCTACAAGTATTATATTAATATTTCGTCCTACAAAACAAAACGAAATAATGAAAATGAAGATGCCCCCCCCCCCCTTCCATATGTTCATGTCCTTAGCAAAAAGTAATACAGGAACAAACTAACCTCCTCATCTACAAGCCACGTTTCGTCCTTTCCATTTTCAAAATCCTTAGAAATGACGACTTTTTGTTCAGTAAAAGTCAACAATTGAAAAATTACAACAACTGTCAAACTATTTAAAACAATCCAACTCATTTCTTTTCTTCTCCTCAGAACAATAATATAGATGTCAGGATGTTCCAGACAGGTATGATACTTATCTCTCTTGAATTGCTATCTTAATTGCTATTTTCATAGTCTACTGTTAAAAACCATGGGTCAATTCTCAAAGGAAAACGGAACGCAGTATAAATAAATACATAAACACCAACCCGATGGTGATCACGTTTGATTTGTGTATGTCAATACAATACAACAACCTGTTAATTATGAATTATGTCAGGTACGATTGACTCCACGTGTAAAATATATATGTGCAATAATAATAATATCTACATCGCGCGTGAAAAGATAAGGAAACTGATTGGGTTTTATCGAACCTATCAGGAGGAAGTAAAATATCACTATAATTGAATGCTGTTATCTCCGTGAATATTTAGTTTTGAATTCTTATCTCGTTAAATGACAGGAAACGTCTAGAATATGTTGTTCTATTTAAAACCATAAATTTGTAGCATGGCAGGGAGTATCATATTTTACAGATAATTGAAATAAAGATTCCATGAATTAGAGGTGCATTCTTCTGTATCTATATATTTTGTTTTGAGTTCATTTCTATTTGAGGAGCCGTTGCGGTCGTGATCGTATGGTAATTGGATTTATGACTACCTATGCAATCAGTGCCTATCACCATTAACGTTGTGAGTTCGAATCCCGCACAGGCGAGGTGAACTCGATACAACATTATGTGATAAAGCTTGTCAGCGACAGTTCGGTGGCTTTCTACGGTTTCCTCCACCAGTAAAACTGACCGCCACGAAATAACTGAAATATTGTTGAAAGTGGCGTTAATCACCATACACCAACACCATTTCTATTTGCTAATTCAAGTCATATTGCTTTGAATATTCTATACATCGACTTTATGACTTAACTCTTTCTGTATCTCGACTCTGGAAAAGTAGTATTTTCAGTTAGATGGTTTAGAAATATAAGTGAAAGAATAGTTTGAAAATGCCAAAGGGTTCCTGGTCCACCGGTGACACCCGTCGTGAAACTAATTAGTGCACAACGACAGCATATAGAATGTAGATACATGTATCTAATATAATGCGACGACCTGAATCTGGAATAACCTTCATAAGGAATGCTCAAAGTAAAAAGATTGGAAAACCAACAAATGTAAATGTCTTCAGGAGCAAGCAATGCAACGGGCATAAACAGATTAGCCAACCGTGACTATGGTTACCCATACCTTACAGAGGAGTACCTTAGTTTTGATAAATTATATTATTTTGGAACTGTAAATTTGAAGCACAGACGTATCTAATAATTCACATCGGTACCGAAGCACTTGATATATTTGTTATGTTAAGGCCAGGGTCTTCGAGGAATGTGTACTTATCTTACGATGACGCATGTTTAATGCAGGATACCGGATTACATTTCACGACATTGTGATACATTGTCAAACATGTATTACGTTGTTTCTGTATCTATAATTGTATTTGATGAATAATGACGTAACGAACTGTGTTTATAGATAGACCGGTGATGTGCACGTAACACTGTTTTGGATTAAACTGTACAATTAAGAACAAAATGTTTGGACAGTGATGGTCAACAATTCCACTAATATCAACAAACGAACAATCACCTCTCACTTCAAACCATGGAACCAAAAACAAAACAAAACACATGCCAATGACAATCCAGGTTAGAGCACAAACAATATGGGGGGTTAACCCGGTTGTTGGGATCAACTTCGAGGTCTACACTTTCATACTAATAAAACGCCATTGCACATTAATGTTCGAAGATGCCACTGTCGCCAAACCACCACGTACATACTAAATATAACCGGAAACATTTTACTCGTTAAACGAATGATTGTATGATGCATTATTATATAATACCAACCATGTATCTAGTGAAAGTCATTGATTGCCGTTTGTCAGTCATATCGTGGCAAGAACAAGTTACATTCTATGAGAAGTTATGAAGTTCGCTAGACCAACACGCTTTAATAATTGGATGCTTATAGTGCTAGCTCAGTGAAACAACAGTCACCTGGTACGCATGTCGCTCCCATCGGACACATTATCCTGCTTCCGGGTCAGCCAGTCTCTGCTCTTACATAATATGACAAAATTAACAATACGAGCCCCAATATTTAAAACTGAGGGCGAAATCAAGAGACGCAGACAACAGTGGGCATACGACACAGATCCGACCAGGGCTTCAACCCTAAATTTACCACATTCGAGGCGAGCACGCTAACCATTACACCACCGATGCGGTTTGTTGTGTCTACAATAATAAAGTAAGACAGATGTTATTTATATACGTGATTAAGCATATCATACATGTATTGAATGAATACAATATTTTGGAATAATTTTTACAACAATTCATATACCAATACTACTGTTATAGACCTAATTAAGCACATTTGCTGTATAAATTTAAGTAACATTCCTAAGTAAAGTTTAAATCATAATTCCTCTTTTCTTATATTCTTAATTTAAGTAAAATTCCTATGTAAAGTGTAAATCATAACTCCTCCTTTTTTCTATTCTTAATTTCTTTCTTGAGTTTTTCTGCTAAATCTGGATCTACCATCTCTGATCTCAAATGTTGCCGTGGACCAGTTGGCCGATTTTTATGTAATACCTTTACTGGTTGGTGTACTGGCTGTTTCCAATAATGTTTTGCGCTTTTCGCGCATCTAAATCCAACGTTGTATGCTGAATAAGTTGGATTCAGTCCCATTCTACGAAAATATAATACATGTTAGTAGGTACTTTCAGTTACAATAACAAACGTTTGAAGATACCAAAGATGCCGGAAATCGAAGGACAGACTACAATGGCAAAGAAGGACAAACAATGATCTGGAAAACACTACACAGAACACTAAAGATAGAACACCCCGAATACCTACCTTTACAGGAGGTGGACTCGGGTACTCTGAATGGGTCTGGAAAACACTACACAGAACACTAAAGATAGAACACCGCGAATACCTACTTTTACAGCAGGTGGACTCGGGTACTCTGGATGGGTTAGCAATTCATACTCGCTCAATTAGTGGCACCCATCGTGTTTTGTATGGTGATAACGTTGGGAGTTATAATCCCGCTCAATATGTGTTGGACACCACTATACGCAAACAAACACAAATAACATAAATAAGACGTGGGGTTTGCTAAAATGAACTTGAGGTAAAGACGATCCAAACATCGGTTTATGCGGAAATTGTAACGGACATCATAACACGGAACTCAGAACGTAAAGACACATAATAAGACAATACCCAAAAACTAAATATTTATTGCTCTTGGTTATTTTTTCTATCTAACATTGTATATTATTCACAAATGACTATTGATGTTCATGTATATGAAATAAAGTTTGAATTTTGTAAAGTAAATTTTAAGATTACATAATATACATGCTACTTTTATATACAACTCTATGAAAAATACAAATAAATCACATCCTTGCTTCTGTTAACAATATGCTATTTTAAAGTTAAACATTGTGATATATATGCAGTAAATAGAGTCGTATTATCCATTATAACAAACATTAATATTGTTTATGTGAACACTGACTGAACAGGTTAAAATAGTATATGTTTTATTGCAATCTTATGTTTATAGGTACAAAATGAGAAACATTAGTATCTTGTTATCTCCCATAGATAAAACATTTATCTTAAGTAGAGACTTGATAAAACGAATAACAGAAATACCACACAGTCAGAAAATTACCATAATCTCATCATAGAAACCGAGGCAAAAATCGATATCCCTAGCACACATATACATGACTGATATCCCTAGCACACATATACATGACCACTCACTTGTCTGGCTTGGTACAGACATTTCAATTAAATCTAGCTTTATATACCCAAACCTTAACTATTACTGCAATGATGCAGTCATTAAAGTGTTTTTCTCTTGTGAGTAAAATGCCAAATCTCAACGATAAATGGGTAAACAGCGTTGTTGGTTATGGAAGCCATATGATATAACAAATACAACGATAAATGAATACAAATTTCAAATCAAAACACAAGAATAAAACTTGTTAGGTGGTTTCTTAAAGTATTCAGGACCAATTCAAAAATATTTAATTTTTTTTAAAGAAACTGTCACATAAAGGCGTAACGTTACATTCCGCACCCGAGTGCACATGTGAATGGAATGAACGAGAAACCAAATTTATTGATACATTAGACACACTATAGACGATTCAAACTGTTCATATAGCTGTACATAAATAAGGCAAGTTCCGCCCACTTGCTTAATCCTTATGCGTACTTCGGTCACTCGTGGTCTTATTTTGATATTCAAAATCCACGATTAGTTATACTATATATATATATATATCTGTTTGCAACAAATGAGATAACTCAAGTTTAAAAGTTATCTAATAACGTGACTTGCACATAATGTATATGATTAAACAGTTGTTTCTCAACTTCGCTCATTCCTCATCAAATTTCATGTCCAATCTGTTGTTTTATACCTTGTGATCTATAACTTTAGACAAAAGTTTAAGAATGTCTATAAATAGATTTTTTCAAGCATCTTACCTCTGGGACAATCTGACCAGGCTGTTGGCTTTTCCATCTCTGGTATCTATGAATGAACATCCTCTCACAACGAACATTTTTTCCTGTACGTCACGTGGTACAACTCTCGCAAAATATCTTGTTGAAGTCCATTCCCAGACATTTCCCAACATATCGAACAAACCTAGATTACGAATAAAAAGACAGAAATGCACGGAATTTGTGTTGAAAACATATTACATAACAATGACATTATTTTGCTCATGCCTTATAAATAAATACATGTAATTATACATTGATGCATTATTTACACGTAAACAAAGTTTCAACAGAAATATTACACGGTTTATTTTTTATATAGGGGTAGGGCGGTGGGCATTTATAGTATATATGTATAGTAATGTATAAAAATGTGAAAAAAGAAGGGGGGTAACACTTTTTGGAGCAATTTTTAAAATGGTCAAGCTATTTCATTTGATCTAATGCCACATTGACCACTGAATTTTGTATATCTAATTATATGAATAGATGTTTTGAGATATCCAAGATATTAGAGATTAGAAATATTCGATGCAAAGTTCATAATCCCAAGAATGAAAGAGAATTAATAAAATATTATTATTATTTGGTATTATGGACAAATAAAACGATCATCTTCTATTATATAATATTGTACCTCTTATTACGAAATCGAAATTGGCGAAATCGCCGTCGTGGTCATGATCGTATGGTAGTCGGATTTACAACTACCTGTGCAATCAGTTCATATCATCACTAAAGTTGTGAGTTCGAATCCATGCATGGCAAGGTGTACTCGAAACAACATTATATGATAAAGTTTGTCCGTGACTTGCAGCAGGTCTGTGCTTTTTTCCGGGTATTCCAGTTTCCTCCACCAATAGAACTGACCATCACGACATAACTGAAATACTGTTGAAAGAGGCGTTTAACACCATAATCATAAAAATCCACCTTGATGCAAGAATTGGTACATGTAGTACTATATACCGCTGCTGAAATAATTACTCCGTTCTATTTAAAGTAGATGTATATAGTGTAGTGTCCTACCGTAATCATTTTGAGGTTTAAAAGCATCAACGGGTGATAATCCTTCCCATTTATCAGCCTTTGAATTTCCATCTGGAAATTTTCCCTATAATCAACAATGTAAAAAAAAAACGTTTTAATGAAGAAGCATATACAGTCTTTACAATGTATTTTGTCCATAAACTCGTGGTTACATTTGTATCTTTGGCATTGATGTGTGATATTTGATAACCATTATTTGTTATTACCTATTCTTATCACAATTATGCTTCAAATATGTTTTGCAAATTTGTCAAAATAGACTCATCCACACCGACATTACCCGGTTTCCTTTACCAGGAAAACTGACTGCCACGATATTATACAATTATTGACTTTGGAATAGGTCGATGTCTGGATTTATCAACCTGAAAAAATGTAATATTTATCGAGCCGCAGTCGAGGTGAATATAGGTTTTTAAAAGTTGATAAACCAGATAGCAACCTATTCCAAAGTCAATGATTGTTTTATTTCATGAACATGTTTTATTGTTATCTACTTACATTCGTCCGACATTTTAAGCATTTGTTAATGATTCAGCCGAAAAACAAATGTTAAATGCAATTTCATTGGTTATTGAAAAACAGAAAAAGAATCTGATATGATAGCAAAAGACTGGTTTTCCCCCATCTATTCTTATACCTTGCGAGGGTGATATCACTTTGCGAACACCTGTCAGGATCTATTTTTAGCCGAGGGGTTGATATCGCAAGTACTCAAAACATTTTAATCAGTTTTAAGCCAATCATATGCAAGCTAAATTACAGTCATGTAATAAAGCTGAAATATTGCTAAACACTATAACCCTAACCCCGTATAGTGTAGTTGATCGTTGGTGTTACTAGATATTCATATCTCTTTAAACTATATATGTAGAATTCTACATCCCTTTCTGTATTTTGAAATTTCAGTGTGCCCTTTGTACAAACTATGTGTGAATTTGTAGATTATAGTCAGAAAAATAATTGTGCGTCGTGAAATACATTAATAAACAAGAATGATATTGTGTATATAATATTCTGTTTATCTACCTGCCACAGATTTGATCTGTTTTTCTGGTATCTGTCTCCCCAGGGATAAGATAGACCTATGAAATACAATAAGAAATATATTCTGTATACGTTCACACGTACGCAAGAATGCAACAATAAATTAAAATTTTAGCAGTGACGATGAAGTATTCCACTTATATCAACAAAACGAACAACCATCTTTAACCTTGACTCATTGAAGTATCAGTAGGTTTGTAGACGTAGAAAACACTATCCTACATTAAACTATTAATATATGTTTTATTCTCTAACGTTTAGTTATATTGTTTACAAGAAGATATTTAAGGGGTAATCAGAATCGAAGAAGGTATTTAAAGGTAGTGGCAATGTGTTGTATGTCTAATATCGTATCACAATTCAAGGTAAGGATGACTATAAATAGAACATTCCGAAGTATGCACCCACTAGTTGTTCGGGGCAATTAAAATGTTCTACTCGCCCTGAGGGTGGGAGGTATTTGGGTATCATTTATTTATGGAAAATGTTCCAAATACTGCAGGTAAAAGACACTCATGTAGCAGCTCCTATTGATTAAACGCTTGTTTGGAGAAGTCGTTGGTGTCGTCCCGTTATAATAAACAAAAATCGACCCTATCCATGATATATGTTTCTTTTTGCTGTGGCAATCTATTTGTTTGCCCATAAGCACTGGTGGTAAACTGATGGTGGCAACTGCAGTTACGACGATCACAACATGGCGGAGGTAGAAATAGGTAAGATCGTTTTCTGCTAATTTCTCCAATCTAACGTGTTGTTGTCAAGAATTACTCAGCCGCAAGGTTGATCTGTACAATTTTGTTTTATGTGTGTGTTCTTGATACCATATATGGTCTCGTTACCAAGAAAATAGCCGTCGAAAATGTAAGGAAGATAATCGTAACTCCACAAATTATGATATATAAAAATAGATTATCTTCTTTTGGAGTTACGATTATCTTCCTTAAATTTTCGACGGCTATTTTCTACCTATGTACTAGATGTATTGTTTGTAAACTTGTTCATGCTTCTGATATAGATGCAATATCCATCACTGGATGTTAAACAGATGTATAGGGTCTAACACCGGGCGAGATGCAAGATTGTAAAACCCGAGGACAAGATTTAAATCTTACCAGAGGGTGTCTCAGATTTTACAATCTTGCACCTTTCACGGTATCATCCATTTTCAACAATGTCAATACTTGTTGACTTATTATAACTAGGAAATTACCTCCCTTTAACCAAATTTTAAGAAAAGTAGTTCCGGAAAATGCGAAATGTGGGTCAGATATTGTTTAGGTCTTTATCGCTGTTGTAGAAGCATTTAAGGACACAGTCTATATGTTTTATTATGAAATACATTTAAAATACTGTCAAAATACGGATGTATATCGATAAATCATCGATGTACATCAGTAATGGAAAACAATTTTGCGGAGCCTGGGTAAGATGAAATTGTTTTCACCTAAATTAATGGACTGCTTTATCCATACGAGTGAGAACACATCCACGATACACAGATAATTATAAATAACATTATAGATTAATATCTATGTACATAGTGACGAACATCAGTAACAGAGCTGCTCTTTTATTTAAATTAACTTGTTCCATTTCATTCAGTTAATTTATCAAGTCATTAATTATCAAACAAAGATTACCATAGTATCCACCACGTGCTGCAAACTCCCATTCGTTCTCTGTTGGTAGTCTTTTATTGTAATGTTCACAAAATTCTTTGGCGTCTTCATAACTGACGTGAACTACTGGGTAATCAAGTCTGTCTCTGATTGAGGAAGACAGACTTTCTGGCTGAAGGAGAAATAGAATTTGTCCCATTAGATAAAAACATAGATATCACATTTAGTGCGCATGACACGTTTCTGGAATAACCTTCATCGGGTACGCTCAAAATCAAAAGATTGGAAAGCCAAATAATTTTTGGGATTTTAATGGTGTTAGTGCTTTGTGTCGGTTAACGAAGATGTTTATAAAGAAAAATTTAATTACCCGAGATTGAAATTGAAAAAATTATTTTGCGGCGTTTTATATTAAATTAAAAACAATTTGACATTGAAATGATTGTAGGGTTAGTGTTATGGTTATAGTGTTTAACGCCACTTTCAACAATAGTTCAATCATATCGTGGTGGCCAGTTTTATTGGTGGACGAAACCGGAGTACCCGGAGAAAACCACCGACCTGTCGCAAGTCACTGACAAATTTTATCACATAATGTTGTATCGAGTACACCTCGCCATGAATGGAGATTTACAATTGAAATTATAGTGTATTTAAAATATATTGAAGTATCTAATAAATGTCTTAGCACAAATATACAGTTAAGTCATTTTTTGTCAACTAATCATACAAGTGAAAAACTACATGTCTTTTCAACAAAAAAGGATTATCCTGATCGTAGCATATTTTTGTATCGTCGGCTTCCACATTTTGAATGACACCGTGTGAAGTGGCATTGTATATCAATCAACAGTGAATATATCGCACAGTCTTTAGTTTCTATGGTTTGATTTTTTACGGTCTTACTTTCGATTTGAATTCAACCTTAATAATATTTATATTTCAAGTGAAAAATATTGACAACCTTGTTCCATTGAGCTCCTTTCACAGCTACCCAGAACGTCTGTTCATCTGATGATAGTTTCTTTTTAATATTTTCATCAACAAAGTTTTTAAATACCCATGTCCATCCACTTGATTCAGCTTCTGTTCTATAATTAGGTCGTGCCTGTTTAAATTTCCTGTTTCGAAAAAAAAAATTGATAGCTATATGTACATTATTTTACACCTAAGTTACTTTATGGGTGAACAGTTATGGTGTTTAACACCAATATTTCAATTATATCGTGGTTGTCAGTTTTATTGGTGGAGGAAACCGACGAAAACCACCTACCTGTCCCAAGTCACTGATAAACTTTATCACATAATGTATCGAGAACACATCGTCATGAGTTGGAATCGAACTAACAGCGTTAATGGTGATAGGCACTGATTGCATAGGTAGTGGTAAATCCAACTACCATACGGCCACAACCACGACGGTCCTTTTACATACTGATAAACTTTATCACATAATGTTGTATCGAGAACGTTGTCATAAGTTGGAATCGAACTCACAATGTTAATGGTGATAGGCAATGATTGCATAAGTAGTGGTAAATCCAACTACCATACGACCTAAACCACGACGGCAACTTTACATAAAATATCGCTATAGATTTTGTTTTAATGGTGAAGATGACCGGTGTATCCCTCAGAAACCACCGACCATCCATCATTCACTGACAAACGTAGTCCACTCGGAACTCCGCTGATGATTGAGAGAGCAACGGAGGCATGTGAGGTTGTACATATCACGTGCGGAATTAGAGATATAAATTTCTCTACCATACAATCAATGCGACGGATGCTGCCTATTATTATTTATTTCAGGTGATAATGCAATGTTCTATCAATCAATATCCATGTGTATCTCTATAGCAATTGGAGGGACAATCGCAATGTGTGATATCTGACTTAATATTAGCCAATTGTTCTGAAAAAATAAAAAGGGGTACTAAATGATGCAAGAAGATGTGCAACGGAGTACGCATTGGATACTGGTTATACTTATGTTCGTTTTGCTGTATACCTGAACCAAGGAAATGTTATTTAATAATATGTTAGCAGTACAATCTCTGTGCCATAATAGCATTAAGATAACCGATTAACTGATTAGTCTTAAAAAGATATATGGTAACTAACTTCAAAACCTAGTAAGGTTAGGGTTATAGTGTTTAGCGTCAGTTTCAACAATATTTCAGTTATATCGCTTCGGTCAGTTTTATTGGCGGAGAAAAGAACTGACCTGACGCAAGTCACTGACAAACTTTGTCACATAATGTTATATCGAGTACACCTCGCTATGATCTGGATTCGAACTCACAACTTTTGTGTCAAAATAGCCACTGGTTGAATTAATTAGTTTGAAGTTACAATGATAAAAAGATTAATATACACGCCGGAAAGATATTTACCAAAACTGTGCATTAGTTACTGGAAACATATCCATATAAAATGGTTTTACTTCTGTAACTTCTACCGGATATTCTCCGGTTTCCGACTTCGGATCATTTATTCCTTTTAAAAATTTGCCTCCTTGTAGTACTTTCATAATATCATATCTCTCATAGTCATCGATAACTAAAATAAAATAAAGATAATTGAAATTAAAAAAAGTTCATCTCAATAATACAATAGGTTAGGGTTAGAGCTATGGTATTTAACACCACTTTCGACAATATTTTAGTTATATCGTGGTGGTCAGTTTTATTGGTGGAGAAAACCAGAAAAATCCACCGATCTGCCGCAAGTCACTGACAAACTTATCACATAATGTTGTATCAAGTACACCTTGCCACGAGCGGGATTCCAACTCATAACTTTAGTGGTGATATACACTGATTTAATAGGTAGTTGTAAATCCAACTGATCACGACGCCCTCAACAATATTATGGTTGTGATAATATCGGAAGTGCTTGTCTACAGAAACACACTTGTATTTCAAAAGTAATGGGTGTAAACATTTTTGCACATGTAACACTCGCGAAATACATTAGAGACGTTGAGGTTGAACCATTATAACAGTAATTATAAGGCGTTTACCAGACTTAATTGGAAAGGAAAACCAAGTCGATCTGACAATTTGAGAACCTCGGCCATGAAAATCTTAATATTTGAGATTTATATCCGGGATGACTCCTCATTGGTCATAACGCAACGACCTTGTCCATCTTGTTAAACTTAGTACATAAAAGATAAGAGGGAAATAGCTTAGTGCTAGCAATATCCAACTGAGCAAGTCGAAATGTAAATCTTTAGCATAGACAGTATACTTTGTAACGTAAGCCATTGTGTTCTTCTTCGATATACGAATTATGATTACCCCTTTGGTATCTTCAAACTCTTCTACCCTTTTCGTAGTGAGTGAGTGATAGCTGTTTAACTTCAATTAAGTCTTGTTTCAGCCATATCAGGGCGTAATTTTCAATGAAATGATGATGATGTCCGCTTTGTACTAGACCAATACACTCAGCTCACTGAAACAACAGTCCACGGAGAGACATGTCGCTTCACTCGGACAAATCATCCTGATTCATACCGAACCATTCTTTACTCTTACTATTTAATGTTGCGTTTTAGCGAAGAAGAAGGAGACAAAGATTGATTTAATCCGACTGGGGTTTGAACCCATGATATCACACACTTGATGCTAAGCATTACACCACCGATACTGTTCCATCTTAACATCGATTCATAATAGTGATGTGTACACTAATATAACAATAACCTTAAGATATGTGCTGATTTGTGGACATATTAACCTTTCCTGTTACCGGGACTATAGCTTGGCAAAAACCGTGACAGTATGGTCTGAACTTTCGTTTATTTGTTTGTTTTGTCTCCGAGTTTGTGACCCATCTAGTCTGTCTTCCTCTCGTGATGGAGAATATTTGCCAATATCTAATCATATTTTTGTATAGATGTTGTTTTGTCTAAGATTTCATTGTTTATAGTTTATGTTATATTAATGTACTATTGTATTCGGTCAGTAAGTAATAAACGTTAAATTAACCCATATGTCTTATCTATATTCACCCTTACTATCAGGTTCATAGAGAATACTAACATGTACTTACTAACACAATGCTCGTAATAAAGATTGAATGGAGAATATACCAACAGTGAAGGTCGTAATGGTAGTATATGTAAACTATAAACTAGATAGAACACCTTATAACCTGCGGAGGCATATTTTCTTACGACATGTGCAATGTGGTTATTAGCCTTAGACTGAGGTATGAAAACAATAAAAACATGATTTTATCCATAACGAAGTCTGCATGCGTGTTTGGGAGAGAATTGAGCTTTGCCAGAGAAGCAATGAATTTAAAAATTACCTACATTTTGAAGATATTCCCACCAATTCCGGCTCTCTCTAGCGGTGCAGGAAATGCCAACCCTCCCGGAACACCTGAGTTCACTCTCAGTGTTAGTGGGATTCGTGCTTCATTGTTGTTTCTTATTTTTCTTATGACCATTCAATTGTTTGGTTTGTATACCAGTGGACTGTTGAATGCTATGATATAGCTAAAAAGGGGCTCATTTGGAGGGTAAAAACCAATCATTGTATCTTTTCTTATGGGATTACAGAAGAATGTTTGGGTCTTGCGATATCGTCATCACCACGTTTTATCGACCGGTCGATAAGATGCCATTTGACCTCATGAAGTTCCATGAGAAGAGTTTGAAGATATGATAAATACAGGGCCGGATCATTGGGACCTATTTAACAGAGAAACCTAAAGCTTGGAGATATTTTGGCTGCGGCAGCCAAATTTGCTTATTACGCTTGAAATGCACAAGGATATGATTTACTTTAAACATCTAAGCAATTAGAAATTACATATTCAAAATCGTAGGCACCCCCAAAACATATTGGTCCAAGTACCCCACTAGGTACAAGTCCAGCCCTGAATACATGTACCCTCTCTCTATATAATATCGGGAACAAAACTCGGGACGACATCCGGAAGATTACATTATATTGGACCGGTCCATGTCATAGATCGCCTTGGTAACAAAGAGAAATATGAGATATACATATATAAAGTATAATATTTTAAAATATTGACTCCTTTGGGTCGTTTATTGTATATTACACAAAAGAGAAATATGAGATATACATATATAAAGTATAATATTTTAAAATATTGACTCCTTTGGGTCGTTAATTGTATATTACACAAAAGAGAAATGTAAATTCATGTCTCCTACAATTCTATTATTGGTTTGCTTTTTATATTTTCTTCATAAATCAGAAATGTGAACGTGATTTTGAATGTTCTTTCAGATACATCAGAAATGACTTTTCCTATTCGTCAATTGTTGACTGATTGGTGACGGATTGATGAATGCTCGGCTACTGCTGATCGGTCGAACTTTTAGTTGCGGTTACTATGACACGGACTGTAGATATAATAGATTGTCCTTTATATTCTTGAAAGCAACAAATGCTATTTCGACGATCAATTATTCTAACCTTGGAATATTGCTTTTAAACTTTTCGTTTTGCTTTTATTTAAATAAGATATCACATGTAATCACACTCATACATATATATGTAATCCTAGTCATTTAATCTTTTGTAATGTATTTACACACTACACTGTTGGTTTATATAACGCTAAGAATAATAACAAATACAATAGTCATTGAATGCAACAGGTGTGATGTCTGTACAAATCTTTTCTATTGAAAGGTGTCCTTGTGAGAAATATATAATTTTTATTATAAAATCAAAAAGCAATATGCAGATATGAAATGATCAATGGATCTATATTGTGCAAAGGATTGGGGTCATGGTGTTTAACGCCACTTCCCACAATATTTTGCTAAGGAATTAATTTGGCACTAAAACGTCATCAATTGGATAACAATTACCAGTTAATGTAGTTTTGAAGTACACTTAAAATTTGCATTTACTTTAAATATTTTTTATGATGTATCGTATGAATGCACGTTTAACATCTGAGTGGAATAAAACATGACCACGTTTCTCTTCTGTATATCTTATGAGCACATCTTTCGATTACCGGAAGTAAGGAAGTAGCCATTTAACGTTAGGGGAAGGGGGTGTTGGTATGCTTTTACCCGCGCTAACAAATTTTGTTCACACGAAACAAAAATCAAATTATTTCTTTTATTGGAAATGAAAATGCGGTAATTTTCATATACAAAATTTACTAAGTTCTTGTTGAAAAGTGATAGATCAGAATATTTACTTTAATGCATTCTTTAGATCAATAAGTTATATTCAATACAATTTGGCAACAGAAAAATATCTCTCCCCCTTTTTACAGTTAAATGGCTGTGTCCTTACTGATATGATACACGTGTATATTATATAATTACATCAGATCCGTAATGAGCAGGAGCAATCTTCACTAAAATTTGCTGTTAAAAGACATAAACTCCACCCTTTATGACGACGGTATTTTCTACAAATTTAAACAGCACTTACCTTGCTTAATATCCTGTGTTAAAATTTCTAAAAAGTATAATAATGATAAAATGATAATTGAAATAACTTTAAAAAACGCCATGCCAGTTTAGGACGGAAACGACTTCATCGGTCAATATTGGACCAGCTGTTACACACCGTTACACCACGTGGCCGTGTAAACTTACGATACTAGTATCGACGTTTTTAACGTTATAACAATATGCACATCTTCTACTCATTTATTGATGTTGATTTAAGATTTGACAATTCAATAAATGAATTTCAATATTGATAAATGTATATTAACAACTTAAGCAATATTTCAGCTATATCGTTGCGTAGCTGGCAAGATTTGGGCATAAATTGAATATTTGAGTAAATATAATACTATATAGTTTTAGAATGTTATATTTTATAGAATATAAGTCTCTCATAAATCTTTTGGCATAAACATATTTTATTGGTATAACTGACATATATAAACAAAACAATAGCAATTCTACAATAGGATTCAGAAACAAGCAAATGCTTTTTTTAAATCTGTTTCCTATGAAAAACATACAAATATCACAAACAAATATATATGCATGCCGATTTAAATTTTAAACTTGTGAGAATTGTTTATACATTGAGGGAGAAAAAAATGTATGTAGCATGTAGTTGAAAGCTACACAATTTACTTCAAAATAATAATACAAAGAGATTGAATAAGATTGAAAAGGTGGAAAAATATTATGTAAGCATGTCAGGGTGTAAATCTTTTACTTTTTATGATAAAGGTTTGGACTGATTTAAATACTGGCTTGTTTTCTTGGTCATTTAGATTAATGGCGAAGAAAACAAGGCAGTATTTAAATCAGTCCAAACCTTTATCATAAAAAATATTTTAATATTGGTACATGCAATATGATTTGTGATGGTGAACGAATATTTTATTATGTAAATACTTGTTTGTAATTGTATGTGGTGAGACTATAATAAAACAAATGAATCTTGAATCTTGAATACGACGATCTCAAGGAGAAGAATAGAATTATGATTATTTTTTTTAAGTTTTGTGGGGGTACGAAATAACTCATTTACGAAGGTATCTGATAGCATGTAGGAAGTCGTGCGCAAATAGTGACGCAAATGTGGACAATATTACGATTAATAATTGCGTAAACACATAAAATCCCCTTGTAGCAGGTCATGAGTGGATTGGTCGATAATAGATTTTTGCAAGACAAATTCACTATACTTCCTTTTAGATTAGCATTATGTTTTTATTTAGATCAAAACAAATCTCAAAATTTAATAGAAGAAAATATATCGAAAGATGCAAAATAAATAATAAAATTAATAATCTGACTCTGTACTTTTCAACCAGAAAAATTTACCGATTTTTTATGTCAAAAACATTATCGGATTTGTTTTTCCGTTTGAAAAACAAATCAGGCTGGGGGGAAAATAGCTCTCTAAAATATGAATGGTTGGTTCCTTACCCCCGGTTATTAAAACATCCTAATCGCATCGGTGGCGTAATGGTTAGCGTGCTCGCCTACGACGCCATATTGCATTCGCATGATGATTTATTGTTTGTGAACTTGTTATACCTAAATTAGCAAAATATAGTTCATATCTTATTAGCATATCTCCAAATATAACTACGTGATTGGTTACATGAGGTTCCAATTTTAGATTTTATTTTGGGGTAAATTCCTTGGTCAGAACTACTTTCAGTTCTACGGTAAACAATATGGCTGATTCCGTAACACCTGTCTCGCTTCATTAACGAGCATTAACGTTAACAACCATTATATTTTCCAAACTAATATTTCTCATTCATAATTTTTGCAACAAATAAACTATAAATTATGCAGTCAATATTTTTTTTCTTCATTTTATCATTTTCTTTTTATCAAAATGTCTGTTTTCTTTCGTGAGATTCATTGAGTGACAGAACATGGAATCGGACACAGAGGAATAGGATAATATTTTCCCACGAGTATGACGTCAGAGTGGTTTTAAGTATTTTCTCTATTTTGTTACCTTTTTGTGGTAGATAAGAATTATAGGGACTAAACGTTATGTCTTAGAAAGAGATATTCTAATAAGATATGAATTATAAAGATTAAGCGTTATTTTTCGTAATTTATCAATGTGTAAAATGGGCTGATGCACTCGCAAACTTATCACAAAGTCACAATAATAGGACTCTCTTTTCGGAAGGGTTGTATACCTCGGCCAGATTAAAAAAAAGTAAGCCTTATGTCAATATCAGATTGTACTCTCGGGCTAATTTGAAACGGGACATTTCAGATTTCACCAAATGTATTTTTGGCAGTTTAGTACATGTTCAGTTACATCTTCTCATCGAAGGATATAAACATACCCTTATATTGCTGTAAAATTGTTCATCCGTATTTAACTCGGAGACAATAAAGATAGTTTTATGTACATATAATATACTTCAGGTCTAATGATATAAATTTCAGTTTCGTAATTCATATCAATAATCGAAGTAAAAATATGTTTGCTGGTTAGACCAAAAAATATATACAACAACACACACGAAATACACAATCAAAAACGACCCCCCCTCCCCCCCCAAAAAAAAAAAAAAATAAAATAAAAAATAAAGTAATCTAAACTTTGAGTTAAGATTTACAATTATATATTCAATATCACAAATAATTCGAATTGTACATTTTAAGGTCAAACGTTATCAGACAATGCTTAGATATCAGTTACAAACCTTTCTTTGATTGGGATCTAGTTAATAGTGCGGTAGGTTTAGTATAAACATTTCATATATTATATTTCCACATATGAATAAGAGATTGGTACACATCGAATCTTGTTATAAAAACGCATGTAACTGACATTTATCTATCATCCTGTTATATTGAATATTCTCTCAAATATTATATTCTTGAGATGGTATTTTTCGGTAAACATGTCGCTTCACTCGGACACATTATCCTGATTTCGAGCCTTCAGTCTTTGTTCTTACTCCTTAATGCAGTATGCTTAGCGGAGCAGCAGCAAAACTGATTTAATAGTCTTTGGTCTGACCCGACAGGGGCTCTAACCCACGATCTACCACACTCGGGGAAGCCACGCTAAACATTACACCACCGATCAAGTTTAAAATTCGGAAGAACATTATACAATTATTGACTTTCGAATAGGTTGCTATCTGGATTTATCAACCAGGAAAAATGTAATATTCACCGAGCCGAAGTCGAGGAGGCTATACGTTTTTAGTTTAAGTTTAATATTATTTTATTGCAAATAAAATAGCAATGGGATTGGACAAAAAGTTATCACAACTTATGGACTGTCCTCTCCCTACAAATAATACACATATAATAATGTCAACAAAAATAACACATACACAAATATAAATAATATTTAACACAATATAGTGAAACATGGGAAATAAATTGATGTTGATGGAGACCAGATGACCGACCACTGATTAGAATCTTTTTGTTTGTCTAATATATGCTCGAACTTTATTGAAGATATTAGAATTTTCGTTTATACTATTTTCATCGTTTCCAAAGAGTAATGTTTCTATATTTTTGTTGGTTTCTCTTAAGTTTCTAAAAAGACAATATCTCTCGTTTTGGTATAATGGACATTCCATTAGATAATGAATACGGTGCACCACATTGACATTTGGGGTCATTTGTAATGTTTATACGATATAAATCAGAATTCAATGAGCTACATTGATGTCGTAGTCTAGCATGGAGTATGCTTAATTTTCTGGACCCTTCACCATAATACCCCGGAGATTTAACAGTTTTTTCCTTAATTCTAGACTTAAAACATGATATATTTGGGCTATTTCTAACATTTAGATCTAAATTGTTCCATAATGAAACAGTAGATGGTATAAAGGATGTCAAGGACATTCTGAGCCTACTTCTTGGTGTTGTATAGTTTTCATTGTTTCGGAGATTATGATCACTGATACTAGATACTGTAGGAGGTAGACAATTACACAAGTATTGAGGACATACTTTATTATGCATTTTGTAAAATGTTGTCAGTTTGCGAGATTTACGTCTACAAGACAAAGGTTCCCATCCTGTTTCATAGTAAAGAGAGTCTCTACTTGCAAATTTTTGTAGTCCTGTAACTATTCTAGCCGATTCTAATTGCACTTTTTCGAGTTTTGCTACTTCTCGTTCAAAACACCCATCCCATACCTCGCAAGCATATTCTAATGTTGGCCTTATGAAGGTAAGATATATATTTGATAGAGTTTGTTTGGAAAGAGTAAATTTTAGTTTTCTGAGAACATTAACCTGTTTGAAAGCGGCATTTACAATGTTATCAATATGGTTTGTCCAATTTCCATCTGATGCAAAAGTTAATCCCAAATGTTTATGGGTTTCTACAATTTCGACCGGTTCCCCATTAAATCGTAGGTCTAAATGTGGTACAGCACTAGTTGAGATAACTAGGGCTTTAGTCTTTTTAGGATTAAAATCTACTAACCACAGTTTTGCCCATTCGTTTAATTTTGATAAATCATTATTAATATCAGATTTCATAATATCATAGTTTCTACCGAAGTAAGATAGTGAAGTGTCATCAGCAAATAAGCGTGCTAGACTACCCAAGTTGTCTGTTATATCGTTTATGTAGAGTAGAAAAAGAAGAGGTCTAAGTACCGATCCCTGGGGAACACCAGTATTGGGGTTTGAACATTCATTATTAACAACTACCTTTTGCTTTCTATCACTAACATAGTCATCTAGCCAGTGTAGAAGATCACCAGTGATACCATAGGATTGCAGTATTTTTATCAAGGCTTTATGCCAAACCCTATCAAATGCCTTTGATATATCACAAAATACAATAATAGATGATAATCTATTATCGATATTTTTGCAGATATTATGGTAAATTTCAAGTAACTGGTAAACGGTAGAATGTCCAGGTAAAAATCCATACGTTTTTGAAGGTTGATAAACCAGATAGCAACCTATTCCAAAGTCAATGATCGTTTTATTTCATGACAATGTTTTATTGTTATCTACTTCATTGTCATACCAATAAAATATCGCAATGTTTGGAGCGTTTGTTTATGATTCAGCCGAAAAACAAATGTTAAACGCAATCTCATTGGTTATTGAACAACGAAAGAACGAATTTGATAGGATAGCAAAAGTCCGGTTTTTCTCCAGCTAATTGTATACCCTGGAGGGGTGATATCACTTTCCGGACACCTGCCAGGATTTATTTTTAGCTGAGAGAGAGATATCGCAAATACTCAAAACCTCTTAATCAGCGTTAAGCCAATCGCATACAAGTTAAATTACAGTCATGTAATAAATATATATATCGAGTATACATGTGTGTGTTTTTTACTCCCTGTTTTGCAATTTGCACATGTAAAATGGTGCCTATCTGTTTACGATTCGACATTATAGACGTATTTGAAACAACGAAAGATATTGTCTGTATTTCATGTCAATCACGTGGTGTCTGTTAACATTTATTTATTGACAGGTTCAGAGGAATCTAACCAAATAAAATGGTGCTTAACTTGACATTCATTGTAATATGTATGTAAGTATATACTACCCGTAAAGCATGCTTACTTTAACAAGTAGTGCCTCCTTATAAATGACCTGATCAACAGTCTTTACATATGATATATTTATACATACATAAATGCACGATAGGTTATATAAATGTACAACTATGTTTCATGCAGAATAAATATACAAATTAACCTGTTTAACCGCGTTACATGTTTGTGCCTGTCCCCAAGTCACGACCTGAATTTCCAACGTCGTGTGTCGTGGTTTTTCGTGTGTTCAGTCAGTGAAGGCGAGATGTGATTGTTTGTTTTGTTGATAATGGTGGAATTGTTGCCCATCACTTTAATCTTTTATGAATGGTGGGTTATAACAACGTACAAATATAGAATGCGTTGTTTAAATGAATGGTGGGTCATAAAAGAAAAGTTTCAAGATACAAAAAGGGTAGGCAGACGGAATAGAGGAAAAATAAGACGGAAAGGGCAAATAATCGTCTGCAAAAACATTACACAGAAAACAATAGATTGAGCAACTCGAATCCCACTAAACACCGGGAGTGAACTCTTGAATGTACAAATGAATGGTTAGTTTTATAAATGTACAACTGAATGGTTGATTTTCCCATCAGTACAGGGCGGATAAAATACACAACTTGCCCATATGATTGGAGGTAACATGGCATGTCGTGTATGGCGTATATCACGATGACTGCACGAAAAAGACAAATAGCACCAACTCACCAACAGTAACACTTAGTTAGGATTGTCGTTGGCGGAATGCATATTTTTCCGACTTATACACTCTCTTCACTTGTGGCAATAAAAAAAGACACCCGCCTATAGGTTCACCGCATGTCACCTAATTGGTTTATTGTTTTCCAACCTGTTCTCGTGATAAATATATCCAATATATTGCTCACTTGACGTTAAAAAACAATTCAACAATCACAAGGTACCGGTACTCACAATGTATGAATATTAATATGTTTTATTAGATTGCACATTATTTAATTTACAGTCGCACTCGAACAGTCGCCGTTGTGGTCGTGATCGTATGGTAGTTGGATTTACAACTACCAATGTAATCAATGTCCATCACCACTAAAGTTGTGAGTTCGAATCCGTTCGTGGCGAGGTGTACTCGATGCAATATTATGTAATAAAGTTTGTCAGTGACTGTAGCAGGTCGGCAGTTTTCTCCGGTTTCCTCCACCAATAAAACTGATCGCCACTATATAACTGAAATATTGTTGAATATATCCCTAACCCTAACCCATATTCTAACATAGAAAAAACTGGCAGCTTATTTGCAATTGTTTGCCAAACAAATTCGGAAGGGATATTAGTGACGAATTTTAATTTTTTTTTTTTTATACAAATATCAAATTAATGGTGAAATATTTATAATATAAGAAAGATAACTCCATCCCTCGTTGATTACATTGTATATCTACAAAACGTTATCTGCTATATTCATCTAAGTATATTATTAGAACGAAATGTTTTATTGTTTGTTTTTTTGAATTTTCATAGCAGTATTAAAATATGTCATGAGTTTTCTCAAGCTAACAATCGATTTTATTTCTTTATAATGACGCTGTTCGCCCGGTTATAGTTGAGAGTTGACTTTATACTCACATAATTTCACTAAGAGGTTTAACCACGCCACTTTTTATTGAAGTGCCTGTAAAGCCAGGAAAGTGAGCAGTCAAGGTGTGTATGTGTTAGCGGTATCGTTTTTTGCCTCATTCTAGAATGTTTTCCTATTGAATTTTGGAACTGTTCCGACAGCGTGATATTTTTTGCTTTGTTTTTCATTTTTATTAAAAATCATATTCTCCTGTCCTGCGTATTACACATTTTTAATGTGCATTGCATCTTTTTAAAGTGTATTACATCTGTTTATTGTTTTCTTTATTAAAAGGTTGAATTTGATTCTTGGTTTCCATCATCATCATGATAGTAATGGCATGGAAGAAGTTGTTAGGAAAGCAGACCAACAAGAAACAAACGTAACAGAGCTGATGGAAACTAATGGAGGATTTAGAAATCTGACAAATAATGGAGTGCCACGGAAACGAGGTCATTATACAATGTACATAAAACATTTGTACATGAAATACAAAATGTATATGATTGATGCATAGTTTGTAGACTTATTCCCGTCATAATAGTTGCAATATTGATCACCTTACGTTTAGCAGTAAGCATGTACATAACATTCTTTTCGTTTAGATCATGTGCTGTAAAGTACTATGTGAACTCCATGCTCAGCCTTGTTAGTTCTTGGTATATATACTCCTTGTGTTCTTTTTAAATAAGATGTTGAGTTCACTACACCACGTTACGTTAATATGCCGAATAAATAATTTTAGCCAGCAAAGCATTGTAAATTGAAGAACTGCATGGTTTCGTTTTTGCATTGAAGTGAATGAAATATTTTGAATAATATCTATTGGTGGGATAATAAAGCACCTCGTTTACAGAAGTTGTAGCGAGTCACTCGTCCTGTTCATATTGTTTTTATTTTTCATAGGAAGACTGCATTGATTTTCGTAGGGGATTAGACATTTTGAATGTCGATAACATGAAACACTTTACCCCCAACGTGAAAGACACCAGGCACATTTCTTTACTGTATATAACAGGCGTATGATTGTTAACGAATTCATTCTATAATATTAGCCTAAAATCTAGTATTTAATGACAAAATTAGTAACAGTTATATATATTAATAGTTCTCATAATTGTCCCACGCTTAAATTGTACACATATCTATTTTCGATTGTCGGAAGATATATGTTAATACATGAAAACTAATAAATATAAATTCATTCGCCTCAAGTGTGTTATATGATTTAAACAACCCTTTTATTTCTCTAGTAAAATTGGAGAAACTACAAATTCCATTAATTTCATACACTATATAAACGTTAGAGAAACCGAAGTGGCAATCAAGAATGGACAATCCCGAGAAACTGGCAACATAGTGTATACAAGACAAACAAAACAAAAAACACAACACAGTAATATATGTTGGACACCACCATACACAAGACGACGACAAACAAAAACAATGTTTTTCAAAACATCTTTTTGTCAATTTCAGTCGTAGGTATAATATCTGCTGTAACTGCTGGGATTGGTTTATTGAAAGGAATTGCAAATCAGATTGATGTAGGCCGTGTATGTGTGATTGGCCTGTCAAATCATGGTAACCGGAAGTTGATAGAACCAACGTGGTATCTGCAGCATGGAATAATCCACGACCCATTGCCAAGAGAAATCGCTCCTGGAGATGCTGGTGTATTCACGTTTGAAAAAACACAATGTAAGATAATTATGTGCAACATTTTTGAATATCAAATTAAATCTAACATAAAGTGGTCATATTTATAAACTATGAAATCAAATGAATATTTGTTGATGTCTCTGAATGAGTATCTGATAAATCAATATATTATATCAAGCTTCTGTGTTCTGGTGGCGCTTCTAAAGTCTCATCCAATAGAGTTTCCCAGTATGTTCTGCGTGTTAAAGACCTACTTTGTAAATTTCGAAAAAGAGTGGGCGCATCGTAGTTGCTACCAACTGTTAATTAGTTCGTATCTACTCACCTCTTCATCATTTTCTAGTGGTAGTCAAAATTCGATACACGGGTGGTCCCATTTTCATCCCATTACTGTGTAGTCCTTAATTCATTGTTGAATTTGTTCTCGTCCTGAACATGCAATATTTGCTTCTGGCAGTGGCGTTAACGTTTGTTAGGAATGGTCGTTTTTGACCCGATGCCAGGTAAAAGTTTCCGATCCCTATATATCATGTTTCCTTTATCTTGTGCCAAATAAAACAAATATCGGTATTAACTCATAATTCATTATTTGTAATATTGTTCTCGTCCTGTAAATAAAAGTTGGGTTATGGTGTTTAACGCCACTTTCAACAATATTTCAGTTATATCGTGGCTGTCAGTTTTATTGGAGGAGGAAACCGGAGTACTGTTAATATAGCTGAAATGCTTCTCAGTTGGCGTTAACCAACAATCAATCATATAATTTGCACATTGAGAAGATGATGTCGTGACAGGAACTAAAAGAAAGAAAGAAGGAAAATAATATGCAATAAGTACATTTTTGTCACTAAATATTTTTAACCATAATACCAACGTCTGAATTTCAAGGAGAAAATAAATCCATGTAAAATGTTTAAACCAACACATTGATTTATTATTATGTATCACAACAGATTCTGTATTCGGAACATCTGGTATTCTGTCCTATACAGTGGAAGGAACAGATTTACAGGTGGAGGTATTGTGGTCCGTTCCAATATTTTATGGTCCAGAGTCAAACAGATTCAACGTTGAGGTAAGGCTTTACTACATTACTGCATCATAATTCTTCCTTATGTATACTTTTTTATTTAAAGTTCTTGTCACAATCAATTAAAACTGAACACATTAAGATAACATAAGAAAAACTACAAATCTTGTGAATACCATCTAGATATATACGAAAATTCAGTATTCTTGTCCCCTTTCGCAATAAAATAGTAATTTTGTAGAGGCACATAAAAAAAACCATACAAATTAACACATGTATCACACTACTTTAAATTTGGATACAATATATAAAAAAGGTTCACATTCCTGTCCCTGTTGGCCCCTTTTATGTCATATGCATTTTGCTAAAAAAAATCAAAAATCATTGAAAATCGTCTCGTCAAAAATAGAAGAAAAATAAATGCTCCACAGGCAAAAAAAATAGAACATGTCCCTTTGGCCAACTTCTTTTGAAACTGGTATGGCTGTTATCCCTTCAAATCATTTCCAAACGTTATTCTGCGCAATGGATCATTATATTCAAAATGCAGAAGGATCTGTCAAGCAGAGCAAAAGTTAATTAAGTAAACCATTATCACTTCAGACGGACAACGACGACTGCACAATTTTTATAGAAATTAATCATTTATGTTTACATTGTAACGTAGAATAATTTTCATTTTAGTTTTTGTTACTTTGTAAATAAATGTGAGAGAAAACCGACGGGGCGATAAAAATAAAACAATCCAGAGAAACTGGCAACATGGGGTACACAAAACGAAGAAAAACAAAGCAAAAACACAACACAATATGTGTTGGACACCACTATATGTAAACAAACACAAACAACGTTAATAAGACAATTGTAAAACAATCTATTTGAAATAAAACATTGAGCAAATCACAACCAAACCATGTCACTCCTTATGTATGCAGAATTACATAACCATTTCTATATTTATTGTTGATATTTTTAAGATTGAGGAAAATACGGAGGCATCTATAATGACTTATAAATACTTTTTCAACAATGACTTCCAAAAGGTATCGAATGGTGGTCACTGGATGCACCGTAACCATGACAACATTCAAGTTCATGCTGCCATGACAAACAACGCCAAAGCATCGCTCTTGGTAGAAGTATTTTACAACCTTACATCAAGTGTCAGCAATCCGTTTGGAAAATAAACAAAAACATGTGTTCGTAATTTAATAACTAAAAATAACTTTTGAAAAGAAAGCATACAAAATGGTGGTCAACAGTGCCAATATCAACCTGAATAATCACCTCTCATCTGAAATCAGTGGGCATAAAAAAGACCACGACATATGGCGTTGGAAATCCTGGTTCTGCTTGGGACAGGCATACAATTGTGGCGGGTTTTAACCACTTAATTTGATATTGAGTGGCAATACATAGTTAACAAAAACCTGCACAGATTTACTTCCAAACCCCAAAAGAACAATAGTTGTTCCGGAACACCTGAGTTCATCCCCGGTTTTAGTGGTGTTACTCGATCTTTAGTTTTATGTGTATGTTTTGTATATCGTTGTTTGTCCTTTTCGTTTGGCAATTGTGTTATCTGTCGTTCGATTTACGTATTCTGATGATCCCTTTGGTATCTTCAAACCCTTTTTTCCTTCTATGGAAAAGCATGCATCTCCCTAATGTCTAGCCAAGTTGATTACCTTTCCTCTGTAATTCTGCAACTTCACTTGTACTGTTAGCATTATCTACAAATTATGATCGAATACACACATTACCCATATTATACACATATATTGATGTGAAATTTTGTAGAACATTTAATCCGAGAAACAGTTGTCATGGATACCTTTTAAAGATGACATACATGCTGGTATCAAATGGAACAACACTAATAAACTAGCTAAAATAATGCTGAAGTGAGCTTTACCTATCGATAAGGAAATCAACCAATCACGTGAAAATCTTAGCGTGATGTGACTGGATTTGGTTTAAATCAAATATAATTTATTATAATGAGGTACCCGCATCACATGTTTTGGGGGTGTATTAAGATAAGTGTTAAGGCCCTGTTACACGGTAAAGCAAGTATCGCGATACTTGTATCATGATCCCTGTCAGTTTACACACTAAATCAAGTAGCATGCTTCATGCAGAGTTCGCTTACAAATTGTTCCCGCCAATCCTGACAATGAAGACATTATTATACAAATCGAGGAGACTCTCCATCTGTTCCTTTGACCAAATAACATCACTACTTTTTCCCCCTTTCCAGTCATGTTTTATTTACCATGTGCTGACCATGTACTTTTATTTGTTGATGATGTTGTAACCTCCTGACCTCAAACCAAGATCTCTGATTGGTCAGAGATCAAATGTATCGTGATCCTTGCTGTACAGAATAGAACATGTTCTATCCCAAAGTGTGTATCATGCAACTTCTAAAAGTGGTAATAGCACTGTTTACACTGTATTGTTTTGGTTTATGATACAAGTATCATGATACCTGCTTTACCGTGTAACAGGGGCTTTACAGTATCGTTGTTTACTTTATGATGTAAGTTGCTAAGTAACAATAAAAATGAACATTGAAATCTGTATTTTTGTCCTCTCAAAAATATAATTGTTCCAATCCACGATCATAACAACATCTCCGTAAAAACTTATATAACCTACGATTGTAAAATGAATTCATTCTTTTCCGTTGATCTTTTTATGGTTTATATACCACAATGTAAGCAACAGCTAATAACTATGAAATAATACACGCAAATGCTAGATAGTGACACTTTAAATCTGGGCTGTAGTTGCATTACTCTCAGAGAGCCGTGCAATAATCAATGGACCTAGATGTGATATTGCATGGCTTCATGTTACAAATCAATTATATCGGTTTTCCGAGTTAACCGGTTAAACAATCGCACAATTCGTGTTCGATTGTTTAACCGTTTAACTAAAGAAAAACGTGGTATGAATTTAACTTATTCAGCACGTTTTCTCAAATACACGCTTCAAACAATAGAAATAATTTGCAATATTTTTTTAATGTTTTTGAAATTAATAAACGGAAATATCAGTAACGAAGGAAATTAAACGCAATCAAAACAATTTCAAATACCTTATTTTTATTTCTCACAACATAGTATATAATATACAGTAAAACTGTTCGTAACAATAAAAAAAAATACTTAGGCCTAATCAATGGACGAAGATCGTATAATTAATTCGTCCCCTTTGATAACGAATGAACATTTTACAATTACTCTCTTTTGAAAAGATAAATGGGTGGATTTATTGACTTAAAAAAAAAGATATTCACTGAGCCTGAAGGTCGAAGTGAGTATCAGTTTTTTCAAAAGTTAATTAATCCACACATTTACAGAATCAAAAGACAAAATGTTTTTAGAACAGGGAGTTCTATCAGAAATGTTCTATTTTGAATTACTAAAAAAGTAACACGTGACATTTACCACCAGTGAATATTAAATCTGAAGCATTGAATACGTTTTCTTTTTTTTATTAAAAAAATGACTTTTAGTTGAAATCAATTATAATAGAATTTACTAATATAGAATAACATAATTTATAAAATTGATTGGTTCCGAGTGTTTCTTAAAAGCCAACTTCACTGTGTTTGCGTGTACTATTGTGTTTCGCGATAGATACGTTGCATCTCTACTCCCTTTGGAATGAACCTAAAATTTCATAATCTTACAAATAAACGCACACATTAAATAGAAACTACAGAAGGACACTTAATGCCACATTGAAGAAATACAATTAGTTAAAATTAATATGTAAATTGTTTATTGCAAAAAGTCAACGAAAACAATATCATGCACATTCAGCTTGATTTCTATTTTATAAAGCACTTTAGTTATCCAATCACAATGAATGTATATGGCACTCGTCAATGTTTTGTATTGTCTAATCTACAGAGGTGGTGCAAAAATACGTTCTTCTATAGCATTGCTGCAGTATCCTAGTGTGACAAACGTCGGTCGTATCTAAAAGAAAAAAACATTAGAAATGTAATTTTATTCCACAGGAAAATACGTAGTGTTCATATATTGCTTTGAAAGAGGACGAGTGCAGAAATTTAGTAATGGTAATAAAATATAAAGCAAATAATACAACATTGTGGGAACAGCTCCAAAATCAAATTAAAAAAATAAGAAATAAACAGAGACAAAATCGATACATGCAACACATATTAAGATTCACTTTTCTGGCTCGAAACAGATACGTCAATAAAACGTGGCGGGGTTAAACTAGTTTTATGGCCCAAAACCTCCTTTCCAATATCGCTTTTATCTCTTGTGCATAAATGAGAAAACATTCGACCGTATAATATTTTCGTAATACCTCAATTTACTATTTTGAAATTCAATTAATGTGTAATATGTGTTTTTTAATATCAATGTACAAACAAATAAAGAGGATTTAATAATGAATTAGCAACCGTAGGTAGTTAAGGAAAGATCACTCAAAACGTACCATTCAACATATACCACACATTCTTGGGCATTCCTGTGGCACATTGTAGTAAGTACCACAATGTGATTTCGGCCACCATTTACAGTGAGCAGCATCCTTTGAAGGACAGTTTGCTGAAAGTATACAAACAAAATATCAAGTCTTGCGATACTATGTATTTCATTTGGCCTATGTTATTTAGATATGTATTGCTTCGTTCGTTCATTGTGAGGAGATGCCGTGGATATTCCACTCATCTTGATGTTAAATTTCTATGTATGATATAAAGCATAGATTTAACTTCAGCTGTCTACAACGTACCCGTACTTATAGACTTATTTTTACTTCATTCACTGATAATCTATTACGAACAGTTTTGTTAACCAGAGTCTGCATTTTCTTTTTTCCTCCATTGTATTGTTTGTTCTTCTTCGCCTTACGGATTCTGAGTAACAGATAGGTTAGAAACTGAAATTCCTTTGGTATGTATGGAAATATTGTAGAGAAATAAACCGTTGCTGCCAAGCAATATAAAACCAGAAACTTTATCTGGAAGTAACGAAAGAAATAAGTATTTAAATAATTATGAGATAATAATCGGTTGCAATGAGTTCTAAGATCATTATTTATATACCTGTTGCACATGTTGATCCGGTGTAAGGGGGAACACAAGTACATGTGCAGGTACCGGTATTTAACGTTCCACCATTCTTGCAGACCTTCCCACCACAAGGAGCTATAAAAGATATGATAAATATTGTCACCATTTACTTCAAATACTTTTCATGTTAACATGCATATATGTGGAGCATAATTACAATAGTTATTATTGGTTGTTACACACTCTTTAGTTGTATGGGTAAAGTATAGGAGATTATTACATACTTAGTTCAAATAAAGGCATTTTTGCATGATCAATATGACTGGAAGTAAACTGTCCATATTTCCACACCCCGGAAAAATAACCGGTTATTGGATCATTTCCATATCGAGGCCCATATTGGCCCGGACCAATATGGGTGTCTCTTTCCTAGATGTCGGAATTATGTAATAAATAGTTTAATACATGGGCATTTCCATATTGGCCTGGTTATCATCCCTCGACTGTGTCTCGGGCCAATATGGGGGTCTCGAGATGATAACCAGGCCAATATGGAAATGCCCATGTATTAATCTGTAATTATTTTTTGTCCTTTTGTCTTTTTTTTCTTTTGGTCATTATATTATCTCTCCTTCTTCGATTCATGGCTTCTGATTACCACTTCGGTATCCTTAAATTTTTCGTGAACATTAGCAGGATGGCTTAATACATTGATACCTATTTTCTTTTTAAATAAAACTAAACTTTTTGGTGTTTGAAGGCAAATCAAATGGATACAAGCTATATAATTATATCTTTATCTATATCATATTGTATACTCGATATGACTGAAATATTCTTCAAAGTGGTTTTAAGCACCATGACCCTAACTCATACTGTATACTGGTTATATATTAATACCTTTATTTATGTTATGCATATCAATATAAGAATCACAAGATTATACAATGAATAATAAAGATAAAACATAATTGATGTTTTTAAACGATATCGGCATCGACATTTGCAAACAAAAAACATGGATCATACGGACGTGATAATAAATGCATTATTTGTATGGAATATGGAGAAATCGTATAGTACAAACTATAATAGAAGTTAAGATTTCACGATGAAGATTACAACCTACCATCACAGAAACCACACATCACTGGACACATATCACGTTTTACATTGTAGTAGGTTTCACAATCCATACATCCGATGCTTCCACCTCGTGATGCACATGCCTGGATATCTTGCCCATGATCTCCATATTTAGAGCACTCGTCTGTAAATAAATGATATTGTAAATATGTCTTGGTGTGGTCAAAGCAATTGTATAAATATTAAAGATATGCAGTTATTAAAAGTGCTGTATATAATCAAATTTCTACTTATTGCTGCAAATTATTAATAATCGTCATTATTGATGTGTTGCAGACGAATTACGCAGTTGTCCCCCTTGTGGCAAAAAGTAGAATGTTTGGATGGTAACATTAAGTTTGTTACCCTCGATCGTCAAATTGTGTAAGAAGAGTTAGAAGATATCAGATTCCAGTTTGTTTTTAATCACTTGGGTCTCTCCTGGTGACTGTTTTCCTTTGTCAACTTAGAGAGGACCCATCGGTTTATACGAATAGTCTAGTTTCTTATATACACTTAAAGGATCCGTTGCCATTCACCAATGAATATATTTTAAAATATATGAAAACAATTACGTAATTTTTTAAGCGTGATACTATAATACTCACTACGACTTGCTCTGCGTCCCTTGAAGGTACATCCAAAAGACGATGTGTACACTGTTGGTCGAGCACTTGCTTGGCTTGGACCTCCTAGCAAAATAAAGACATACGTTAACATTTTACTATAATCAAATCAATCAATGAAAAATTTCCATTTCCTCAAAATATATAGCAAGTTCTTTATAAAGAAAATAAATGTAAGCATATGTTATCAAGAGTAACACGACGAGTGCCACAGGTGGAGTTCACTCCGGTTTTTAGTGGGGTTTGTGTTGCTGGATCTTTAGTTTCTGTGTAATGTTTTGTAGACTGTATGTCCTTTTTCGTTTGGCCATTGTATTATATGTCCTTCGATTTACGGTTTCTGATTACCCCTTTGGTATCTTAGATTTACGGTTTCTGATTACCCCTTTGGTATCTTAGATTTACGGTTTCTGATTACCTCTTTGGTATCTTAGATTTACGGTTTCTGATTACCCCTTTGGTATCTTAGATTTACGGTTTCTGATTACCCCTTTGGTATCTTAGATTTACGGTTTCTGATTACCCCTTTGGTATCTTAGATTTACGGTTTCTGATTACACCTTTGGTATCTTAGATTTACGGTTTCTGATTACCCCTTTGGTATCTTAGATTTACGGTTTCTGATTACCCCTTTGGTATCTTAGATTTACGGTTTCTGATTACCCCTTTGGTATCTTAGATTTACGGTTTCTGATTACACCTTTGGTATCTTAGATTTACGGTTTCTGATTACCCCTTTGGTATCTTAGATTTACGGTTTCTGATTACCCCTTTGGTATCTTAGATTTACGGTTTCTGATTACCCCTTTGGTATCTTAGATTTACGGTTTTTGATTACCCTTTTGTTATCTTAGATTTACAGTTTCTGATTACCCCTTTGGTATCTTAGATTTGCGGTTTCTGATTACCCCTTTGGTATCTTAGACTTACGATTTCTGATTACCTCTTTGGTATCTAAGATTTACGGTTTCTGATTACCCCTTTGGTATCTAAGATTTACGGTTTCTGATGACCCCTTTGGTATCTTAGATTTACGGTTTCTGATTACCCCTTTGGTATCTTAGATTTACGGTTTCTGATTACTCCTTTGGTATCTTAGATTTACGGTTTTTGATTACCCTTTTGTTATCTTAGATTTACAGTTTCTGATTACCCCTTTGGTATCTTAGATTTGCGGTTTCTGATTACCCCTTTGGTATCTTAGACTTACGATTTCTGATTACCTCTTTGGTATCTAAGATTTACGGTTTCTGATTACCCCTTTGGTATCTAAGATTTACGGTTTCTGATTACCCCTTTGGTATCTTAGATTTACGGTTTCTGATGACCCCTTTGGTATCTTAGATTTACGGTTTCTGATTACCCCTTTGGTATCTTAGATTTACGGTTTCTGATTACCCCTTTGGTATCTTAGATTTACGTTTCTGATTACCCCTTTAGTATCTTCAACAAACTATGCTTATTGTCTAAATAATGACAAAGGAATCCGACAAATTGTTTGTTCAACTTATTTTGTCTTCTTGTCAAATTCAAAATATTTCATCTTAATCTGAGATTTTAAATTTCATTTAATATACTTGTCTGGTGTTTTTTTTTAACTGTATGAAGTAAAAAGAAATGCTTAGAAGAATATGGGAGAAATACACATACCTTTGCATTTTCCGCACATGTACGGACATTCATCTGGAACATTGTAGAATCTGGTACAATATGACTTAGGCCAATCTCTGCCACATACAAAGGAATCCTCTTGTGGACAATTTACTATAAAACAAACATACATTATATACTTTATTAAAAATCAGTTGAAATATAATTCTTAAATCATTGGAATATGCTTTTTATAGAGTCTATGATTCTAATATTTATGGTGAACATCAGTTCGTCAACAGTTTGAAAAATTATTATTCCGGATAAATGCATGGTATGTCTTAAAAACGATAAGAGACACACACAATTATGTTACAATAGTACAAAAACAATCATCAAACTTGGTCGATAAATAAACGCTCCACATACATAGAAAACGGTCTTTTTACACCATATGGCCTCTTGTTTCTGCGATTTGTTTCCCGACTGGAATATTAAAATATTTCCTCATATTTAATTTCAATTGGCTATCAGAGAGGAAGATTGAAATGTAAAAGTTACGGACGACGGTGACAGACGCAAAGTGATTACAAAACCTCGCATGACTCTTTGAATCAGGTGAGCTATAGATTAACATTGATATTTCTAATATCATTTATTAGGTCATACAATGTACACCTCCGTAGACATAAATGGCCTGAATAGAGATAGAAATGTTTATATATCTTAACAAGGTCTTGTGACATTTATTTGATTAATTATGCCATACAAGTGTCATAAAAAGGCCATAAGAGGTAATTATTATAGTATGACATGTATGTATATATACAACGGTGTAGTATTTTTTCCCTTTTATTTATTAGATGTTTTCGGAACAGACCAGTAGAAAAAAATGGCTGCCATGTTTTCTTAGTCAGATATTCATTGCTTAGATTACACATACTGATGTATTATAACATTGATTGATTGGGTTAGAGTTATGATGTTTAACGCTACTTTAAACAATATTTCATTGACATCATGGCGGTCAGTTTTATTGGTGGAGGAAACCGGAGAAAACTACCGACCTGCCGCAAGTCACTGTCAAACTTGATGACTTGATTGATTGATGTTTAGCACAACTTTAGCAGTATTTCAGCTATATCGCGTGGCGTGGTCATGATTGCATACTAATAGTCGAAGGAAATCATTTATTATAAGCATAATTTCTGCTATTATGAAAAATGGCACATTTTTCCGTAAATTAAATTTACTTACGCTGTTGACAAGTTCTACCTTTAAACACCTTTGTACAACGACACTGACAGGTGTCTGGGTCTAACGTACCACCGTTATAGCACACTGTTCCTTTACAGTCTACAAATAGATAATTAAATATGATGTGAATACGGCAATCTGATTGGCTGATCCGATTGGAACAACATTGGTTATACTTGATAATCTGGGTTGGTATTTTAACGTCGCCAACATATTCATTAGCCAACGACAAATTAAAATAATTAAAATCGAGGAATTATTATATTTTGTTGAAAAGAATAAATTATAAGGAATATGTTCAATTTTTGAATACTTTCATAAACCGCTAAGTGTATACTGCTTCAAACCAGGTTATATCGTATAACCTGTTAAAAAATTTAACATATTCCTTCAATAATATAACATTAAACACTAGTTGAGTACACCAGTGCAAATATTTGTGACGCTTCTTATGAATAAAAATGTAGATATATAATTGTGTACTGACCAGTAGTTTCTGGAATAACCTTCACCATGTACGCTCAAAGTTAGATTTGATTTTTGATTTGATTTTTGGTGTTTTAACGCCACTTTCAACAATATTTCAACTATATCATGGCGACCAGTTTTAGCGGTGGAGGAAGCCGGAAAGAACCATCGACCATGGGCAAGCAACTGGTAAACTTTAGCACTTGCAGCTGCGAGTCGAGTGCACCCTTTTTGTAATTTACAAAGCCGGGCGCGAACCCACGCCGTATTGATGATAGGCTTGTATGAGTTGTTAGATCCAACAACCTAACTCATTGAGCCACCCGGGCCCCCCTGAAAGTTAGAAAAAGGTTGAAAATATAAATAATTGATAATCTTCAGAGCAAGAAATGAAATGGGCCTAATCGTTGTAGCCAAAATCGGATAAAGTCACATGTGTTTGAGGAGGAGGTTAAGTTTATGATGCTTAACGCCACTTTCAACAATATGTCAATTATATAGTGGCGGTCTTCGGAGTTTAGTTTTAATAATAATGTTATTAAGGTTTCGTATCTGATCTTCTGGAACATTGTGTCTGTCATGGTAACATCATTTGGTTACATTATTGTTATGTATATAATTGAGTGTTTAGATGTTTTCGTATTAATAAAGATCTTATATTACATTCATAACTGATAATTAAGCATTCAGTAGTGTTGTGTGAACCAGTGTTTGTATTCACATCTTTTTTCTTTAGGGTTCTGGTGTTTAACGCCACTTTCAACAATATTTTAGCTATATCATGGCGGTCAGTTTTATTGGTGGAGGAAACCGGAGTACCTCCGAGAAAACCGCCGACCTGTCGCAAGTCGTTGACAAACTTTATCACATAGTGTTGTATAGAGTACACCTCGCTTGAGCGGGATTCGAACTCACAACGTTAGCGATGATATGCACTGATTGCATAGATAGTTGTAAATCCAACTACCATACGGCATACGATGACCACCATGACAGTCTCTTCTTTCTTTCTTTTTTTTTACATATAACTGCTATGTAAATAGAATATAGATATATAGATATTTATAAACTCATACAGACCACATTAAACATTGTTGATAATTAATGTCGATATGAATGTGTTTATTATTTGTACGTAATGTGTAAGTACATAATGTTATTGTATACATTCTGTTACACATTACGGAAAATATGGCATTCCACCTTACATTGGATAATTTAGTTTATTAAACATCTTAGAAATGGGATTGTGTTGTGGTGTTTAACGCCACTTTCAACAATATTTCTAATATATCGTGGGGGTCAGTTTTATTATCCGGAGAAAACCACCGACCCGCCTCAAATCACTAAAAAACTTTATTACATAATGTTGAATCAAATATATCTCGCCATGAGCGGGATTCGAACTAACAACTATAGTAGTGATGATTGCATAGGTAGTTGTAAATCCAACTACCATACGATCACTACGGCTCCTTAGAAATGCTTCATAATCTTTAACATATAAAGGATAGTGGTACTTGGTGATTTCTGTATTTGATTTGATGATGTCTTATAAACAAATACTTCGATGTGTATTGATAAATTGTATAATTACTGCACAAAATGGGGTCTCCAAATAAATATGAAAAAGACCAAATCAGTTGTATTTAACAATACAGGAAAACTCCACGATAAAATATTTAATGTAAATAATGTACCTATTGAAAGAGCAAAGGGGTATAAATATTTAGGAGTATATCCAAGTTCAAGTGGAAGCTCTGCAGAAGCTAAAGAAGATTTGTATAAGAGGGGATTGAAAGCATTGTTTAAATTTAAAAAGAGTTTTAATTTATATAAACCGAAAATAAAAACACTTTTACACATGTTTGACCACACTGTAACACCAGTGCTATTATATGTGAGTGAAGTATGGGGAACATCAATGGTCAATAAAATTAATAAAGAAGAGCGTGTTCTGTTTAATTTGAGTAAAAACATGAAACAAGAAAATGTACATATTAATTTTTGCAAATTTTCTCTAGGTGTAGGCAAGAGAACAACAAACATAGCTGTTTTAGGGGAGCTGGGACGATATCCATTATTACTTGAAGTAATTTTAAATATATTCAGGTATTTTAAATATTTATTAAAATCTGAAGATGTTCTTTTATCCGAGGCCCTAAAGGTCTCTAAATCATTAAAATCTTTGAACATAAATAGCTGGTATGGTAGTATAGAAAGCTTGATGCAGTACATTAATATAGATGTTAAAAAAGTTAAAAATATGAAAATAGACTTGAAATCTTTAATTTACAGCAAATTAAAACAAAAATATAATTTTGTATGGAGATCTGAAATTTATGATGACAGAAATAATAAACAGGGGGGTTATAAATTAAGAACTTACAGACTATTTAAAGATAATATTTCATTAGAAAAATATTTACTAATACTAAATGAGGATGAAAGGAGACTACTTACTAAGTTCAGAGTAAGTGTTCATAATCTAGAAATCGAAAAAGGAAGATATATAGGAGTAAAAACAGAAGATAGAATTTGTAAATTATGTAACACTGGGGTTGAAGATGAAACCCATTTTCTTCTTCAGTGTCCTGTTTTAGAAAACAAGAGAACCCAAATTATTAATAATAATAAAAATTTGAATACAAATTTCAATAATCTGCTAAATAAATTAAAATTAATATGGTTAATGTCATCAGAAGATAATTTTATAATTAAGAACACTAGTTCACTACTATGTTCTCAAAGGAAATTAAGATAGATTGAAAAAAATAAAAATAATAATATTTAATAATAAATAAAATATTAATAATATTAATGAAATACTGTTCATAAAAAAAAACAACAACAAAAATACACTATATGTATGCTATAACTATACTGAATATGAGTCACTGGTGGTTCTCCCATACTAATATTAATAAAATATTACACTTATACATGGTGTGCAAGTAAATATCTGGAAATTATGTAAGATCACCATGCAGGGTCAGATTTTATTATTGTATTTATTCATTTGTTATATTGTCCTTCTTTCTTTCTTTGTTGTAAAACCAATCAAACCAATCAATATGAAATCAAATGTATGTAATTCCCTTAATTATTCTGCTCAATATTGGGCGTCATGATTGACAATAAAAGATTTGTATTGTATATATGTAGATGTTTAAAATGTATCTTTTTGATATACACAAGGACGGTCGTGATTGCATGGTAGTTGGATTTACATTTACATATGTACATCATTGCCTATTGCAATCAAAAAGCGGTAGGGTTCAATGATGACGGTATTTGTAAGAATATTTCATCTCTGGGAAATGCAATTGTATACACAAAATACAGTATCGCCCTTTCACACTGCTTTTAAGCTGGGTTGTTGCTCACTTATGTCACTGTTAAATATGGAAAACAATAAATGCGATGTTCCTTTAGTGTGTGGGTAGGTTTAGTTTTAGTTTAAACATATTTTTATTTGCTAAATATAATAAATAGGGATCGGACACAAGTTTTTCCAACTTATGAAGTCTTCTCCCGAATACAATAATTTACAATATGGATTAGCATGCGCAATGAAATGATATATGTATATAATAGCATATAGTTAAATATACAACGAATGATTATATACAAAAACATAGGTTTAGACAATATACGAAAAAAAAAGAAAAAAAAAAAAGAGAATAAATACTTTTGGAGATGTGTGTTGGTTCTTTAGATCATTTAGACAATTGTAAATCTTTTGGAGTTTTTAATATATTTAAAAGCATGCTTATAAATAGTTATATTTTCTTGATATGTTAGGAGGTCACTTCCTGTTGTCATTAGATTTACATCAATATTAATGTTAGAAGGTAGCCAGTTAAGACTATTAAATATTATTTCCCTATTTGTATATTTATCACAATCAAAAAAGATATGGTGAGAATTTTCACATGGTGCGCCACAGTTACAGGAAGCATTTGATAAAATTTTAACTTTACATCAATCGTAATTCAAGAAGGATGCATTGCAGCGAAGCTGTGTTAGAATTTTATTTAGTTTTCTCGGACCATAAGAATAGTGTCTCGGAATTGGCATTGAGATTGAACTGCGGATTGCCTTTTTAAATTTAGATAATGTGTCAAGATTACGCACTGAAAGATTAAGGTTATTCCATTCCCTTACTGTAGCTGAAACGAAAGAATCTCTAGTTAAAGATAGTCTACAGAATGGAACAATAATATCGTTGCCATTTCGAAGGGGATAAATAGTCGTACTTTGGATTGTTGGGGTGAATAAGGTCGAGTAAATAAGAGGATGTGCTACCGTTTTGGATATCATATAATAATTGGAGCTTTCTCCTAGTTCTTCTTTCTTCCAATCTCTCCCAGCCAGTTTCTCTATATAGATATTCTGTGTTGGTAAAGATTGGAAGTCCGGTGATAATTCTAGCTGCCTCCAACTGTAGCCTTTCCAATTTGCACGAATTAGACACCACAGTTGTCCCAGATCTCACATGCATACTCAAATATTGGTCGAATGTAAATTAAGTATAATTTCTCTAAATTTTGTCTATTTAATTATATTTCAATTTACGCAAAACACATATGTGTTTAGAGACACTTTTTATTAAATTGTCTACATGTTTATTCCATTTTGCTTCCTCGCTAAATGTTATCCCCAAATGTTTATGGTCAGATGTAAGTGGAATTAATTGTGTGGGTAGGTGTAGATAAATGTTACAGAAAACCTCTCATCTTTATTTACATTCATTCATGTATTATGTTTTACTAATATGAAGAATCTTCCTATTACCATGTCTTTGCTGTTATCTAATTCGCTTCGTTGCTCGAAAATATCATCCGTTCGTCTTATATACTCAATATCTATGTCTAACACTTTAATTAATATCATCAATTGAATTATTTTTAATTACCACATTGTCCGTTGACACAGGAGTGAGGACATTTAGAACATCGTGGTCCAGATGTATACGGCACTGCTAAGTTGGACTGCCTATAATAATAAATAAACAATGTATAGATCAATTATAGACATACAATACGATTTTCGACGTGCTTTTTATATCTCCACGAATTACCGGAAAACGCATGAAAACGTCTACGCTTCCGTAATTTCTGAAATGATTGATTGTTTGATTGTTGTCAAGTGAACAGTATTTGACTTATATTCATAATGAGAAGACGTTAACAAGAAATTATCAATGGTTCCATTGGTCCTATTGGGTTCATTCTTATATCGGAAACATTAAAGCTATATGCTGTAGGGTAATTTGGACAGGAGTTTGTCTGATGGATTCAAAAGAATGAAAAAAAAACCCCGCACACGACGAGTTTCTGCAATTAATTTCATTAGTTATAGGTAAGCTCAAAGTCAGATTTGAAAAAGTAATATGACCTAAATGTGCTCGGGAGAGAGAAAACCATAGGGCATGAGTAAGATAGTCAAAATTGGCTAAAGCACCTAATATATGTTATACAATACGAACATGTTAGATTTAGTAAATGATATGGAAATTATATTGTGATCCCAGATCTTTTTTTCTATTAAAACGATAAGATTAACAAATGATGGCTGTTTTGCACACCACAGAAAGTGGTTGATAATTTGATACCAATTTTACAGTTATTATAGACCAAACTTTCGTATCAATACAAATATAAATCTTTACACTTTGCGTTTCGTCGTTATATGAATCTTTTCTAACATTACAAAAAGGCAATCGACTATTTACATACGAAATTATATATATTGAAGCTTATATTGTTGTATGTGTGTATTCACTGAACACGTTTAAATAAATTTACCCTGCTGCATAATCACAGACGTAATATCTCTTGTACATAGAATTCTGACAAACAGCATACCCACAGCCAACCAAATAGGTACCATTTTGCACTATCTGCAAATAAAATGGAAAACAAGTTTTACAAAGAACAAGCTATTCTTACAATTAACATGTCTACAGTCTCAGTGCTGTAATATTACTTAAAAGGGACGTCTTTGAAATCATTGCAACTTTCTGATTTTCTCCCTAACAGAGAAAGAAACAATTGAAAGTGATGACCTGAACATATATTTAACCCGTTCCCGGATTGGAATTGAAAATAAGAAATTAATGTTTCAGATCATAATGAGAACAACATTAACTTCCTCTATATGACGACAAGCTTAAAGTACTTAAAGAGGTTGGATCGTATTGTTCCTGTGCATCTTTTTCGCGCATGGCAGTCGCGAGCATTTCATCATAAATGCTGGAAAATAGTGGAAAAGTAAGATTAACTGCTTGAAAACAAATTATCCCAAAACTATGTGAACACTTTTATAAAAAAGTTATCCTCTTTAATACTTATTCCCATGCCACTTGACTGTCTTAAAATCGACATATTGACCTCGGTGGCCCTATTTTTTTAAAAGCTTGTTTCATTCTATATACAACTGAGCACATTATAAGCAAAAATGGGGAACTTGGTATTTCTGGCAACATAGTTATGAGCAAAAGACTGTTGTATTATTTTTTTGGGATTTTTCCTATCTCAGGTATTGCAAAATTACTTCAGAGTATTCCTGTTAGCACTTTCTTTTGAGATTATGCAAGATATTTGCAGAAGACCTGTTAATTCATCATTGGTAGAGATCCAAAGTTGGTACCAAAGATGGGCGACTAGCAAAAAAGTTAGTTCGGTGACCTATGCTAATTTTTTTGTTTTTTCAGCCCAGAACATATGTACCTATTATCAGGCAAAAAATTGAGAACTTGGTATTTCTTTTTAAAATTTTATCCAATCCCCTTAAGATTAATGAATAGAAACCGTTTGAGGCAGGGGAGACAACTACGAGTATTCTTTTATTTTTGGATATTAAATTTTACCTGTGTAAAATGACCAATCTTCTTCCAACCTCCATGGCCTAAATAGGAATCAGGTTCTGCGCCATACTTCCACATTGATATCTCATCATACCACATCTGTACAGCTTTCTTCCAAGAACGATAACCTCCGGCAACATTCTGTCCAATCGTCATTCCTATTGCTACAACATTATTGAAGAATTTGATTTATAATTGGTTGGGTTTTTTTTCGTATACGCGGACGGAAAAATGTGCAATCACGAGGTGGCAAAACTTACTTTCAAGAACAAAATATATTATAAAAATTATAACACACGAAAACACACGAACAAAGGGCAAGTGTAAGCAATGAGATGACAAATTGACGTTCAAAAATTGTTCCTTTACAGAGGAAATTCTATACAAAATATGAAATATTGATAAAAATGTCTGAACATTAATTCAGATTTCTACGATAGCCGACTTATTTGTGAATACAGTTTTTAACAGCTATATTAAAAGATTAGAGCATTTAATTTAATTATTTTATATGCTAAATTTCTGAATGTGCATGGATACTAATCAAAATGACTGTTTACATCTTCCAATACAAGCATTATTGAAGTGTAGTATCAACACAATAGTATACAAATACAAATAGCTTCACTGTCAATCACGACGGCCTTACAACGCAGTAAAACCAACATGAATTGATAGAATATATGAATACTTTCACTGGCAAAAAGTTTCCAACCTTATATTTCACCGGTTTTATAATGTTTTCTATTGAAGAAGTTTTTGTTTGTGTCATGTATGTAAAATCATCGTTTCATCGCATTGATTATTTTTCTTATAGGTCTACTTCTTATTTCTAATTTGTGCTCAATATAAAAAATATATTGTATTTCTTCAAGGCACTTGCAGAAATTGGGGTCAGTATTTTCAACAAAAGGTATATAGTGTATATTGTATATGTATAGTAGTTCGATAGCATAGGAATCGTATCGGTGGTGTAAAGGTCAGCGTGCTCGCCTCAAATGTGGTAGATCGTCATTTCGACCTCTGTTCGGGTCAATCGGAATAATGTGTCCTAGTGAAGCGACTTGTATACCCGCTAGAACTGGAAACAAATCAACTCAGCGTGTTGGTCTAGTACTAAGCGAACATATCTCATCGAAATGTAACTTGCGCTCGACAAGATTTTGTTGACAATTTGCTGACTGGTTGCTAAGCAACGATACTGTAAAAAGTTAACTCATTAGGAAAAGTATAAAAATAGTAACAGTAAAAAATGTTTTAAAATAGAATAGATTAAAATTTATAATTGAGTTAATAACATGAAAAACAAACAAAAAAAACACACTGTCGATACAACAATAAATTCAAATATCAAATACGTAGAAATAGTCAAAATTGACACCCCCAACAACACAAATACATGACCACTTACTTTTTTTAGGTTTGTACAGGCACTTAAATAAAAAGTGGCGGGGTTAAACTATATTTATCGATCAACACCTCTTAGCGAAATGATGCGGTCATGCAAGTTAGGAATGCAAAAGATTAAGTGGTTATGGATATCATATTGCTTGTATCAGTATAAAGAATCCGAAACAAGGCACAGTTAATGTAAGATAAATATTGTGTCTTCGTCAATTTATTCCATTAACGTTTCTACATTTATCTTTCTACTGTTAGCAGAACAAAATATATATAATTGGATTGTGAAACGCGAAAGTCTTTTTAAACTACCAATAACTGTTTGAGACACACTGATAATGTTTTATAGACAGCTAAATTGACTTAAGTGTACGCTTTTCAATACAGATATCAATTTAAGATGTGAATTTACACTAAAGACAGATATTAAAAGTGGAGCAACGATTGAAAACACTTTAGTGTCCTTTTTTGCTCAAGTTCTTGAATTACATTCCTGTTTTATGAAAATCAGATCATGAAGATATTTGTTGCCATGTCAATTAAACAGAAAACTGATATTTTGTGGAAGGATATTAAACTCGGCCATTTATGGTAACAAACACACTGGAGAATCTATCCTTCAAATCAATACATGATGCTCCACTTTTTTCATTAACCTTTAAATATTTTTTATTAACTCGAATGCAATATTTCTCATGTAGCATATTTGTACATACTTATCATGATTTTCATAATGTTTATTGTTTTCTATTGCTAGGTTACCATAGAATTAAATTCTTACATGGCACATTTCGTTCAGTATCGTGTCCTGCTTTACACTGGTTAGCCCATTTTTGAGCTACTGCAGCTAGTCTGTCGTCCCATTTCTAAAATTAAATTAAATTGTAATTATGATTTGCTTCAGGGGGGCCGTCGTGGTCATGATCGTATTGTAGTTGAATTTACAACTATCACCACTAACGTTGTGGGTTCGAATCCGGCTCAGGCAAGGTGTATTAGATACAGCATTATGTGATAAAGTTTGTCCATGACTTACGACATATCGGTGGTTTTCTCAGGGTACTCCGGTTTCCCCCATCAAAACAACTGACCGACGCGATATAACTATGAATATTCATGAAAGTGGCGTTAAACATCATAACCCTGATTTCCTTCATCAATACACTTTCTTGTTTACAAATATGTTTTTTTTTTAAATTAAATTATCCGATTTCTGCAGTAATAATAATAACATCATAAGTTCCCGTGTAAATAAGAAAAAAATTACGATGTCAAGGAATAAACAGCATTACATAACATCAAAGTCTAATAAAGATAGTAATATAGATTAATAACATTAAATCAAAGATCGTGTAACACGAACACCTGCAAAACAAATATAAAATGTATAATAATATTAGACCACTCCATTTCAAATTGCATTTATGTACGAATTGTGGTTGTCCGTCACGACTGACGTTAACCACGTGTCGTTACATTATTTACATACTAATTGACGCGAATTCATCTGTGAAGGGTACAACTCGTTTGTCTGATCTTGATCTCAAGGGATAATCACAAGTCCTAATTCGAAGAAGAACGGACCCCACAATGGGCAAGGGAATAAAGCAAAAAGAAAAACAATGGTCGATAAAATACAGTACAAAAACTAGATATTGAGCAACACGACCGCACTAACAAACTTTTGTGATCTCAGGTTTTTCGGAATGGTAAACAGTTCGTTCGGTATTCACCATCAATTTTATTTTTAGATATTACATGCGCGCGCACATATCATATTTCGTATATAGCTGAAAACCAAAAACAACACATTCAAAATGTTAATGTATTGCTTACTTCCAATATCAAGGTTATGTGACGTTCCAGCAATATCTGAACAACAATATATGCGTAGTACACATACACAATTATTTAGAAAGGATATAAATAGGAATGAAGATGAATGAATATCCAATGTTACATTTAGACACAAATTAAAGTAAAGAGAAGGAACAGCTCTGTTATTGCTGTTGCACCGTCACAGTAGGTCAGCAATAGTGAGCATAACTCATACACTAACATGTGTGTGAAAAAGTCATTATCATGCAGTTGAGCGCTACTCTTTACTTCTGCCGATAAACGCTACATATGGTCATTTTTGTCGCTGTGATAAGGGTAATAACAAAATTACCGAACTCCGAACAATCTTGCAAAGGGAAAGTCAAAACTCATAAGTATATAAACAGACAAAATCAGTCAACAATCGAAAACTGTGAAAACCGTAATGAACCCGACTTGGTACAGGCATTTCTAAAGAAATGGTGGGTTGAATCAGATTTTAAAGCGCCAAACCTCCCGCTTTCATTACGGCTCATTTCACTTAAAATTTTATTTCCTAATACATGCTCTTGTCAACACAAATTAGTTAGCTTTATAGTGGCCCCTCTGTCGATACACGCTACAGATGGGCATCTTTGTTGTTGTGGTATTGTTTCATGTATATAACTGTATTTCCTAATGCATGTTCTTATCAGCACACATTACATGTAGTTAATTTAATAGGTCGTTGCACTAAGAAATCAGTACAGATTGATCTTGAAGGACAATTAAGATAAGGACAGACAATTAATAAAACGTGGAGAACGAAATGAGAACAGTTTGTCAATATTTGCATAAATGCCAACTCGTCAATTAAACAAATGGAACGAATTACTGTTGTAACATTGTTAGATAGTTAAACAGTTGTACGCTTTACAAGACGTTGTAATTGCAACTTTCAAATTTATTGCTGAATTTATCTGTTTTCGCTTTGTTCACATTCTTTACAGAAGTTATTACGGAATAAAGTAAAAAAAATGTTGACACATATGCGTTGTCTTCATGTATGTTTTATTGTCGAAATATACATTTCTCCCAAACTTTTAATTCCTCTTTCATGAAAAATGTCATAAAAACGAGACGAATAAACTGGGTTGATGTCAGTAATGTCAATTTCTGAAATTAAATTGGTTTTATTTTATTTGAAAGTAAGGCTATACATTTAAAGACATGAATTGCATCCAGACAATATGTCTATATTTAATGTGGATGCGTCAGTCAATAAAGAAAACTTTGTTATATCGGATTTTACTCTCTCCTTATCTTTAAGCGCTCCAAGATATCTTCTTTTCTCTAATCTTTCCATAAAAAACAACACACAGGCCCTCATAAGACATTCCTCCCATCATAAAAAGTTGCTGCAAACATTACCGTAAAGGTAATTAAAAATTAAATACATAATTAAAAATGATATCGTAATACATACCAGTTTAACGAGGTCTGTAGCTGGAGGTTGAACTTGTCCCCTTAATCTGTTGTGATGTCGAAGAACAAGTATTTTGTCCAATTCTGAAATGCCACTACTTATAACATTAGGATTGTCGTGTTTACACATAGTATGACCAGACAAGGCAGAGTATTCAGAGGTACATGTATTCTGAAATAAAGCAAATAAGTAGTTAAATATTGGAACTTTGGCAACTTAAACTTCAGTAGTTTGTGTAACTGATAGAGCAGTAACTGCTTATCCCTCCGCAGCACCCGAGTTTACCCTCGGTGTAAAACATCTTTATCTTGTTCTGTGTAGTGTTGTGTAGATCACTGTTTATCTTTTTGTTCTTTTTTCTATTATCCATTGTATTATCTGCCCTTTGATTCACAGCTCCTGATTACCTTTTTGGTATCTTCAAGCTTAAATTTTTCCTGCACTGTTATTATTTTTATTTTAAATTATTGTTTGCTAACATACATATCATCTGTGAAGACTAAATACATACATATTTAATGATACAACAGATATATGTAATACATACAATTAATGAACACTCTAGAGGTTATGGTGTCTAACGTCACATTAAGACATATTTCAGTTATATTGTGGTTGTCAATTTGATTGGTGAAGGAAAATGGAGTACTCGGAGAAAACAACCGACTTGTCGCAAGTCACTGACAAACTTTATCACATAGCGTTGTATCGATTACACCTCGCCATGAGCGGGATTCGCACTCACCACATTAGTAGTAATAGGCAGTGATTGCACTCTAAACAACGATATAAGTATAAATATAGTGCATTGTATCTACCACGGATACTTCTTATAAGTACAATAACAGTGGAAAGTTGCACTGAATATATTATGGCCGTCTCTAATTTGTTGTTAATCACCATTTTTTTCTCTCAAAAGATCATCACTACATACCTGAGATCTGTGACCACGTTTTGCTGCAGATTGAATTTTTGGTGGGTCACGTGGTATAAGCATATCCGGTGGAAGTGTTGGTTCGTGTCCGTGTTCTGCATAATTTGGTTGTGGTGTTGGTGGATGATCAGGTGGTGGCATTTCATATAAAGCTGGTGGAGTGGGTAACATTGACTTTGAAAGCCCAAAAAGGTCTATGCCTGTTGCTTTAGTAACACCATTTAATGATCTTTGGGTTGTCTTTGCAATAAAATCCCATAAGCTATGGAAATCTGCAATATTATTTTAAAATGTGATGATATATACCATAATGAAGCCGTCACCAATATCTTAAGTAATGCAATACACAATTTCGCTCATTTTGTCACTATTTAAACTTAAGCACGGTCAGATCAAAGCATGGAGTCGAGCAGTAAACCGATTAGTACATTGCTGCATACAGGATGGTGCTAGATGTGGCGGGGCAGCGTTATGGACTGGGTCTCAGTAAAGTCCGAAATTGTTTTTTTGTAGAATGTTAGTAAGGCACGGAAGTATAGGAATACAAGTTGGGTTCATCATGTTGCTCACATATTAAGGAACCACCTCTATGTAAAAGTTGTTCAGCACGATAACTCCCAACTCAAAACTGAAATAATATCGAAGGATTTTCGAAACGGACAAAAGATGCTAACAAACAATGTTCATCGCCTTTACCCGATATGTCACCAATTGAACATATCCCTGATGTGTTGGACGGAAGGTATAAGAACATGATAACTGGGTCGACCACTCCTGAGGAAATGCGCAGATGTGGTGATTAACCTGCATCATTGTTTCGACGCGTCTCCCTTGTATATAATTTATTTAAGCAAGTGATGGACGTACCAGTAACGTAAATAAGGATAATAACAAAATTACCGAACTCCGAACAATCTTACAAAGGGAAAGTCAAAACTCACAAGTATAAAAACAGACAAAATCAGTCAACAACCGGAAAACTGTGAAAACCGTAATGACCTTGACTTGATACAGGTATTTCTAAAGAAATGGTGGGTTGAATCAGATTTTAAAGCGCCAAACCTCCCGCTTTCATTACGGCTGATGTTTCATATTTGGTCTCTGTCGCATATACTATGACATAAAAATGGTGGAATATGTTGTTAATATTTCAACAAATTTGTTCATTGTGATTAGTATAATTTTGGTAATATGTTACGCTGTCTGCTTGAGGTATTTCACAAATCTTCCTGGGAAATACATGCCCTATAAATCATGTTGCATGAATTTCCTTATAAACATTATTTTTCGTCTAGATTTATGATGGCACACACCGACTTTTACGATTAGTCAGTAGCTAAAACGATAATCACTTATCTTTGAAATCTGATACAACTTTAACAAAATTGTGTTGCAGGACATTCTCTTAAGAGATTTATTTGAAATAAACTCATCTTTAAAACTGAAGTGGAGCAGCTTGAATTACTTTTGTTTTATTTTCCAATGTTTAATGTATAGTCATATTGTCTATCACTGTTAAAATTTGAGAAATATCATAGACGGTTTGATTGTTTACTAGAAGTATTTTATTGATATAAGGCTATAACTTCATAAATAAACAAGCAAAAACATCATCACCTTTTCTTCGTCATACATAAAACCTGGTCATGTGGAAAGGCTGTTGTTCTAACAGATATTTTAATGTACCACACTATTATACATCATTTAGGACAAGTATATGTAATGTAGTTTCCTGCTGGCTGCAATGAACCACATATTTGGTTGTTTACCTTTAAGTTTACTTCCATTTGTGTTGTATTTTCATTAGCTTACTAGTACCTATCTTAAACAAGTACAAATATACAATTCGCAAATTCAATGTAATTCAAAAGTTTTTTTGTCAGCAGCTATCAAACTAATCATAGTAGGTACAGCAAGCTCTGGAATATCATCTGAGAGATATATACTCCATATGCAAGTGCTGTTAAAATATTGCCACATATAAATGGAATGGTCAAAATGGGAAAATTGAAATAATCTCTTTAACGTAAAGTTTCGGTCTTATCCGCCCTTCACTGTCAAATTTGAGGTGTATGTCAAGGTATGAAGCAGACTGTCTAGCTGTATCTGTGGTAACCTTTATTTCAAACTCAATGAGATAGATTCGAACAACAAAATCACAAAACCTAGAAATTTTTAGTAAAAGGAAAACATCTATATAGCGGAACATGAAGCTAAAGGCTTGTGCTAACTTCTGTTTGCTTCCCTTGAGAAGCCCGTGCATAACGTCAGCCTCAAGTCGGTGAGAAGGCCGATTGTCGGTTGAAAAACAAGTCTATCAAATATAACAAATATGTTATCAATCAGCAACTCCAGCATTTTGATATCAGTTTCAGAAAACTTTTATTACAATGGAATGTTTGTGCAAGTTCCACTCCGAAAGAACTTGTTCTCAACTTCCGATTTTTATTTTTTTTATTTATTTACATTTTGTGTTTTATTTTTTTTTTGTGATAATCAGACTCATTCGGGATTTTGATTGGAGTTAAACCTTAATTGAAATATCAAGGTGATCCGAAAAGATATGAAACTCTATCAAGGCGAAAGCAAATTTATGACATTCTCACGGGTCACAAACATTACACCCTGAGCGGGGTATAACATTCCGTGCAAATCATTAGATTTGAAATTAGCTGATGAGAGGGGTTAGCGGTGTCTTCCCATTTATCCAACTTTTGAAAATCAGGTATTCCCATTCATCCAACTTTTATTTTCTTACCTGTAGGATTGTTTATTTATCATTAATTAGATGTTTATTTGACCAAAATACCTGATAATTCGTTCCGGTACATGTATATGTATAAGGGTTAAATTAATGAAAAAGGGGGGGGGGAAGTTATATTTAATTTCAATTTTGCACATTGTAATAATTAGCTTATATTATATATCATTATAAAAGAAAAGGGGGAAGTTATAATTTGCATGTAAATAAATGTCAAGTTTTGAAAACTATCTATTTACTCAAAGTGAGTTTTAGGATAAATTTAAAGTGCAAAGTCAAATTTTAGCTCATAGAACTCGTTTAACACCGCCACTTGTTATTCAAGTGAGTGTACCAACTTTTTAATTGAATTAAACGGTGATGTATATGTGTGTTAGTGATATCCATTTAGCGTCCGATTCTACGAATTTTCCCGATTTGATTTTGGATTCTGACGGTTTGGTATTTGTTGTTGTTGATTTTTTCCAATTTTGATATCATTTTAATACTACATAATACCATCACTATTATAGACAAAGGTCATAATAACACAAGCAATATTCAAAGAAGAAACATATGTATTCATCGACCCCGTTACGCCTCTGGTTTGTCTTATTATTTGAACTTTTCTTATCATTATCTTCTACATGTCACCAATTTCAACAAAACCGCAACCAATGCATTTGTTAAACCGACAATAAAAAAACTAAATGGTGTTTATAAAATACTTCAGAATTCCATTTTTTAATTGATTTATGACATATCTTAATCATAAATTTTAATTACTTTATAATTCAAATTTAATAAACATGTTGATATCGTTCAATTTATCACGACTTCAGACTAGATGTGCCGAGCACGATTAATTAATATGTTTATCATCACTTGATTACGAAAACAATAAGGTAACTCTCAAGTCTTATGTTTGTCTCTTAACCCAATTGTCTAACCCTACTTTACAATGTCATGCCATTCACCCAAAACAGTTTATAACACCTTACACTAGCTAATTAAATAAGTAAGTGCCTATGCAATAATGCCATCATGCTTCACAAATAATTGTAAAACTCTCTTGAACCAATTTCGCTTCTTAGAAATTATTAGCTATTGAACAGATGGCGTATTCTCAATTGCTGTTATCTCATTTTAAATGGTATTATCAATATCTGAAAGTCGTTAATCACCCATTATCAATTATTAGCTATATCATCGTAGTTAAACTTTTAATTACATTTCAATTATTTGAGGTTTGTGCACCACTGATGATTTTAAATAACAGAAATATTAATCTGGTGCATTAAATCATTTGTTTTTCTCTCACTGATGTTTTTAATTTTGAAAATATATTCACTATAAGAGTTCCAGGATAAATTTGCACACTCAATGCGTCGTGCTAACTAAATTTGATATCTACGTTTTAATTTTTATACATGTTGTTTCCAACAATGCATACTGTATCACATCTTTAGTTCTACTATAATTGTGTTTACAGTTGCATGCAGCCATTACGTAATTAATTATTTTTTAGTACTGCAGCTTAAATATGGCTCTATGACACCAGCATGAGGTCTTAGTACGCATATTGACCCACACTGCTGGTATATGCGATAGATAAATTGTATCAAATGAAATTATAAACACATTGTTCACTTGAAGAACGCTTAATTTGCATTTTACTTCAAAAGATATACCAATAATTCATATGATCATTTTTTTGTAATCTTCACATTTATATTTATTTAAAAATGTAGACCTACAATTTCAGAGTAATTATCCGATATTCGAAATGCCACTTGCATGAAACGATAACGTTTTGGAAAAAAATGTTAACTCATTATGGGAAGCGTACAGTTGACATTGCCAAAACCCTGATGCCTTTGGACGACGGGCAGTCACATATAATCACGAGAAATATCTATTATTGTAATTTTATGTTAGCTCTGACTTTAAGTAGGATCATATCTTAAAAATAATTAATTACAGCTGACATATTTTAAATTTTGTGTATCTATTTAAATTGATATTTCTAATTTAGTATGATAGATGTTGACGGAAATTGCTCGGTATTTGTTAAACTACATTAATTTAGTTTAAATTAAGTGACAGGACGAATATTTATTATATATATTTAACTTTCAATACAAAAACGAATTGTTATCGGGGGAAATATTTTAGGAACGAAAATTTAAAATCAGGCTAAAAATAATTAACACAAATTGTTCTGACCTTTTAAGTCTTACATAAATAAATACCTTATAAACCAAAATACCAAATCCACGACAATTATGGAACATTGTCGCTATATGTATAAAATCTAGTCACCATGTTTTTGTGCCGGGTCATAGTCTCCAGACAAGTACTGGCTTAAAGTGACCATGAAGAAGACATCTTTAAAATTGTATTTGGAATTGCTTGAGTATTATTTCTTACGTTTATGCATTTTATATTCAGAGACACCTTGTGCATAATCTTTTTGTAAAATGCATTTCGTTTTTCTCATCTACTACATCCCGATTTCTGTTAAATAAATGAACTAATCCATTGTTTGTTTGATGGTGTTTAACGCCACTTTGAACAATATTTCAGCTATATCGCGGTGATGAGTTTTATTGGTGCAGGAAACCAGAGGACCCGGAGAAAACCACCGACCTGTCGGAAGTCACTGACAAACTTTATCACATAATGTTGTACATCTCGCCCTGATCGAGATTCGAACTCAGAACATTAGTGGTGATAGGCACTGATTACATAGGTAGTTGTAAATAAAACTACCATACGACGGCACCTTATGTTCTTTCTATATCAAAATGCAGAATTGTAATTTACTATTTGTTTTCTTCGAAAAAAAAAATTGATGTACATTGATGTAATGATAAAAACGTAGATGCGCACGACGCGTTTCTGCAATAACTTTCGTCAGGTACGATCATAATATAAAAAAACACTGGAAAGACAAATAATTTAAAATTCCTTTGAGCAAGTAGACAAAATGGCCTAAACAGCATAGCCAAAATAGCATCTACGCCATACCCATGGAAAACGATTACATTGCATTAACTGCTGATTATATGATTGTTTATTTCCAACTCCAAGGTGTCCAGAACAAATATATCTATCGTACGAAGTAATTAAACTTTTATATCGCTTTCGGGGCTGTCGTGGCCGTGATCGTATGATAGTTGGATTTACAACTACCTGTGCAATCAGTGCCTATCACCACTGACGTTGCGAGTTCGAAACGCGTTCATGGCGAGGTGTACTCGATATATCATTACGTGATAAAGTTTGTCAGTGACTTGCGACAGGTCGGTGGTTTTCTTGGACACCAAACTTGTGTCATTTTACAAAAACTTTACAGACCATTGCAGCACTGGTGTATGTAATAACATACGGTGTTACAACAATCTTGCTATATTCAATTCCCCATAGTTGTTTTCAAACGTTTTCGGGTCCGTCGTGGTTGTATGGTAGTTAGATTTACAACTACCTGTGCAATCAGTGCCTATCACCACTAGCGTTCGAACCCCGTTCATGGCGAGGTGTGTTCGATACAACATTATGTGATAAAGTTTGTCAATGACTGCCGACAGGTCAGTGATTATCTCCGGTTTCTTCCACCAATAAAACTGACCGCCACGATATAGCTGAAATATTGTTGAAAGTGGCGTTAAGCACCATAAACCAACCAATACTATTTGCTAATGGCATCTTTGGAAACTTGACTTGCGTCATTTTACAAAACCTTTGCAGACCCGTACCATGGTGTAGGTGATATATATGTAATAGCACACACAGTATTACAGCAATCGTGTTATATACAACTCCTAAGAATTGTTTTCAAACGTTTTTATGTCGATATAGTACGGAACGAATTATAATTATTATTTCAACAGTATTCAAATATGATCTAAAAGCATACACAATTATCTGTATCAAATTCTGAAGGTGTCTGTTGTCGACAATATGTCATCGTTTCAGATTGTATTAATTGCCACATATGACAGAATTAATTACTTCTGTCAATTTTCAATGTTAAAAAAAAACTATGATAATATAGACAAGTGTTTCAAGTATGCATAACCACAATTCAGTGAACTATTCAAGTTCTTATTATTTACATTACAACTTGTATGGAACACCTCGATTTTTTCCCCGGGAATATGCTACTTATTTTTGTCCATGAGCGTACCTGACGAAGGTTATTTCAGAAACGCGTCGTGTGCATTAAATTAGATATCAACTTTTTTATTGCTATAAATGTGTATTATCCGCCTTGTAGTCAGGTCTGTGGCACTGGTATGGTTTATTAGAAATATTTATGATTGGCATTTATAACTACTAAATTATGTCATTATTATTTAAACCCAAGGTCCTACTCTCTCAGGCATTTGTGATCTTAGCTAAATTTGGCTATCCTGATTAGGACCTTTTGTTTTCTTGTTCTCAAAGACTTTTAAATTAATTGGCCTTTCAATATACAAAATGTATAACATTTGACTATGAGCGTACGTGTGACTGATGAAAACGATTATTGCACGAGTGACTTGTATTACCTTTTTCGTCACGAATAATACATTATTGGTAGTCGACAATATTGAATGTTACGACTCGTGAAATATTAAAAAAAAAAAACAAACAAACAAACAAACGAACGAACTATATGTAATGTCCATTTGCATCGCACAATGTTTTGAAGTTGCGACGCCTTTAAATATATGCATTATGACGTCACGAGAGTGAGTTACTATTTCACATATGAAATATCAGATTTTTCTCACTGCGAAAATTCCGGTATTTCACCGCCCTCAATATATTATGCAACAATTCCAGGGGGAGTTTAATTATTCGCTTTGGTCGCGAAATGAACAAAATTCTTTAGAGCCATTGACCTCAAAATCGATAAAGATATACGTGCATATAGCAAGCATCAGACTTGTGTCGTTCGAATGCTACGTGCCTAAAGCAAAGGTCCTGCGGGTGATGTTTACCAGTAGGTGCAGATGATTTTCATACAAATGCTGCATACATATAACAAGAGTCCGGCAGGATGAAGTGTACCTGTGAGTATATAGTTGTGCTATGTAAATACTGCACGGCGATACAAAAGGTCCGGCAGATGGAGTGTTCTAGCAAGTACAAACTCTTGTCAAATGAACGAGGGTCGTCGTGGTCATATGGTAGTTGAATTTACAACTATATATGCAATCAGTGCATATCAACACTAACATTGCGAGTTCTAATGCCGCTTAGCGAAGGTGTACTCGATACAGAATTATGTGATAAAGTTAGTCAGTGACTTGCGGATGGTCGGTGGTTTTCTCCCGGTACTCCGGTTTCTTCCACCAATAAAACTGACCGCCACGATATAACTGAAATATTGTTGAAAGTGACATTAAGCACCAAAGCCCTAACCCTCTAGTTAGCCCATGTATTTACACTAATATCATTGACAAAAAACTATTACTTATTAATATATGTCTCTTTCATTATTATTTGAAGTCAGACAAGTAGTTTACCTGTATTCTTATCAGGATTGTGTAGTTCATAACCAAAAAATGTGACAATATATATATCGTAAAAATGTATATGACAATCTAATTGTATATTTTTTGTCTTTTATAAAGTAGAGAATACCAAAAAAATGTACATACTTTATACAAATGTATTTTTAGCTTTCTGATACAGAAATAAAACAGGGAAACGTACATACATGTATATTTATAATTTCAAATTTAAACGTTTTTAAGCAAGCAACAACAATCCAATATCTTTGTTCTTCTTGTTTTTCACCGGAATGCGCCTAATAAAAGGTTGGGTATAATTTAGTAAACATCCTTCGCGTTTCTGGAATAACCTTCATCAGGTGCGTTAATTTCAAAAGATTGGAGAGCGCAATAACTTAAAACTTTTGGGAGCAAGTAAACCAAAGGGCGCAAACAGGATAGCTGAATATAGTTTCAATAATTTATGCTATTACCTGGCAGAGTGAACAAAATAGCTGATAATTTGACTGTGCATGCTTACGTCTACCATTTGTGCAAAAATCCCGAGGGAACGCGAGAATGCATATAGTTTCTCTGCTGTTGTGTCATAACCCTTTAGGAGGGAGTTTCTGTGGATTTGAGGATGATTCGTATATATAAATGTAGCTGCCTCGACGAAGGAGTGCTATGCTCCTTGCGTGAAAAGATATCAATAAACGTTTGTTGGGATAAGTCGTAGATGGGTTGCTGCAAAACGAAATTTAACGACACTATACATTACCTCCCCTTCCACTTCTCATCCGAATGTCAATTCCAATACAACTTTTATTTCGAACGATCAATCTATCAATATAATTTGGTGCCATATAGAAGCAAATAATAAGTTTGTTTGATTGATGATTTGATGGATGTTGAGGTCAGATAAGCAGTATTTCAGCTATATTCATGACCATAATCATCTTAGAAACAAATAAAAATCATGTAGAACAAATTGAATGGATGTGCGTTTTGATTTGTACAGGAAACTCTTGGCGATTTGGTTTTCTTGCTCCCAGCGACTTTTAAATTATCTGCCTTTCCAATATGTTGATCTTTAGCGTACCTGAGGAAAGTTATTTCAGAAATGCGTTTTGCGCATTAAATTAGATATCTACATTTGCATTGATATCGGGTCGGGAAAACTTTTCCTTGCAACGGGCTTTCAACAACGACCCATGTTCATCAGGGGTTGAAGCAAGTTGTCTTTTACATGCAAGCAGTGTAAAATTCTGCAAACTTAAGACATTGTTTAAGACTCGTCCCATGGGACGAGTTGAGTGCTAGAATTTGATTCATTTAAAACAACTAGCGGTGATTATATACTTCGTGGTTGAAAAGAGGAATATATTTCTTCTGAACATCGCGATATATATGTAAACCATAATATTTATATAATAGCTATGCTTATTTAGAGGACAATGTCAAGGTTTACGGACAGTTCTCGGGCCAGAATATGGACTGGAATTTTGATCTTTATTTTCATTTTTAAAGATGGGGAAATGAAAAAAGTAGAAAATTACGAATATTCCCCACTCCCCCCTCAAAAAAAAGAAAGGAAGAAAAGAAAATGACCGGTCCCTAACAACATAAAATTTACACTATCAAGTATGAAATTAGAAAACAAATACATGCAAAAAAAAAGAATATAATATTCTATAGCAGTAAAAGCTTACCCGTCATCCAGTTGTTGGTTTTCTGTGCAGTTGTAGAGCTAGTATGGTAACACACCAATACAAGAAACAATAATAAAGCTTTCATTTTGAGATCCTTGAAATAAGTTGTTTGTGTACTTTTAATCTAAAAGTTTTCAATAAATTAAGTCCGGACCATTTTTATTTAACAGCAAAAGTTGTTGAAGAAATTCACTATTGGAGGTAGAATCACGGAATTTATTTCAATCCAAAATTTTGCATTTAAATATCCATATTTTTGTAATATTTAATTGGAAGCGCCACCACCTTTTGCTTAGAGACCAATGTTCGGTGAAATGTGATTTTTGATTGACATGAGATGGATGTGTATTGTATCGAATATGCTAATAATTCTACGACATTGATATTAATTATTGGGACATGTTGGAAGGCGTTATTTGTGTGTCGAATGTCATAAATACATCGATTATAACACGTAATACGTTTATTGGGGGTTGTTTTTGCAGAAAACAATTACGATATACATGTAATATGGGCCTTTGTCCTTTTTACCATTAGGGGGGAAAAGTATCACATATAAGTCATAAAATAGGGAAATATGAAATAATATCTAGTCAAATAAAACTAAAATAAATTGAAATTGAAAAAAAAATGAAAATTTAAATATAATACTTTATAAAAATTTACACTTCGAAATTTGTTGCAGAAATGTAAAGAAAGGTCAAGGCATTTTCTACACATCTGCGTATATTTATTTCCCACTAAGTACCAAGCATGTTCTAGTCCGCATTGCATGTATCCAAGACCTAAGTTTTAGTTACGTTTACGCACGGTCTTTTTATTCAAGAAACCTCTTGTTCGTCCGTCCGTCACCCTGTTAATACAAAGCTTTGTGAAAAAACATACCTTAGGCAATTAAATCTTACTGTTTTAATCCATTGGTCCGTTTTGTACGGAAATTATAGTGTCGGTTAATAATGGAGTTTTAAATATTTCAAGCTGATTTATGTATTAAATATATGATATTACACGAAAAGACTTCTAACAACATAATAGCATATATATTTTTTATTTACATTTTTTAAACTTGGTCGTTCGTATCCCGTTTTGAAAACCAGTGTAGCATTTTTGTTGTTGCAATTTTTATTATTTGTAATGCATTTGATATTGTCATACCATGCACAAATGAAGCCTTACGTATGTATTGTCTTGACCCATATTCGTTTAATTTGTATATTTTTTTGAATAATAATACAATTTAACGCTACGTTATGGTTGAAATGTTGTCAAAGATGGTGTTACACAATAATTTGTTTTGATATCAGAGTTTATAGTTAATTAAAGGAAGCATGGTATGAGTTCGGTAATTTTGTTATTACCCTTATGGTACGGTATACCAAATATTTGTATCGAATCTGCATCGAAAGTGCAGAGTTAGTGTTATGGTGTTTAACACCACTTTCAACAATGATTCAGCTATATCATGGCGGTCAATTATATTGGTGGAGAAAACCGGAGTACCCAGAAAAAAACCTACGACCTGTCGCAAGTCACTGATAAACTTTATCAGATTCGAACCCACAATTGTATTGGCGATAGGCACCGATTGCATAGGTAGTTGTAAATCCAACTACCATACGATCACGACCACGACGGCCCCTGGTAAGTGCAGAAAGCTTAATCCGGCAAAGACTTTGCTATAACGTTTAATAAGAAAATATCCAATAAAACAGAATTCCGATTGTCAATGTATAGTAGCTGCAATAATGTAGCTCCTGTGACAAACTTGTGTCTCGGCAGGGTAGCGAAAATGGCCGAGTAGTTACGATTGGTAAACATTCACGCCTAAATCGCCAAATATGGTATCGACATCCAAATAGTGAGGCCGGAAATGACGAAATTCAAAATGTAAACGTGGATTTTTATTTTGTGGGAATCACATTCTAAAATACTGGTAGGTGATAAAAACTTGTTATAATAATGGACAAAAGGAAAGGTTATGTCTTATTATTGATAAATGCAGGCGTCAGAAGCTCTGTATGCGAGCGCAAAAAATCTCGGCGACTGCTCCATTACGTGTAATGGCATCCCGTTATAACCCTTGCGAGTAAGCGAGCATTTAGGGTTTTATTATTAGAACTAAATGTATAGGTTTAAACCGATAGGTTATCGTATATACAATGTACAACTATACAAGTAAATATATATCATCGATTCATCAATAACTTTCTCTGTTAAATTAGAAAGCTTCAATATCTGTTAAATTACAGAAAACGGGTTGATTTCTGATTTATCTTTCAATAGGAAGCATTGTCTTCTAATCTTCTAAAAAAAAGTACAAGTTGTCATTATTTTGTTAACCGTGTCTCTTCTGATTCGGTTTGTTGTTTATAATTTTGCACAGACCCGCGTTCAGAGGAGTTGTAAACAGCAACGGATATGATATATTCTATTTCTTTACTCATGGATTCCTTGAGGATCATGATTTGATGAAAGTCTAGCCAATAAAAGGAAACAAAACAAACGAACTGGTTAAATATGTAGCAAAACTACCTACAAAAAAATGAACTGAACAATACAGATTTAACCGGTTTATCCGTCACATTGTTGTGCCTGTCCCAAGCCAGGACATGGATTTTCAACGTCACACGCCGTGGTCTTTTTGTGTTCAGTGATATCAGTTAAGATAAGAGGTGATTGTTTGTTTTGTTGATATTGGTGGAATTGATGACCATCACTCTAAACTTTCTTTTCATAAGATGAACATGCAACATGATCATGTTATATAAAATTTAGTACTCTGAAAAATACCTGGCGAGTACTTATGATTTCTTAAAGGGGCACTATCTGCCAAAATAGTAAATTTTTGTTACCCATAAAAACTATCAGATATGATTGAGGCCTTAATAAAACGTGTTTCTGTAACTTATAAATGTTATGAAATGTACGCGTATCGGGGAAAAAAGATGCAACTGCTCGTGTTTTGAGATCGATCAAAAAATGGACGCCATCTTATTAATTATCGGCATTGTTTACGGAGTTTGCCGAATCGTCATTAAATCAGTACAACAATGCACTTATTTCTTATTTTCTGTGAATCTGCTTTTAGTCGGCGTTAATTACGGACAAAGAACCATGCAAGTTTGCAGTTAATAAGCGACAAAATATAAATTATTCGTTTTTACCTGTCACTAGTAAGGTCAGTTGCATACGGAGAAAGCGAGGTCAAATTATTTGCTTGCAAGGAAATAATAAATCGATGGTAATTTTCGTTCTCAAAAGGCGAAAAGTGGTACGATAAGCTGTTTAATGTGAAATATTTACCTTTATTTCATCATTTTAAAGCTATTTACCAATTTCCAAAACATATACTTTTTTTGTCAAAATCGTAGCTAATGTCCCTTTAAATAAAATATTCACCTCAATTATGTGTGGTTTTAACTTTTAACAAGAAAACAGTATTTGTTTTTATTTTACTCTGTTGTGGTCTACCAAAACATTTGACATTCAAATAAAATCAAGAATTTCATTTTAATTAATTTTTATTAAACATTGAAATATGGAGATCTCGTCATAACACAAAAGAACGGCATAAACATGTTCAGTTTGCCAGCATAATGTTAAAATAAAAAAGTAGGTTATAATTTAGCGTGCATGACACGTTTCATGAATAACTTTCATCATGTGCACTCAACGTCGAAAAACTGGAAATCGAAATAATTTTAAAAATCTTTAGGAGAAAGAATACGAAACAAGATATGCAAAATCAGATACGGTTACTTATCCCCGAGGGAGATGAACCTTAGTTTCAATTTTTTGAAATTATATTATTAATTGCACTAATAAATTTATCTTAAAATCATGGTGCATACTTGTTCCTTGATATTCTGATTAACATGTATACTAATTGTATGATGATATCACATAAAATATCAAGACATCTAATTGATTCGTTATGAAAGAAATTTTAATCGATTTCCTTACAAACGTTTTAATTTGTTCCAGTTTAAATTATGGTATTATATTCATGCAATAAAAAAAACCCGTAGATATCGAAATTAGTGCGCACGGCGGGTCTCTGGAATCCTCCTCTGCAGGGCACGCTCATAATAAAACGATTGGAAAGGCAAATAATTTAAAAGTCTCTGAGAGCAAGGAAACTAAAGGACATAAACAGGAGAGCCAAAAATCGGATATGATTGCCTATCCTTGAGGATGGCATTTAGGATAATTTCTGATGTAAAATGCATTGTGGTACATTTTATTGATTGTGTTTCAGTTATTTGCATTATTCGCAACGGCATATATAGGAAACTTCCTGGTTTATTCGGTGATATACCGATTACTACTGTATTAAGTGAAAAAATGTGTTCAGTGTGAATTCGCTTGACCATCCAATAGCTAGCATAGCATTTGCCTACTACTAGATACCCCATTATGTCCCTTGAATTGTATTTACTTTGTCCAACACAAACGGAGTTGTTGTGCAACCATGTCCAACTATTTTCCTCAGTAGAAGCCAGTAAGAGTTATCTCGCATGTTTTCAGTGTTTTCTTTTGTCAAGTTTTTATCTTGTATGGATAATGCTACGTCTTATCAGACGGTCTGATGTGGTGTAATAGATAATGTCGCCAGCCTTCACTGATTAAATATTATCAGTTACGCGTATCATCATGACATGTTTGTTAATTAAATCTTCGTGATCATCATGAATAAAACCTTGTGTTATATAACTTGTATATATAAAGACTACCAAAGAAGACAAAACCAAAGTGTATGCAATACACATGTCCGGAGAAATTCAACCAAACAAACCCAAAGCTGTATGCAATACACATATCCCGATAAATACAACCAAACAAAACCTGTTGAAACAATGAAAAATATGTAATTTCTTTACTTTTATTTGTCATTCATGTTTATATTGACATTGTACATAGTTGTTGAAACAATATATCAACATTACATGTATAAGATTTAACTACCAAAAATCACTGATGCATGGGAGGACATGAAATTTCAATAAAATCAATATTTGATTTTCGTACATCTCTTCCAATAAATGAGATATTATATATACAATACATAAATACCTATATACATGTACAACAGATAAATTATTTATTTTCGGGAAAAAATATCGGCGACAACACAGAATTTGAGTATGTGTTTCTTTTGTACAAAAAATAGCAATATAAAATGAAGAATAATTCATAGTTAGATAAATCGGTTTCTGACCTGAGGACGCAGAAACTAACAACAGAATCATTGTCGTTTACTCTTTAAAAGGTCTAAAAGTTTTTCTCTGTTTTTTAATCTCGATTGAACGCCTGGTTTTTTTCCAATTCGTCTCTAATCTCGGTTACGGAAAGGTCGTCGATTGAACAAGGGACCGGATCATTTTCAGAATATTTGTCAGCTACGAGTGACATTTCGTCAGAAATTTTAGCCTTTTTGCGGCTCTTTGCTTAAAAATTATATCACTCCAATACTCGTTCGTACTTTTGGTGTAGTTTCGCTGATCACGCTCGCAGTTCTCTGATGTCAAATGTTCTATTCTTTTTCGAACTTGTAAGGCATCGACCGTTGAGTCCCATTTGTTTGTTTTTGAATAATGATTTTTTTTTATATCACCATTGATCTTTTCTACGCCTTTCCTACTGAAACGTTAAAGTTTTCCATACTTTTTAGTGAAAAACGGAACATGGTATACAAGACAATGCATATAAGGAGTAACGCTATCAAAACCTTTTCTTCCCAATGATCCTAAAGCAAGAAAGTCATTTGCCCACCCTTCACATTTTTTCAAAAATATCTTCAATGTTAGAGAACTTACTGATGATACAGGAAGAGCATCTACTGTGAAGTCGGTGCGTCTTTTTACCACCGAACTCCTAAAAACTACCACCGAACGCATACAAACTATCACCGAACACCTGAAAGTCACCACCGAACACATTTTCTTTATCACTATACGGGAATTTTTAATATCATGTTGAGAAACTTTTACCACAAAAAATCTAAAAACGGCCGACGAACACTTCTTTTTTATCACAACGTGCACATTTTCACCGAACTAATCTTGACTGCTGAACACTTTTTACTGCAACCAATTGACTATATTTTTATGCAGAAAAACAACCATTTAAGAAAAGCGTATTATTAAAATTTTAATGATATAAACAATTTTATTTTACTTTTATTACATCTATGAAAGACCTTATTATTAATTCAAAATACAGCTTGCGTGTTAGCAAACCTCGGTTAACATGCAAACTCATTAAAATTAATGCACAATTTAATACTGCATGTGTAAAGTACACAGGAAATATACATCATCAATTATCACGTGTGAATACGACCTGGCACCTATATAGACAAATGTATTTGATATTTACTAATTGCCGGTAATTGGCAAACAAATAAAAAATTTCGAGCGTGGTACATTTACCGTTCGGTGACAAATTTGTAAACAATTCCATTATTACAAAACACATCGTACTGATTTATATTCAATTCATTTTAAAAAATTTATCAAATTGCTACTTCTTTAGGTTATGCTTATCGGGGAAATAAAAATGTCAACAATTTCAATAAATTACACTCATCACAACTTTAATGAGGTATTTCCGTTTAATGTTTTCTGAATCTGTCCGGTGGTAAATTTATTGTTCGGTGGTAATAAACTGGTCACTAACTTCCTTATTAAAACATATACACTTATCAAAATTTCGATTTAGTACTTAAATATGTATATTATTACACTGAAGGTGTTCGGTGATTATTGAAAAGTGTCTATAGGTGTTCTGTGGTAATTGATAGGCGTTCGGTGATGTTCGGTGGTAAAAAGACATACCCCTGTGAAGCCATCTATTTTGAGAAGCCATTCAATGAAAATAACAACCTGACCATATTGTTACATAATAAGATAAGAAATTAAAATTTATAGAAGGCAAGTACAAAAGTATGTTTTTTAGTGAAAATTAATTAACACATTAAGTCACATTTCATTTATTTAGCCTAACTTGGGTCAGTTATCAATTGAAAAGACAAAAATAGTTTTAAAAAATCTGTTTAATAAGTATTTACCTAAATAACGATATTGTGATTGGTAATTCTTAATAAATTGTATCAAAAATCATTTTAATTTATGAATTAATCAACTTTCTGTTTACATATTTATTTTCAATAAAATGTCTTTATTATTTCATCCCATTTTCCTTAATTTAACTTAAATTAATTGGAAACAATGAGTCGTTAATATAAATGGGAAAGAATCGTTTTGGAAAACTGTTAATGCAGGTGTCCACAAGGGTCCATTTTAGGTCCCCTATTATTTCCTATATTTATCAATGATATCGTTGACGAAGTAAACTGTCCTATCAAACTTTTCGCAGATGACACCAGTCTCTATGCAATCGTCGATAACCCATTAATTACTTCTCTTTCTTTAAATTCAAACTTGCAAAAGGTTCAAAACTGGTCAAACAGATGGTTGGTTAATTTCAATCCCAAGAAGACCGAATCGATGATTATTTCACGAAAGGTCGAGCCTCAATTCCATCCTCCACTTTATTTCAATAATGTTCCCATTAAAAATGTAACTACACATAAACATCTTGGTCTCACTTTTGCTAATGATGGATCTTGGATCACACATAATAACGAAATTATAACAAAGGCGTCTTCTAGATTAAATATCATTCGTAAGTTGAAATTTAAAGTAGACCGTAAATCGCTTGAGTATATGTACTTCACTTATGTCCACCCTATTCTAGAATATGCGGATGTAATCTGGGATAACTGTCCAAATTATATGAAGGAAAAGCTTGAACACATTAACTATGAAGCCGCACGTATAATAACTGGTGCTACAAAATTGACAAGTATACGTATACTTTTACAAGAATGTGGATGGGAAACCTTAGAGGAACGAAGAAACAAACATAACGAACAAATACTGTATTATCCCCAGACACTACACAGTGTACAAGGGGTCAATATTTTATTATTTCGCAAAATGGTTAACAAAACAGTTCCCGAATATTTATCCAATTTAGTTCCATCCTCTTTCGGACAAACTCATCAATATAGCACTCGGAACAATTCTAATCTAGTTCATGTACATTCTCGTACAGCTTATTATAATAATAGGTTTTTACCTTCAACCGTTCGACTCTGGAACGAACTTCCAGCGAATATCAAAAGTAATGTTTCAGTCAATTCCATGAAATTATTTTTGAATAACACAATAAATCCTGTCCATCTTACTTCTATGCAGGTTCTAGAATTGGTCAAATACTACATACTAGAATTCGAACTGAGAGTAGTGCGCTAAGGATCATCTATATAAGATAAAAAATATCGAAGCTAATCCCTACTGTAGTTGTAGACTGGTAGAAACGTCCGAGCATTTTTTTACTAAAATGTTCTCTGTATGAAATGTTAAGAAATGATTTATTTGTTAACCTGTCTTGTCATTTGAATATTAATAATATACTCTGGTGGTTCTAACCTCCCAGATTGTGAAAATGAAAGTAATTTCCTTGTAATTCAAGATTTTATAATACAATCTAAACGTTTTACACCATAGAATATAAATGTATCTTGCTTTTACTTGTTGCATAATATTAGATCTGTCATTTTATTGTTCATTTTACAAATTGTCACCCTATCACTTCATATGCTTATTTAAACAAATGTCTGTATTATTAATGTGCATGTTTCCTATCTATCTTATATGTATTTTTCTTTTCTTTTCTTTTTTGTTATCTGGGAGAAGAATTTATATAAGTGCTGCGTCACTTGTTTTCTGATCCCTATGTCTGTACTATTGTTATAGCTAGTGAAATTTATTCAATAAATATTGTTTACACACTTAATTTAACTTGTGCATATCCATATTTATGCAATCTTATGATAAAAGCAAGTTACATGTGTCGACCCTATATATACTATTATTATCCACAATAAATTCAGGAAAAAGAGATGAAATAATAAAGAAATTTTAGTGAAAATAAATAAGTACTCAGAAAGAGGGTGATCATTCCGTGCCACGAGTGCCTTTGCTAACAATAATTAAAAAAAAGTAACTTTTATTGTCCCACATACATGTTAAATGTGTATTGTGACATTGTGTCCGGAAAAGAGAATTTTAAATTATTAAAACAGAAATATAATTTGTTTTTAATAAATTTACCCCTTTGAGACCCCAATGACAGCAATTTTAAAATTCCTACCTTTTTCTTCGGCCTTTTAATAATTGATTTAAAACAATATATAAAAGAGATAATTGGATTGTGAGAATTGGCGTTTAATAGTACGCGTGTATAACTTCGGCTTTTCTTTGAAGTTGATATACTAGTACATTAAATTATTGGTTTAATCTAAAATTTCTCATTAACGTTGTTACAAACTTTTCATAAATTTAGCTTCAAAACACTTGTTTGAAAAGTTTAGAAATGGTAAAGTTTACAGTGTTTGGTAGTAGTTTCGTTTGCCAGACTGAATACCTTTTGTACAGGAGATATCAAAATTCCAGGCGAGTGCAATTTTTTTGGCTGAGGCGGGATGAAGGCGGAAAATGTGTCCGACAGTTTATTAATAAAACTAAGGTTGTATGCACCAGATGTTGTATTCATTCATATAGGTGCCAATGATATTAGCAAGGACAGTTCCTGCAAAACTATATGTGAGAATATTCAGAGTCTTGTCGGTGAAATATACAAAGCCGGTGCTAAAGTTGTTTTTGTTGCAGAAATATGTCAAAGGGGTAATTTCACCAAAGCACCAGGATTGACATTTAAAACCTATAACAAAAATAAGAACTCTATCAACAGGACATTACATAAACTCTTTGGTGACAATTTTGTGAAGTTTAAGGACATAAGCTTTCCTGGTGATTTTGATAAAGATTTGGTGCACTTTTCACCTTCCGGAATGAAGAAGTACTTTTTTCGTATTAGGAGGATTTTTCTAAGATTCAAATGTACTTCTTAGTGGAACATTTTATATCTGTGGTTATCAAATATATCTGATTTAAGCCACGAAAAAAGAAATAATATACAAGACAAAACGAGACAATAATTTATTTGATTAAATATTATAATATAATACTGACATGACTGTCGAATCCAAATTTAAGGATTTTAATTAATGTTACTTTATTACATATATATGTAATCACCCAATTGTTTTTCTCATGTCTTTAAATATTATTTTATCAATACGAATGTACATAGGCTAATTCTCGATAATACTCGCCGTCTGGTACGGACTTAGAAATTTTTCTGTTACTAGTATATTGACTTAGACGCCATAACCTGATTTTTGAAGCAAAATGGAACAGATTTTTAACTTTTTTCTTAAATATGAAAAATGCATAATTCGACAGATTGTTTTGTATACAATATGAATATATGCGGATTGAAATTTACAAGTTAAGTTTAAAAAAGTAATTTTAACGTGTAAATGCGTTTTCAGCAAGTTTAAGTTTTTCACCGATCTATATATATGGTCGGACCCTCATTGTTTTAAAATCAAAATGGAACAGATAAAGAAATATTCGTTCATGAAATATTTTATGCCGTTCGAAAGCTAAGAAATTGTAGTTTTCAAATATATGTGAATTGAAAATACAGCTTTAATTACTTACTTACAGCGAACGATTATTTAATATTTCATTATATAATCTATTATATTTTTATCGAGTATGATAATGGTATCAATTAACGGATGCACAGTATCGGTGCTGATAATAATTGCGTATGAAAGCATAGCAACTAGGTCGTATTTGTATACCACGTGATCCCTCGACTTGTCACCGGATTAGTAACACGAGTGCCACTAGTGGAGTAGGAACTGCTTACCCTTCTGCAGCACCCGAGTTCACACCCAGTTTTTAGTGGGTTCGCCTTACTCGATCTTTAGTTTTGTGTGTATGTTTTGTAGATCGTTGTTTGTCCCTTTGTCCTTTTTCGTTTGGGCATTGATTACCTCTTCAGCTCCATTTTCAATGTACCAATGTTTAACTTTGTAATATACTGGTATAACCTACTTGTCAATTAAAACACCATGGCTTTAATTATACCGTCAATGAACTTTATTTGAACCGTCACATTAAATAATGCATGAACAGCAGCTGTTGTATGTTTCAACATGAACATAGTTTTAAATTTATATTTCATTCCAAGTTACATGAATGAAATTAATGAATGAAAAGATAATTTTAATGTGTAGTAAATATTTTGGGAATGTGGAAAAGTGTTTTTCGTGTAAGTTACATCATACATATATTACTTACAACGGTAACGAGTCGATTCAACTGCTTAAACGTCAAAGATTTCCAATAATTATAGCAATCTGTTTTTCTCTCTCTCACAACTTGCATATACAGTGAAACCTGTCTAAAAGAAATCTCCTTAGGCAGATATTCGTTATCAACTGGTTAAATTAATAAAGATTTCGTGCATTGTGGCTTTATTCCATGTTCGGTTTAAACATGACTCTAGTTTATTCAGGGTTCGGTTTAGACAGGTTTCACTGTATATCGTAATGATATGAGAGGTGCTTATAAAATTAAATACCTAGTTGAAAAATCTTTGTATTATATCAAGCGGCAAACATTTATGGTTCAGCTCCATTTTCTTTGCTCAGAAAAATATCGAACTTTTAATGTAGTGTGTGGAGTTTTGTGTATTATGGATTGTACTTTTGTCCTTTTTCTTTTGGCTATTGTGTTGTCTGTCCTTCGATATACGGATTCTGATTACCCCGTTTGGTATCTTTAAACTTTTCTGCATTAGTCTGGTGTTACCAGTCCATGATGTTCCCTCTATCAAACACTTGGGATTGTAATCGCCATAGCTGTTCCTATATTTGGAAAGTTGTTTGACAAGTCGCAATATTCATCATTCTGTACTTTCATTCATGTTTATTGTCAATGAAACCAATATGGCTACCATAATACCGTCAATGAAATTTACGAACAGCTGTTTTATGTTACAACATGAACAAGTTTTCTTTTGGATTTCATTTCATAAATTACATGAATGAAAAGATGTTTTGTTTTAGAGTAGTACATATTTTAGGAATACAGGAAAGACATGGCCGAGAAATGTCGCTTATGATGAGCTGCTGTAAGTTGCTTGGAGCATGGCATTCATTCCCATTGCTTCAGTCTTAGGGTGAATTGTGTGTTTTATTCATCCCACAAAATTAATGGAAGCACCTATCAGAAGGTATATATCCATAAGTAGATAAACATGTCATAATTCGATACCCGCTGGCTTTATCTGGGGTGATTTGAGAAAAAAGAAGCGTATAATGACAAAACATGTAGCACAAAGATCTTAGACTCATGCTAAAAGCAGAGCCGAACCTAAAACGATCAACATATGGAATAAGGTAACATATCCTTTGGAAATAGAAATCAATTATGTCCGAATATGAAATCCGCCAGACGCCGAATGAAAAGAGAAACAACCATGATAAATGATATTAAAATTACTGTACAAGGAAAATTCTATGCAAACAAAAATGAAGAACAGCGAATAGGTTTTTGGTGATTGATATTAATCAAAGAAATCAGAACAAAGCAAATAAGAGAACCCAAAACAATTTACCTTCAAGTGATACTCGGGAATAGCAAATTAAAGGAGGACTATTTTAGAAAAGTTTGAAGGTACCAAAGCAGTAATCAGAATCCCTCTCTAAATCTGATGAGATTCTGTGAAATATTTTCGGATCTTACATGGTTAGTTATATTCTCTATTCCATGAATCTGATTCAACCCACCATTTCTTTAGAAATGCCTGTACCAAGTCAGGGTCATTGCGGTTCGGTAATTTTGTTATTACCCTTATTATATATCAATTTTTCCGTGAATATTCTGGATATGTATTTTAATTTCTATGTATGTGTATTCCGTTTTAAGAATTTATAAAAAAAAACAAAAAAACAGCCCGAATGTTATAGAGAAAAACCCGATTTCCTTTTTATTGACAATTACACATTAAACGTTTTTTCTATAGAGGCTTTTATGAAGTTGGTATTTCACTATCAAATAGGAGAAAGCGGGTTACTTATTTTTTGTTTTTGTTTTTCTAATTTAACGAAACACAACAATTACTATATATTCGACCATTGCACTGAAACGTATTTAACAGTTAAACAAGTTATTCATCAAAATTGATGAACTGGATGAGGAAGTTGTAAATAATAATTGTCAACAACATTTGTTTATTTTCTTTGAGTGTTTATATCTATTAGATTTTGTGGTAAATATTTTCATCCTGTTTCGTAATTATTTACAACGCTACACGTAAATGAGTTACTATTGTCAACACGCAATGTACTGTCTCTATCCCCTATATATTCAATATTTGTCCTTAATGTGTATTACGTAGAATATAATTGAGTTGTTATACTGTAATGTATTGTAATCTGTTATCAGATCGATATACTTAAAGAGTGGTTCGATCAAGTATATTAAAAGACAATTAAGCATTAGTCGATTTACTGCGCATTAAATTTGCTACTTCCGGAAAGAAGACACCGCCATATTCATGATCTATACAAAATAAATATATCTCCTTTGTATCATATCTAATTTTGATTGTTTGGAGTGTCTTCCAAATAATAAACAACACAGAATAAATAATTTCTAATAATAAAGCAATGACTGACGAAATTTTGATAAATATTCAATAGAATTTCCGGATGCACCCAACATCCAAACAAAAATGGATGCGTATTTATTCAAAAAAATCAAGAGATTTACTTATAATCACCCCCTAAGTAAACGTTAGAGAATACCAAAGGGGAAATCAAAAAATGGACAATCCATAGAAACTTGCAACATAGGGTACACAAGACGACGAAACACAACACAATATGTCTTAGACACCATTATACGCAAAAAAAACCCCACAAATAACGTACATAAAGCATAAGCCTCCTACAAACAAATGAAGGTAAAGACGAACCTAACATCGATTGTGCGGAAATCGTAAAGGACATCACAACACGTCAATTCATAATTGATAAATAATGTGTACAGTTGGTAGGAGGGTCAGTAAACGATCGTACTTCACAGGAGGAATTATTGCGGAAAACTTTCTGCGTTGCAAACAAATAATACATGACATATCTACATGTTGTTTGTACATTGTACACGTGCAGCATGTTTCATGAAGAGCAAATACTGGTAACCAGTAATCAAGAGGATAAACATATACGTTATAAAGATACTGTTTCTGTCAAAACAAAAACAAACATACGTTATTTGTGTTTGTTTGCATATAGTGGTGTCCAACATATTATGTGTTGTGTTTTGGTTGTTTTTGTCTTCGTCTTGTGCATGGTGGTGTCCAACACATATTGTGGTGTTTTTTTGTTGTTGTTTTGATTTTCTTCATCTTATGTATGGTGGTGTTTTGTTTGTCTTGGTATTGTGTACCCAATTTTGCCAATTTCTCTGGAGTGTCCATTCTGAATTGCTCCTTCGGTTTCTCCATTGTTTATATACATTATATTTGAAAAACAATCAGAAATTTGGGTTAATTAAAACGAGCAATGTGTTCATGCTTTGTGACGAAGATATACGTAATATGGCATTATGGTTATATCGTAAAATGGGCTAGGGTTAAGGTGTTTAACGCTGCTTTTAACAATAATTCAATTATGTCATTGCGGTAATTTTTACTGGTGGAGGTAGCCAGGAGTCCCATGTGAAAACAACCGACCTGTCACAAGTCACTGACAAACTGTATCACATAATTTTAAACAGCGATGGTCATCAATTCCAAAAATCTCAACAAAACGAACAATCTCCTCTCATCTTAATTGAATTCACTGAACACAAAATGACCACAACTGGTCCTGGCTTAGGACAAGCACAACAAATGATGCATCGAGTACACCTCGCCATGAGCGGGATTCGAACTCACAACTTTAGTGGTGATAGGCACTGAGTGCATATATGTAGTTGTAACTCCCACTACTATGCGGTCACGATCACGACGACCCTTATCGTAAAGAGTGACGTTTAGATAATAATATAAATAATGACGCAAAGTTCTTTGGTTTTATTGGCGAGAAAGACTAGAAAATAGAAAATTACACTGGAAGAATGTTATGAAAAGAACGGTCAACCATTCTACCAATATCAACAAAACGAACACTCGCCTCTCAATTTAATTCACTGAACACAAAAAAGGACCACGACATACGACGTTGGACATTCAAGTTATTTCCTGGAACAGGCGCAAAATTGTGACGGTGTTTAACCAGTTAATGGGATGTTTTATTAACGTTACATGCTTTGAATATTATATGATGAATGTACAATCTATAATTAGCATTGCCAGTATAAAAGGTGATCACGTGATGACTAACAACTTTTCATGTTACACCACTTTTTTGGTATCCGATAAAGAGAAATTATTTTGATATGTAATAGCTGCATACATTGAAAAGGCGACATATTTTCGATAAAATTCAGTGCATCCGAAGCCCGAACTTGCGATGATATTACTAATGGCATACTATGTCAGGTGACATGTCTACATGTAAAACGTGTATTTGATGTGAGTCATAATTCGATTCCGAGCAAATCCAAAAACGCGTCGTGCGTATTATATTAGATATTTACATTTTTATACGTTATTAAAATAGAGAAATGTAATATCATACACATAGTTTACTTTTGGTATAAATCATTTATTAGTTTGAGTTCTAAACATTTCGAATTGCATACACAAAATGGGCAGTCAACACAAGAGAAACTGGAGACTGAAATTGAATGGAAATGAAACTTAACAAAATATGTATTGTACTATGAAGAGAAATACGTGTTTGTCTGTTTGTCCTTTTTTGTCATTGGATTGTCTGTCATTCGATTTACAGCTTCTTATTATCCCCTTGTTATCTTCGAACTCTTATTAACAAACATTCGAATATTATTGCAGTAAGAAGATACAACTACGACGCCAATTTTTCTATGCATGTGGCGAAAACAAAAATCACGCACTACGGAGTCTAGAGTGAATATATTCTCGGAGCTGAAAATTGACCTGCACCAAAAACAGCATATGATATTTAAAATAAGGAATCCATTAAGAGACTAATTTTGTGATTTCTTTTTCACAGTTTATATATAGAGGTAATGGTATAATGGCTTCGTTCTCTTTTTAAGAACAAAGTCAAGAACTCGGTCAATACTATTGTCGGGTAATAACAATTCAATTGTTGTTTCTATTAAAACTATGTCATTATTGATAGATACTGGATACAAGAAACAAAATGAAAAACAAATTCCAACACTGTCGGAACAATTCCAAAATCAAATACCAAACATCGTAGGAAGAGGTAAAATCGATAACCAATAAGAACACAAATACATTATTTCTCTATTCTAATAATAGAAACAAGACATTGGTGTATACATTTCCAATTGATGTTTCAGTATTATGAATATGCAAATTCCCTACGATAATACTGTGAGTTTCTGTCATTAGAAAAACAGTTTCATGTCAAAATGGCTACCGACAAGACTGTCAATACAATAGTCTATAATGTCACCTAGGAATGACCTTACTAACAATGTCCACCCTTGTACATGTCAGAATTAACAATATATGGTCATTGTAGGAGAGATTCACTAATCATTGTAAAAGTTAAATATAAACGCTATGTTAATCATATGGTAACTCATTAACATAGCGTTTTTAATGGGGTTTGTGCTACTCGATCTTTAGTTTTAAGCGTGTTTTGTTGATCATTGTTTGTCCTTTGGTCCTTTTTTTTTTTGGTCATTGTGTTGTCTTTCCGTCTTCAATTTACGGATTCTGATTATCCCTTTGGTATCTTCAAACTCCTCTAGATAATAAAATGGCATTTACTGTATTCCTCCATAATAATAGAATACACTGTATCAATATTTTGGATTTCATTTTTTTTGTCGGAAGTCGTTAACATATAAAATGAAAACCAAAAATAACACACTGTCAGAACAATTCCAAAATCAAATATCAAAATCGCAGAAAGATGCAAAATCGATACCTCTAACACACAAAAAGATAAACGCTCACTGTCCTTGCTTGGTACAGGCACTTCAATAAAAAGTGGTGATGTTAACTAGTTTTAAACACATATCGAGATATATTAAGCCACTCCCAAGAGTATCATTGCAGTATGTTTGATAAATCTGGGCAACACCTAATACGCCAGCCTAAATAGTAAGCAACAATTGTAATCTTCAAATAGGCGAGGTGTACTCGACACAACATTATGTGATACAATTTGTCAGTGGTTTTCTCCGGGTACTCCATCAATATAACTGACCGCCACGAAATAACTGAAAAATGTTAAATATGGCGTTAAACACTATATCCTTAATCTTCAAAGATGAAAAAATCGATTGCCTTATCATCAGTCTTTTCATTTGTCTTCATTGGCAATAATCTGTTATTAATTAAAAACTATGCTTATAAGTGTAATTAGTTTTCAGATGAAAAAGTAGAAACAATAATATTTCGTTTGATATGTTTGTCGTAATCGACTTTTTGGGCTATTTCGCAGGGACTTCTCACTCCTGGTAAAACAATACGAAGAATAGCTACAAATATTTTATTCAGCTGAAATCTCAATGTGAATACTGTAAAAGTACTAATTTTCGCTCCTTTCGAGGAGGATGTCAGACAGCGAAAAATAGTAACAAAAGATTACTTATGTCAGTCCATGATAGTAGTAACTTTAACCCAACATGTTAACTTTTCGTATTCTTTACATGATCAATGTGGAGTATTTCTATCAAATGTGTTTTGTGAACTTTTTATTGTGTACAAAACGTATACTATATATTTAATTATTGGTATTTTTATGTAAAATTGAAGAAACGAATTCAGTAACAAACATGTTATATTTCTAGAGGATGTGGTCGTGCTCCTCTAGTGGCACCCGTCGTATTAACCTAGTTACAAACCAGGTGACAAGTCATGAATGAGGAAAGGACCGGGAAGTGATTACGACAAATGGAACATATCCGTGGTCATTTGTGACACAGATATTCCATAAAATCTCCGGCAACAGGAACTCTTACAAAATCCATGTAAGAAACAATGTTCCTCGAAGGTGACCTTATAAGATAGCATCTGCGGAGGATAGACATAACAATATACATAAACAAATAAGTAATGAAATTAAACATTATTCCTTATGTAAACACGTAATAAGACAAAACAAAACAAAATGGGATAATGAATTATACGAGGAAATAGTAATTGACCTGTAATATTACAACATGAATTGTAACATTGTCGTGTAAGACGAATCTAGGGATAGACACAAGGCGCGTGTTTAAGTGTATACAGATAGTAAATATATATAGATACACTTCTTTGTTAATGGGACATCTAAATCAACAATTTTAATATATTGTATAGGATGACGAAAAATTCATCATACAGTCACAGGACAGAAAGTATATTATACAGACGTCTATGTCAGTGAGAACCATACAATATATCTACCACACTGGATTTCAAAGTTGCTTGAAATACTAGGTTAATACTAATGCCTGTACCAAGTCAGGGTCATTGCGGTTTTCACAGTTTTCCGGTTGTTGACTGATTTTGTCTGTTTATATACTTATGAGTTTGGACTTTCCCTTTGTAAGATTGCTCGGAGTTCGGTAATTTTGCTATTACCCTTATTTAATACTAAATATGTATACACGTCTGAAAAGTTAACCTAACAGTGTTATGAATAGATTTTTGAGCTGACATTTTTTTGGGGCTCTACCTCGACGGGATGTGAACTCACACCATTGATACACTGCAACACAATCGCTTAGCATTATGTCCATCGCCCTCGACCATTCCGCCACATTTGTTATGAAAAAAAAAGCTTTAATAGTCAAAGTAATTATCTATAAATAAATATATATATATATACACCGAACAGATTAAGAACCTCCGACAGAATGTTTTGTGGAGATGCTTACACTAGTTCTAAAAAACAACAATTTTACTTTTGACGGAAACCACTATCTTCAAATAAATGGGAAAGCTATGGGAACCAAAATGGCACCCTCCTATGCCAACATTTTTATGGGGGACCTAGAAGAACGATTACTCCTCTCGTCACTTAAGCAACCTCTTTCATGGTTCCGATTTATAGATGACATTGACATAAAGTGGACACATGGCGATAAAGAACTTGATGAATTTTTGGAACATGCCAACAGTATCCATCCGTCTATGAAATTCACACCAAAATGTCCTTCCTTGATAGTACCACCACGGTCAAGGAGGGCAACATGACAACCGATTTATACTCTAAGCCCACATACAAACATCAATACCTTTCACCCAGTAGTTGCCATCATAAGCACTGTTTTAAGAGTATCCCATTCAGCCAAGCCATTAGGGTAAAACGAATATGCTCCACTGTTGAAACCACCAAGCAAAGACTAGGAGATTTACGTCATCATTTGAAGAGACGGGGATATAATGACAAAGTTATAGAGAGTGGGTTTTCAAGGGCCAGTGCAATTAACAGAAATGACCTCCTTGAGTACAAAGAAAAAAAGATCAACAAACGGGTTCCCCTTGTTCTCACTTACCATCCTTCTTTAGAGAAAGTCTCAGGCGTGTCCGTCATCATTGGAAAGAAATTGAAAAAAGTGAAACGCTGGCCAAATTGTTCCTTGAACCACCCGTTGTAGCGTTCCGGCGACCTAAAAGCATTAAGGATACACTGGTCAGAGCTGCGGTATCTAGACCTTCATCGACGGTCGGCCAGTGTAAACCATGTGGTGACAAGCGTTGCAAGTGCCGTCTCCAATTGTAACACGCACAAGTGTTCCATAGCAAGACGACAGGAAAGGAGTATAAGATCTTTTGCAATGTCAACTGCAAAATACCTAATGTGGTTTACCTCCTTCACTGTCACGTCTGCGGGTCGCAATACGTAGGAGAAAGTGTCCAACCATTCAACAAAAGATCATGAAAGATGAAAGATGACCTTTTTGTTCTGACAAAAGGAGAAAGGCTGTATTTTGTTATCTTTTTGAATATTTAAAAGATGGAAGATCATCTTTTTTTCATCAAAAGCTGATGAAATATGAACTTCAGTTACAGATGAACTTCCGATCGGCTTTTGGTGAATTGAAAAGGCAAACAAAAGATAATGTGTCATGCAGTGAGAAGGAATGGACACAGAAGTGACCTTACGAAAAAGACGCTCTTGCCCGTGAGTCAACACTTTGTGTCGCCGGGGCACTCATTGGATGACTTTGGCAGATCCAAAATTTATATCACTGACCACAATCCAAGTTGGAAAGAGAATCAAAGACAAAACAGAGGGTGTTTTTGGATCCGCGCGTTACAAACATTACACCCGGAAGGCATAAACAAAAAGGCCTAAATCTTTTGTTTTTTAACTTTTTAACCAGTGCCTGGTCCTTAGGTAGTTGGTAAATTTCATCATCACATTTTCTCATTGCTTTCATATTATTTATAAATTAGTGTACATATATACTTGAATAATATAAAGTATAAAGTTCAAGATTATGATTTTTAGTAATTTACGTCACTATTATTGATGGTCACGTGACAATTTTTCAAATCAGATTACAGACGCTGATAAAGTAAGTAAAGTAAGTAAGTAAGTAAATACTTTATTTCAAGAGGGTAACACAGTTAGCAACAATAATCTAATCTTCCCTGTGGCCCTCAAAACAATAATAATCAAATACAGCAAATACAATTTCAAACAATACATACATATTCACAACGAAATATCACAATCTGAGTATAATCAAGGATAAATCCTTGGTAATAATCATTCGTTATTTAAGTTCGTTTCATAAAATTAGAATTTGGTCTTGGGACGAACACATTTCCCTTTGCAGATGATCTTAATGAATAAACATTAGAATTTGTATTCATATCAAATAAATTACACAAATGATCAGGAGCAGAATTATTTATACATTAAAACACTTTTATGATATTCTAATCTATTTTGAATAGACAGCCAACCAAGTTTTTTAAATAATTGAAGAGATGGTATATCATATTTTGCATTATGAATAATTCTGGCTGCACGCTTTTGTAATTTACATAGTTTTTCAAGATTAAAATTTGTGGTTTCTCCCCATACAGTACAACAATAATCAAACAGTGGTAGAATATATCCATTATAGTACATGATTAAGCCTTCAGTAGGTAAGTATGTTCGCAAACGACACATCAATCCAAGCCTTGATGAAATCTTTGAAACAATATTATTAATTTGTTGACACCAAGACAAACAATTATCAATAGTCATTCCAAGTAATTTTTCATATTTTACATCGTTCAATAAAACATCGTCATAAAAAATATTAAAATTAGACTCAAAATATTGTATCTTTCTAGATGAACCCATTATCATTGATTTTGATTTCATAGTATTTATAACCATATCATTACTAGTGCACCATCCCTGTACCTTTTCCATATCTTCATTCAACTTAATGTTAATGTCAGATATTAGATTAGACGAGAAGTGTATAGTGGTATCCTCTGCATACAAATCTGGCATACTATGGTCTATATAAAAGGGTAAATCATTTATATACAAAAGAAAAAGCAAGGGTCCAAGTATGCTTCCTTGTGGTATTCCATATCTAATATTTTGTGCAGACGATTCATAATTATTGATAATTACTTTTTGAGATCTTTCCGACAAATATGATCTAAAACAATTTAAAGATAAGTCATCAAGTTTATATACTTTTAACTTTGACAATAAAATAGTGTGATTAACCATGTCAAATGCCTTTTTAAAATCAAGAAACAAAACCGCTGTGTAATTCTCTTGATCCATTTCTTTTAGAATATGATCAACAATTTTAGTTAAAGCTGTCACACAAGAATGCTTAGATCTGAAACAAGATTGATTCGGATGAATCAGTTTGTATTTGATTGAATATTCATAAATCTGTGCATAAACTATTTTTTTCAAATAACTTAGATAAGCTAGGAAGTACTGATATGGGTCTATAATAGTTCATATCTGCAATATCTCCTGATTTATAAAGTGGGGTTACTCTAGCCAGCTTAAGTTTTGAAGGAAAGTTTCCAGTACAAAGACTTAAATTGAAAATCTGGGTTAGCGACTCGTAAATAACAGTAGCTGATATTTTCTAAATATTAGGACTTATACCATCCAAACCACTGGATTTGTGAATATTCAACTTCAAAAGTTCAGTAAGTACTTCTTCTGGTAGTATACAAGTATATGAAAATGTATTTTCGAGTCAAAGCTTGGAACCAACCCAATTATCTAATTTTTCAGTGGACGCATTCATGTTGGAATTTTAAATGATGCGTTCAGCCACTGACGAAAAATGGTTATTAAAATTATTACAAATATCTTCAATATTATCACATTTTTTACCATCAATATTTATACATTTTATATGACATTTTGATACTGAGTTTATGTCCTTTAAATGTTTCCATAATTCACCTACATTATTACAAGATTTAATAGCCTCAGAAAAATAATTAGCTTTGCTGGTTCTAATGGATGATGTCAATTTGTTTCTATATTTTTTGAAATTCTCGGTATCTTTCATACCATGATAATAATCCCTTTGCTGACGTAGGTCGGCAAATTCTTTTTAGTGCCATTTGGGCAGTTTATTTTTCCTCACTCTTTTAGAAATTAAAGGGGCATGCTTATTAAGGGTATACATGAACTTGGCATATCACGAATCAAGAGCTAGATCTGGGTCGGTGATCTGTAATACTAAATTGAAATTCTGATTTTTCAAGTCCCGAAGAAATAATTCTTCATCGAAATTTTAAAAATTTCTGTATCTAATTACAGTATGCTTATTAACACGTGGTTTGCTCTTCTTGCTTTTACCATATTTTATTGAACAAATGACAGGATAATGGTCACCTGGACAGTAAGTAGAAACACGTACTTGCATGACTTCTTCTGGTCGACTTGTATAAATGTGATCTATTAAAGTTACGCTCTTACTGGTAACTCGAGTTGGATCATGAACTAATTGATCAAGGCCATATGTTGATAAAATAGTTTCCCAGTTACTTGGCAATAGTTTCAAATAGTCTATATTGATATCACCAGTAATAAGTACATAATCATTCTTAGCAAAAGCATTAGTCAGTTCCTTGTTGAAATGTTGATACATTGCTGTTAGGAGATCTATATATAAAACACAATAAAAAGGACATTTGATGTTTTGGAAATATTTCAAACCACATAGATTCAGTATTTTCTGATTCTAATACTACTCTCCTTTCATACTTTACATAATCATGGACATACACAATTCAGCCTCCCCCATTTTTGTTCGTTCTATCTTTTCTATTGTATGTAAAATTATCTAAATCCAATTCACGTGAATTCATTTTGCATTTTTCTTCATTTAAAAATGTTTCACGCATACCTAATATATGTGGTTTAAACTCATCTTTCATATTACCAATATTATATTTGATTTCATCCAATTTTGGTAGAATATGTTGAATATTTTGACATATTATTTTAAGACCTTTTGAATCTGTATAACCATAAATGTTATGTTTATTTTGACTAAATGTGTCCGCATGGCCATGGCATTTCTCAGACATACCATGGGAACAGTCATTCTTATCAGTAAACCTAGGAGACTGGTTTTTACTTCTTATGGTTGATTTTGATCTATTTAACCTGACCTCAGTGGAAGATTTACAATTAGTAATATAATTAACAGAAATACAACAAATGCAGCAAAAGGATCATTTTCACAATTTGAACACAAATTATTTAAAAGTAAACTAAATGGATTGATTGACGTCAAATCGGCTTGCTCTTCTTCGCCGTTTTCCTAGTACCAATGCGGAGGGTAATCATAATGTTCCCAATGATGCTCTTGACTGTATTGATTTGGGTTCATAAAACAAAGTTTAGCTTTGTGACCAAGACTGGCATTGATAACATTAACGGTCAAGCGAAATATCCGTCGGTTTAATTATAATTACAGTCTTTTTGTAGACTTATAGTAATTTTTTTTTTTACATTTTAGCATCTTTTTTTTTATATCGTTTTGCAAACATTTTACACGTTTATATATATAATAATAATAATAATAATTCTTTATTGGATAAAGCACAGCAGATAACAATGCGTAATCCATGTTGACATACAATGACAATACAAGTAAAAAATACTGATGCGCATAAATATAAAGAAATGATTTAATTATAGTTCTAATAACACCATACAAATGACATATTACAAAGTGGTATATACGTCTGAAAATTAAACCAAGCAGTGTTAGAATTAGATTTTTGAGCTGTCAATTTTTTGTTCTTCCCTCGACGGGATTTGAACTCACCATTCGCTTAGCCTTACGTCCAGCGCCCTAGACCACTCGACCACATCCGCTCCTTAAAAAAGGAGCTTCAATAATCGTAGTGTTACCTTGTCTCGTAAGGCAAATCTAGAGATAGACATAAGACATGTGTATAAGCGTGTGTAGATGGTACATATATACTTAATATTATACTTTGTATAGGATAATGAAGAATTCATTATTCAGTCACAGGAAATAAAGTATATTATACAAACGTCTAAGCAAGTGACAACCATGCAATATATCTGTCTCACTGGATCTCAAAGTTACTTTTATATATATATATGTTACAGTACAAATTGGAATCCTACTAGTACAAATTGGAATTCCAATTTCTACTAGTAGAAATTGGAATTCTGATTTTTACTGGATTTAAACCAGTATAAATCAGAATTCCAATATCTACTAGGACAAATCAGGATATCCAGATTTGTACTAGGAGGATTCAGAATATTACTGAATTTAAAGCTTAGTACGATTCTGGATATTACTGAATTGAAAAACATAAAAATATGTAAAATTTTTGAAATATAAAATAAATCTTGTGCGATAATTTAATTACAAATAGTGAGAAAAATACATTTTAATACAATTTTGGATTAAGTTTCCTATTTATTACAACATTTGGCCAAAGTTTGTTTGTGGCATTTGCTTGAGCAAGGTATCTTAAATTTGCGGCATGAACATCGCATTGTATTACATTTTCCAGCACAGTTACATGTGGATACCAGATTAGCAGTTTCATTTACTGTCCGGTTTTTGTGGCAAGCTTGAATGTGAGAAATTTCCAATAGCAAATTAGGGTCAATAGAATTTAATCCTGGGAAGCAAACTGTTCTTAAGTCAACTAGGTCTTCATCTGAATAATAGGTTTTCAGTATTCCATCTTTTGAAAATATTTTGTAAACGGATTTGGAATCGGTTACTTTTTTTACTTCAAGAACTTTGCATGGCAATATGTTTGAGTCAGTGTTAGTTCTGTCTATTTTGTGAATGCTTATGCCGACAGTGTCACCAATAGAATATGTTTTTCTGATAAATGATGGTTCTGATTCATGTCGAACACGTCTCCGTTTAGCTTCTTGCATATAGTTTAAACAAGAGCAACGCAAAGCGTGGCATATCCATTCACCTACAAATTTGACCCGATGACCTTGACCTTAGACCTTGAAAATCAATAGGGTTCCAGATTCTGTTAACGACTAAGTATGTACCAAGTTTGGTCAAAATCCATTGAAGGATCTTGATTCTAGAGTATTCTCAAGGATGCTACTGACGGTAGCGTTACTATATCCCTTCGCGACTTCGTTGGCGAGGGGATAAAAACTTGACCCGGTGACCTTGACCTTTGACCTATGACCTTGAAAACCTAAGGGACATAAAACAGAAGATTCGTATTAAAAAGTGTTCATAATAATTTTTTCATGTTTCTCCTTTTTTCATTTCAGTAGGATCCTGGATCCTCCTAGTACAAATCTGGATATCCTGATTTGTCCTAGTAGATATTGGAATTCTGATTTATGCTGGTTTAAATCCAGTACAAATCAGAATTCCAATTTCTACTAGTAGAAATTGGAATTCCAATTTGCACTAGTAGGATTCTGGATTCCAATTTGTACTGTAACATATATATAGACATACATAATATTTCCACGGCGTTTCATAGTTCATACATCTTTAGATTAACATCACGTTCTACAGACGTGGGCGATGAGGACTATCATATGAAATACAATTACATATATATGTCTTTAAGATATAATGACATTACAACAATATAACCCGGATTATATGAACCGTCTTTGTATAATTCAATATCAAATGATTATTTTTGTAATATCAATAGCGATAAATAGATATGAACTATATTACTTTACATGCAGATTGTTTCAATCATTTCTAAGCAAACTGCACAACGTTTTATGCAAATTACAACAAAAGTTGCCACGAAAGGTTAATTGGGGTTAGTTATGGTATATACTTACTTTCTAAAATGTATCGCTTTCAATATAAAAGGAATTAGTTTTTAAGAAAGACGAATTTGAGTTGATTCCACAATCGTCATCTATAATATGAATGGAAATTAATAATAAAAGACAGTACTTCTTTTTATTATGCAATTTCTATATTAGTATTTAGATATAGACTTTAAGACAAGTCATATGGTACACATGACATAATAGTGATATTATAGCGTTATTGCATGAATAATGTCCTCATAGTAGAATTAAATATTAAACGAATGGGTGAATCCAATTATTATCATAAACGGGGAAATATTCGCCAATATCCGTAAAATAGCTCTTTTATTGTATGAAATAGCTGTCAAAAATTATTTTAAAACATACCAGAAATGGTACTCTGGAGGTTCTAAAAAAGTGTTGTTACTTTTCGGTGCGGATCGAAACCCAAGATGGCTGCCCTATCATATGATTGGCTGATACATCTTAGACTTCTCCAGAAAAGTTACATGCTAAGTAACAATAATTGTTAAAAAAACCAAATTCCCTTAAGATGAAAGAGGACTATCGTTTTTGTTAATTCCAAGATCGCTGCCGTAGTCTCTGATTTGCTGAGATATTATTGACTTAATCCTCAAAACAACTGCATGTCAATAAACCAAACTTTCCAGAATTGTTCTTTCGGGGATGTCTGTCAAAATTCTGAAGATAATAAAGCATATAATTTGCTATATTTCTGAGGTGAGCTTCGCATTCCATACGAAAGCTGTCCATCTTAAGTTTGTTAGCAATTATAAATAGGATTTAGGGTTAGGCTAAATGGGGATATTCTATGAACCAGCTCAAAGATAATTCGATGTGCATGTCTGTTTAAAACGTAAAGCGTAAAATATAGAAACACAGAAGCATCCGAATTGTGTACTGAACTAAGTATAGAATATAAATAAACATTAGAGAATACCGAAGGGGTAATTAAAATGGACGGACAATCCAGAGAAAATGGCAACGGAGAAAGACAAAGCAAAAACACAACACAATATGTGTTGAACACCACTATACGCAAACAAAAACAAATAAGGTAAATAAGACATGAACTCTCCTTATAGATTTTCAACGTGTATCCTATAGAGCTGCAATACCCGCTGACATGACGATAAACAACAATCAGTCAATCGATCTTTATGTGTACAATGAAATGTGGTCCTAAATCTGGGTTCAATGAAAGGACCATATATCATGAAGAAGATAATTTTAATTGTCAAGATGTTAGATAAGTAACAAAATAATGTGTAACGATAACTTCTCTCCTTTCTTTTGATGTTTAAGTCTCATTTTTACCAATGTAAACATATAAGTTGAATAAGGACGCTAATGGAATTATAGTTTTTGTCTGACAGATAAAAGAAAACATCTTGATGTCGGTAGATGTTTTGCTGACTGAATCAATTGTTTTTTTGACATGATATACGTCTGATGAAATCTTCTATTGTATTTGCGACATTTAATATTATTGGCATTTTAATTGGTGCATACAACATCTAACGGTACATGGTATAACATATATAGATAAGCTACAGTCAAACCTGCCTAGGCGGTCACCTCTATTAAGCAGTAACCTGTATTAGGTCACATTTTTCTTGTCCTGTGATACAAAAATTCCGTATGAATTTCACATCTTTTAAGAGGTCATCTGTCTTACAGGACAACTTTTTCTTCGCTGAGAAGGTAACCTCTTAATACAGGTTTGACTACAGGTTTTCTCCTATATAATATATTGGAACATTGATTTCAGAAACACATATGTAAAAAATATTTAAATGCATGAAAACATTTAATTTCTCTTTCTTGATAATTGTGAAACAATGTTTGGTACTTGTCAGTGCACATAACTGTCAAATAATCATTTTATTTTATTATTGTTATGGTTTTCAAACAATACATTGGATGTTTTTAATATTGTAGGTCACGGTTAATGTCCACTTGCTCGATTTTACTTTTCTGTGTAGCGTTTTGCAGATCTATTTCATGTAGACAGTTTTCGGTATTTCATTGAAAGAGTGTTGCCAATAACGAGGAAGCTATTGTACAAAGGGTTATTAGTTGAAGTTGAAGAATATTAAGTTTATCGCAAATGTCCTACTGATCGTCACTATGAATTCTCCAAACGTTGCACTTGCAACGGTACAGTATCTGTTGTATCAAAGTGAAAAACAAAAATATGACACTGTCGGTACAATTCCAAAATCAAATATCAAAATCATAGAAAGAGGCAAATTCGATACCCTAACACACAAATACATGACCGCACACTGGCTTGACTTGGTACATGTATTTCAATCAACGGTGGCGGGGTAAAACTAATGTTATGGCCCAAACCTCCACTTTTAGTGACAGGAAGAAAAGGTCAATCCAAGATTTAATGTAGAGAAATATTGTCAGAGGATATTTTTAATACTTTGAGTAGTTTTAGATACAATGGTATATTTGAATGTTCTTTGAGCATCAATTCCGTCAAATGTAGGAGTATTTGTTGGTGGTACAAAGGTTTGACTTTCTTGTATTAAGAGGTCACTTTTGGAACAAAAAAAATGAATTTTTCTATAATGAGATAAAAAAAAAACATTGATCTTTTAATGCAGGTGACTGCTTAATAGAGGTGACCGTATGTACAGGTTTGATTGTATATATTATAGAGGTGAACAAATTACAAGTAAACTACATTTATGTAGCAAATTAATTATACCAGTGACGTTTTTACCTTTACTTTTAAAATGTGCAGCATAACGAACGGTGTACGTTCTGTTAGTTGATTACAAGCAGCTGTAAATATTGAGTCGTGTACTGACAGGCTTATCACAGGAGTAACATGAGGTGTGTCACTAATAGAGCAGGAGTTTGTCCATGTATTTTAGTGGAGTTGGTATTGTTCATTGTGTCAAAACTACATGTCTTCACGTTGTTAGTTCTGTTTTGTGATGTCTTGCAAATTCTGGTAAAACGGATGTTCGGTTAATCTTTACTCTCAGGGTTCATATTTTATAATTTGTATTTATTTACGTATATTTATATCCAAATGATGTTCGTTAATTTTAGGTATTTGTTTTGCTTGTGTTTTCTTCATTAAAAACCAGTATGTGCCACTGTTTACTAACATGATTTATTGAACAGATATTAAATATTTCACCAGAACAAATAAATGTTACTTTTATTTTAGCAGCAATAATTCGATTTATATGCATCTATTCAACATCAAATGTAACAAAAATGATTTTTTTTATATTAATAATGAAAGGGAAATAACCCTGACAAGGCATTCTGGCGATTATTAATATATTTATTTTGTTAATCCGGTTTAAGTTTCAACTTTTGAACATTGAAGGGACGTCCATCCTACAAGTGGAGAAGAAATTCAGAGTGATGCTAGAAAGAAAGAGGCAAGGAAAAGAAGGGAGTCTCAGATGACTGGTGGACCACCTCCATTATCCGAAAATGAAGAAACAGTAATTGTTTCCTCTTTTAATAATAAAACATGAATACTTATTATTAATGGAAAGCGAAATGAGGAAGTATTCAGTTTAAGAGAAAATTATATTCCCTCCTCAAATAACAATACCATCCAAAGATTGCCTCATGGTCTTAACATAGAGGTCATCCATGCAGCCAGCTCAGAATTACTCTAGTGGGATAAATCAGTATATGTTGTTGAGTTAAACTAGTGGTCTGATATGTTGTCATGCATATTTGTTTTTTGCAGTGTGATCATTTCAAAATAGACAAAATTATCTTGTGTTACTATACATATTTATATTTACATAAATTATTTTGTGTTACTATACATATTTATATTTACATAAATTATCTTGTGTTACTATACATATTTATATTTACATAAATTATCTTGTGTTACTATACATATTTATATTTACATAAATTATCTTGTGTTACTATACATATTTATATTTACATAAATTATCTTGTGTTACTATGCATATTTATATTTACATAAATTATCTTGTGTTACTACACATATTTATATTTACATAAATTATCTTGTGTTACTATACATATTTATATTTACATAAATTATCTTGTGTTACTATACATATTTATATTTACATAAATTATCTTGTGTTACTATACATATTTATATTTACATAAATTATCTTGTGTTACTATGCATATTTATATTTACATAAATTATCTTGTGTTACTATACATATTTATATTTACATAAATTATCTTGTGTTACTATACATATTTATATTTACATAAATTATCTTGTGTTACTATACATATTTATATTTACATAAATTATCTTGTGTTACTATACATATTTATATTTACATAAATTATCTTGTGTTACTATACATATTTATATTTACATAAATTATCTTGTGTTGCTATACATATTTATATTTACATAAATTATCTTGTGTTACTATGCATATTTATATTTACATAGAGGTAGCTGAAACATTCATTGACATTGTGCATCTACATGTGAAGTTATTAAAAATTAAATGTCGGCCTATTAAAAGGCTGATTTCAGGTATAATGTAACCTTACTGACCAACATTTTGGGGTAGAAAAGTCTACCATAAAGTCTTTGACCATTTTTGCATTGTTAATAAAAAGTAGTGTTTCCAAAAAAACTTACAAAGGTGTATATAAAATGTTTTGAGAGAAAAAAAATACACACCTTCATAGCTATATAACATTCCTCCCCTTTTTGGCATTAGTTAGGTTATTTTTTATTTCCAGATACTAAGTGTAGCATCAGAGGCCACAGTGGTCGTAGTTAAAGGGGGATTTGATTCCCTTGCAGGAAAGCAATATATATAATTAAAGGTTGATAAGTAGAAAACATTTCTATAGAAATTTGATGTCTGTTCGTCCATAATTCTGCAGTTACAAAAAATGTAGTTTCTCTGTAGAAATCCTACTCAGGAATTTTCACCAATGCTACATTTTCATAATCATTTATAGAATTTTCATCTGACAGATGTCTGAAGACAATGAAGTAAATTCTTTTTGAAGTTATTTGTCAATCAAACCTTTATAAAGGCTATTATTTTATTTTTTGCTTACTTTAAATATGAAAGTTTTAAATTTGTGGGATTAAGTATTCACAGTCAGATGTATTCTATTTTAGGTGGAAGATAGGTGTATGGTGATGAACGCCTCTTTCAACAATATTTCAGTTATATCGTGTGGAGGTAAGTATTATTGGTGGAGGAAACCGAAGAAAACCACCGGCCGGTCGCAAGTCACTGACAAATTATTCTACTTCATGAAAGATGACACGTATAAACTGAATCATGGCACTTTTGAATAAAGATTGTTCTATGAAAATGTTTCTTTTGACTTTAATGAAAAATAGGATATTCTTTTAGCTAGCTGCTCAACTTATTTTAAAGGAAAAAGACAAGAACGGAATGATCGGTAATTTGAAAATAAAATGTTCAACATTAATAGTGGCCATTATAACCAAACACAACACCATGAAATACTTCTCTAACAGACCGCTAACATTCATACACAGACATCAATATTTTATATTGAAACAGGCAGAATAATGTTGCGGAATTTTATTTTACAGCTAAGATATTACGTCGACCATATAAATACTACAATGTATTCAAAGCCTTTTTTATGCTATTATGTTGTTTAGAAAACAATTGTCATACGAGAGATGTGTAGTTTATCTAATAAACAATATTGATGTTTAAAAAAAACAATGTACTCAATGTTAGTTGCTCCGCGGTGGAATCCTAGAGTATAAATCTCATCTGCGTGGTAAAACTGTTATTATATTTGAATTGGAGTTGCCTCTCTTTGCTTGAACAGTAACCATATTTATAGTGCAATAATTGATATACAAATTCACAATCTTCTTACGTATTTCTAATTGTCTGTATTATATTTCCGATTTGCAGAAAACATGCCAGATTACCAAGTAAAATGTATATAATAAATGGTCTGTTTACAAATATCGGGTATGATCATGCTTCCGTCATCATTGTATCCGGATATTGCTTAAGTATGAATGAAATGTAAATTGTTTAAAATTTTTGTTTTAAACCCGTCATTACAAGCCTAAATTACTAAGGATGCTGGGGATAGTACTTTTAACCAAAATCTACGGTAATTGACAGTGTTTCTATTTATTTCTATTATTTAGTCAAGGACACTACAAATCAACAAATGAAAGTGAAATAGTAATGAAATTGTCAGTCAATACATAAAAATGGTATTAGTTGCTAACTTAAAAAAAAAAGAGGTTTACATCTAGAAATTTCAAATTCAAAATACCACTAAATTGTACGGACGGTACTACACTTCCACAATATAGAATTTACAAAAAGCAAAACACGGACAAAACTGAATAAAAGCATTTCATCTGCACATAACATCCTACCAGAAAACGCTTTCAACAGCCCTAATGACCATGAAAATTGTATGCATTACCTCTTTACATGGGGGCTGCCATTAATCAACTGGTATCCTATGTAGAAAAACACGGTCAGTACAGGAACGTACCTGTGACGGTAGCAGTTTATAATCTTAAATCCAGTATTTTTACAGAAATGAATCACCTTTGAAATTTATACTGAAGAATTGTCAGTCATTTTAGTTATAAAGTCTTTTTTTTTAATATCACCATACTGCTCTACTTAAGGGAGGGGGACAAATAGAGGCTACTATCCCCTGCCTCCTTAAGAAGATCATACATAATCTGCATCATCCACTGTATATTTTTTTCCTAATAATTTAGCCAATTTGAAACAAGAATAACCATATTTGAACACTTACAGATGTTACAGACTATATAGAAATTTTTAAACAAGTACACTGTTCTTTACAAATTTGCAGGATTTGTCCGCAATATCCAATTTCCTTAAAAAAATTACAAAAAATCAAGATATACCTCTATAAGGAGCCCTTGTTTAATTTTGGAAAGACCGAATCATAGGGAATATAAAGATTCCTTCCTATTGCAGGATATTAACATCAAAATGCACAAAATAATGGTTTTAATGTGCTCGGCCACTTTAAACAGACTGGAAATTACCATTACAGATTAAAAACAAAAGATTCCTAGTGATCAAAATACAAAAAACATGAAATTTACATGCATAATTCATTCTCATACTAAATCATCTGATATCACTTGGTAATTTATTAGACTGTTAAACTTTAATTTGGTTTGTCATGGTAGCCCTCAAATGGGGGTAATTGACAGCAAAAATAAGGATGTTTACATCATGCAGTTTAATGATGACTAATTGGGCTTTATGACCTCTGATATTTATGGAAATTTGATGTTGATGACAGACATGGAAGGAAATTCTTCTTAACCAATTAAAACTAAGCTTGGGCACCTGCATAATGGAAATGTATGTACTAAGCTTACTCAGTCACCCTATAAAATGCTGTTGCACAATATTTTGGTCATATCTTGAAAATCCAGTGAGCAATATGGCAGCTTATAGAAAAAGTAACAAAAAGAACACTCGCAGAAAGAAAACACAGTTCAAAAAGGGACATAAATTTACATCAACACTCAAAGAGTCTTACACGGATAATTCCAGTAGTTATTCTGTGTCTGTTCTATAAAGGCCCACTTCGAATGAATTTGTTGATGCTCTATCTGCACAGTCGACAAGTAAGTGCGATGTAGATGTACTTCCAACAAAGCTGCGACCTGTCAAAATAGAAGATGAAAATAACAATGACTATGAAATATCTGAGGAATCGGAGGAAAATATAATTATCAATTTAAACAAATTGTCAGTTGATTTCAGCATTTTTGCCACATGAATGTCAACGTGCCAGCCCAAGTGTAAAAATGGTGAAGCGACTGGGTCTGTGCATAACAGTTGAAGTATTTTGTAGAAACTGTAGTTGTATATCAGATGCAGTGGATTTATTTACAACAGTCCCCTCCTCTAGGGGTCCAGATGCAATCAGCTTAAATGTGTGTCTTATACCCGTGCTAAAATCAAAAGTCGGAATTAGTGATGTTGTGCAGGTTCTAAGCTGCTTAAATATAAAGTCTCCCGACAGGAGAGGTTTACAAAGAAGGTTTAACCGATTGTCGGACATGATGGTGGATGTCAACAAACAATGGATGATTGCCAATCAAACATATGTGAAGCACATTCTTCAATTGGCCGGGGAAGAAAATCTTGTTGATGTAGAAACGGACTCTTCCTACAACAGACCACAGCCTGGCTGCGAGGCAGCCACACAAACATGTTGCCCTCTTGTTGAGCAATACACAACGAAAAAATTAACAATTAACATTGAAACGGCCAACGTAAACTGTCCGTCGAAAAACTGAACATAATGCGGACACATGCAAGAGAAATTACAATACCGGCGAGTATATGGCTTCCACAGAATCCAAGTTTGTAAAAAAAACACCTTATTTATAGCCAATAGCCAAGGAATACTTAAAGTTCGATCCGTAACCAGTGATGCCAGTGCGCAAATCATGAAGTCTGTTCATGACTACGAAAAGGAGAGTAACATTCCAACAAGGCACTACAAATGTTTCATTCATAAATTACGGTTATTCCAAAACAATTTCAGAGGCATACAATTAACAAGTTCACTGATTGGATGTAGCAAAGACATTTTCATGAGGAAATTATCCAGCAATATCAGGTCGAGATTAAGAGTTGAACTTATTCGAATAAAAAAAACTACAACAACAGAAGATTCATTTCTCTACAGAGCTAGTAACGCGGTTCAAAATATCATATCTTACTTTGCGAATGACCACAGAAACTGCCGTAAATATTCACTTTTGTGTAATGCGCATTTGCAAATATATTCAACTAAGCACCTCCCATATGGGAAGTATTTGGAACTCAATATGAATGACATTGTGAAATTAAATGGAATAATAGAGAAACATTTTTCGAAGACAGAACTTTCAAAAATTAGACAACAAACAAATGTGAATGTTTGCATCACAGTGTTTACATTTGCACCAAAGAGTACGATATATACTCGAAATTTTGCCGGTTTGTGCCATTCAGCCGTTTATTCATCTTCCCTAGGGAATGGCCTAGCTTGCATTAATTTGGCGAAGATTATTGGACTTAAATATAAAAGAACGGACCCTTTCATTCAACAAATGAAGAAGATCGATGCAAGGAACAGAAGAAATGCCATTCGTGTACAGACTCGCCGTTACAAATTTTCACGGTATGTTGCTCGACGCAATAAAGGAAATAGAACACTAAAGCAAAACTCCTTGTTTAACTGTAAAAACAAAAGCATAATTGAAGAACATGAATATGGATTTTACCTGTTAATGCAAAATACATCTTGCAAACCCATAGTGGCCTGTACATTCACCATTATTTTTGCAAATTTGCCGATTATTGTTTATTTGAGCTGTTTCCAAGTGCTCAATCCGGACACAAAGTTTATTGTGACACAGATGGGACACGTGCTGAACTGTATATATGGCTCTACAACCATTATGTATGTACATTTGCAAACGATGAACACGAAGTTTAATTTTATATTTTCTAAAACGAAATTCAAATATTCCATAGCCTTTTATTTGTTGTCCGTTCCAAATATGACAATTTCCAACAGTAATTTTTGTCTTAATGTACTTGTTTATTTTACAAATTTCTTTATCGGTTAGCTTAGTTTTGTAAAAATTTGTCATATTGTATTGTAAAATAAAATTATGTAGTGAACAGAAAATATTGTATTTGGTTAATGCACAGTTACTATGGGAAAGTTTGATGATGCCAGTTTGGCTTAACTGCAATAAAAATAAGAAACAAAACAAACATATTAAATGACAGAGAAACTTTTTTTGCCAGCTAAATCATGGATATTTACCAGTGCAATACTTTGGGGGCTGATAACAAAATTGAAAAAAAAGGCAAAATTCAGCAAAAAAACAAGAGTTATCCATCTTGAATTGCAGTATTATTTTTAAATTTATTTTCTCATGACATTTCTCACATTCAGGTATTAAACTGAAGCATGTCAAGTAGCAAAAAACATGTATATTTAGAAAAAAAAACAATGACTTAATTTTAATAAAAAAAAAAAAAAATCTGTGATTTTCTTAAGGATGCTGGGGACAGTATTTTTTAATAAAAATCTACGGCAATTGACAGTGTTTCTATTTATTTCTATTATTTAGTCAAGGACACTACAAATCAACAAATGAAAGTGAAATAGTAATGAAACTGTCAGTCAATACATAAAAATGGTATTTGTTGCTCACTTAAAAAAAAGAGAGGTTTACATCTAGAAATTTCAAATTCAAAATACCACTAAATTGTACGGACGGTACTACACTTCCACAATATGGAATTTACAAAAAGCAAAACACAGGGACAAAACTGAATAAAAGCATTTCATCTGCACACAACATCCTACCAGAAAACGCTTTCAACAGTCCTAATGACCATGAACATTTTGTGCATTACGTATCCTATGTAGAAAAACGCAGGGTCAGTACAGGAACGTACCTGTGCCGGTAGCAGCTTATAATCTCAAATCCAGTGTACTTTTGCAGAAAGGTTTTTACAGGAATGAATCACCTTTGAAATTATACTGAAGAATTGTCAGTCATTTTAGTTATAAAGTCTCTATTTTTTTTTATTAAATAACACCATACTGCTCTACTAATAAAAAAAAATGGAGGGGGACAAATAGAGGCTACTATCCTCTGCCTCCTAAACCTAGAGGCCAAAACGTAACAAAAGTTTTAAAATACAACATGTAGTTAATTATTATACCTCAGCATAGATCTACTATGGAAATTTGAACATAGACGAAATTACAAGTCTTCTTCTTTTTTTTAACTTAATAATCAAATTGTAATTCATGATTAATGGTTCCTATGACTATTGTCTCTCTTGCATTATCTTTAAAAAGCATACTGTTCATTGGTTGGATATTTCTGGTTTATACCTAGAGACCCGATGTATAGGACTATGAGTTTACCAGACGATCAAATCACCACTGATCACGCAAGGATTTTAATTTAAAAAAAAATGGATGATCGAGATTCCTTTCAACTGGTTGATATTTATCTTAATATTACACCAAGCTTTATTTGTATCACTATGGTCGATACCTCTGATGGTGGACTTTTGACTGAGCGTGCCCGATGGAGGTCCTACCGAAACATCGCGTGCAATAAATAATAATCTACATATTTTAATTTATTGTGACAGATTTTCTAAGTCACTTAAACTAAGTTTCTTCACACTTATGTCGTTGGTAATATTAGCCACTTCTGTGTATCCTCTATAGACCCTTTGATGTTCGTGCTTCCAAAGTCCTTTAATGTAGGTTTATTCGTGTATTTATAACTAAGTTAAATCCTATTATTATTTACTACTACTAAAGTTCTTCTCCCCCAGGCAAGGTGACATTAGCCGATTTTGGCTACGGTATCCTGTTTAGGCCTTTTTGTTTGATTATTTCCACACATTTTGAAATTTTGGGGTTTTCCAATCTTTCGATTTTGAGCCTATCGATGAAGGTTATTCCAGAAACGCGTCGTGCGCACTAAGTTTGATATCTACGTTTTTATTAGATATCTTAGTTTTATTTGTCTGTGGTATGAAACATTTAAGCATGTTTTATATCCACTGTGGCATTCGAATGAGAAACCTCTTGTACTGAAAGACAACACTCTACCAACCGATTTTCAGATGGAATAGAGAATGTGATGGGAATGATCGAAACATTTTGCCTTGCAACGGGACACCAACGACCACTTTTAACAAATTGTTACTCGTTGCGAACTGCTCTAGATTGTCCCTTAAGTGGAAGGTGCGTGACATTCTCTAAACACGAGCCTCCCGTCCCATGGGTAAATTCCGTTTATGACTCATCTTGCACACCTATGTCGAGGAATTGTAACCCCCAGTGGAGAATAAAAACATAGATATCAAATTTATTGCGCACGGCGCGTTTCTGAAATAAGCTTCATCAGGTATGCTCAAAATCGAAAAACTAAATAATTCAAAGTTTTGGAAGCAATATAGCCAAAATCGGCTATGGTCACCTATGCCCGTGGTGAAACTTTAGCTTTATTAATAATTACATTATCTAGGAACTGTAAATTTCAGTAATAACTATATCTAATAAACCATGTCAGTGTCGAGGCACTAGCACTGACTATTGGGCGAATGGAAAATCAAAAAATCCAAACTTATCCTGAAAAATAGTAAGGAGGATATGTCAGTGTCCAACGTAATAAATTTTATATCCTCGATCTTAAAATGCTAAAAGAAAGTCTCGCTAGTTGTAGCTTTACAAGTTTAATTAACTAAAATTATATTGAATAGCAATATATTTGGGAAATGGAAGATCGGACCGAACAATAAGAATGATGGAATAATTAGACAAGCCCAAATCCGATTTTGTTCCCAAAACAATATATACGTATGGCCTTCATGGAATATTAATATCCATAATTATCAAATTCAGCAGGAGCCATTTCACATCTCCTCAAAATGGCGGCCATTTTTTTTTGCTTGTTTAATGGAAGACAATCAAATCGAATTAACCTGCTATTAGTGCAGTAACGCGTCAAATTCATAGTTTTCAGTATGTTGCCGGATTAATTATGTTGGTCTATGGCTTGTATCCAGATTTTTCCTAACTATATGTTTACATTCAGTGTATACTGGATATAAACGGGGCCGTCGTGGTCGTATGGTAGTTGGATTTACAACCACCTATGCATTCAGTGCCTGTCAACTTATAAGTTCGAATCCCGCTCATAGCGAGGTGTACTCGATACAACATTATATGATAAAGTTTGTCAGTACCTTGCGGTAGTTCGGTGGTTTTCTCCAGGTACTCTGGTTTCCTCCACCAATAAAACTCACCGCCACGATACAACTAAAATATAATTAAGCTCTAATACAAACCTAGATATCAAATTTAGTGCCTACGATGTGTTTCTGGAACCTTACATAGACGAGTATGGTTTTATTAACAATAACTGTTAATTATAATATCTTACGAAAAGATAGATTAAAAAGTGATGGTCAACAATTCCATCAATATCAGCAGAACAGCAGAACGAACAATCACATCTCAACTCAACTCAACCTGTTTTCTTTTCCAATTGACATACATAGGAATCCTCATGTGACCTTTTTGTATTCAGTTTGTTCACTCTGCCTAATACTTGTCATTTGTATTCATCTCTTAGGAATGTTTATCTTCTAATCAATGAATTGTAATTTTACAATTGAGTAATAGTTGAAATTTAATGTTTTCAGTAATTAACCCTGGTGATGAATACCACGATAGCAAAACTGACCGCCATAACACCACGGTGCTGAATGACGACTTGGACTGAAAAATACTAGACACAGTATGTTTCCACAATCAATATGATAGAACACGCCAATAATTGCTTGCGTTTCAATAAACCTGTTCTTGTTTAATGTATGGTCAATTTACGTAAAATTAGAATTGAAACGAGTTTTGTGTGTAACATGAAATTATCTAAGGAATTTTCTATCCAGCTTCAGATCAATAGGCATACCTTATCAAAATATGAACAAATATTGTTCCGAGGGGCATGCAAGCGGACGGGTATCCTGTGGAGTTTTCATGCCAGTTAGTGCAGTCTTACACGCCATATAATAGAGTGGAAAATCAGATTACTGTTCCGAATAGGGTTACTCGGGTACGTTTACAAAATACGTGTATGTATTAGCGAAAGTTAGTTTATATTTTCATTACACAAACTCTTAACTTTTTATAGAAACACGTTACTTTGCATTCAAAACTCGACTGAACATAATCTTATTTAATCAAATTTTATAAATGACTTTATCGTTATATCTATTAGACGAGGCGACACTAAGGTGTCACGTCATAAGGTGACAAAAACCGTATTTATAATTAAATGCCACTTTTCTATGCCTGAGAGAAGTTTCTTTATATCGGTAATACAACTTGTATGATGTAGATTTCACAGGTCTTAATAAAGTCTCGGCATGTCAATCGACAATCTGCTTCGCTAGGTTTATATGCAAATAAGGGATTTTCAATGATAGACAGTTGGGGAAAACATTTACAATAATCATAAAAATTATGTACCTTTTTAGATTTATTGGTATACTTTTTATTTGTATTGATGAAATGGAAAAACACTGTCGGAACAATTCCAAATGAAATATCAAAATCGTAGAGAGATGCAAAATTGATACCTCTCACACACAAATACATGACCGCTCACTTTCCTGGCTTATTAAAGGCATATAAAACAAAAGTTGGCGGGGTTAAACTAGTTGTATGTCCCCAAATTTCTCCTTTTATGAGAATGCATATAAATAATCTTCCATATTCCTGTCATGGTACATGCATTTCAATGAGAAAAAAAGTGCCGGGGTTAAGCTAGTTTCATAGGCCCAAATATTCCCTCTTATGATAATGCGCATAAACAATCTTCCATATGTCTGAAGTATGGGAATTAATATAGGGTATTCGCGTCCAATATATACTGAAATGTACTAAACGTAATTCTTTCTTAATAAAATTCCTAGTACATTTATAATATATTCTACGTTACCAGTCCTAAAAGGTCTGATATTGAACTTTGAGGGACAGTTGCCACTCTTCCGGGGCACCTGAGTTCACCCCCGGTTTTTAGTGGGATTCATGTTACTCGATCTTTAGTTTTATGTGTATATTTTGTAGATCGTTTTTCTATTACTTTTGGCAATTGTGCTGGTTGTTCTTCGATTTACGGATTATGATTACCCCTTTGGTATCTTCAAGCTCTTCTTGCACATGTTAAGCGATGAGGCGCTAATGTAAACCTTAGATTGATTGGTATACTTTAGTGTTAATGAACTATCTGTTCCATTAGTAAGAAAGTGTACACCAAAAACAGCCAACAGCTGTAGAACAGAAGCAGTAGGGACATATGTCAACCAAGAAAATGAAGACGAAGCTTTTACAGATTTATTGCATGACTTGAAACATTGTTTATTTATTCCAATTTAATGGCGTCCTTGCATTTAATGTTTTATTTAAAAAATGTTGTATTTGTTTATTTGCAAATTTGTTATTTTTAGGTTTTTAAAATAAAAAGTTTGGATGTAGTGATTGAAAATGTTTACTGAATAAAATACCAAATTTTATTTATTTTTTAATTTGTACCTATAAAATAGGATAATAAAATATCAGTTCTAAAAGTATATTGGTGTATTATTATTCAAGAAATTATATTAAGCTTGAATATAGAAGAAATGCATGATACAAATGTGAAATTTTGATATTTATTCAGAATTGTAAATCTCAACACTATCTAGTCAGAACTACTTAAAGACCAATTTATAATTTATGGTTGTTTATATAGACGTCAAGTGATGCATGCAGAAAATAGTATGTTGCGATGTAACAACGTCATACGCTGCAATCTAAATACATTGAAAATGCGTACAAATTTACATACTAATAATAGATCATCTTGATTAAGCGTTCTTTACTCAAATAATTGCTCCAGTTGTAGGATTTATTCTATTACAGCTAAAAACAAATTTGGAAGATACAAAAGGGGTAATCAAAAGCAAGATATCGAAAAAGGATAGACAATGCAATTGTCAAAAGAAAGCAAGCCGCAAAGACAAACAAATATTAACAAAGCACACTATTCACTTATTATAGATCGACCTGCCAGTAAAATCCCACTGAAAAATCTTATATGAAACAGTGTTTCAAATATTAACAAATAAGAAACTAAGAAGTTCCTATATGCACTACTATGTCGACATAATCATCAAAGTTCCTATTTCTAGTACTATGTCGACATAACTATCAAAGTTCTTATTTTCAGTACGATGTCTACATAGCCATTAAATTTTCCATTTTCAGTACTATGTCTACATAACTATTGAATTTTCGATTTTCAGTACTATGTCTACATAACTATTGAATTTTCCTGGAGAAGCCAGAGGTTTGATTTGTCAATACCACGCGGTTTTCCCTGGAACCAGATCACAACCAAATTATTTTAATCATTGATATTTCTCCCTTTGCATATTATTTATCTTCATTTTCATTTCTTTCAGTAAATAATAGTATAATTAGTGTATGATTGCTTTGTAAATTATATATTATATACATAAAGCGTAATTAGTTAGCTAGCGGTTATAATCCATGCGCTCTGATCAATAGTTTTGAAATAATAATTATTATAACAGTAAGCAAACCGAAGGGGCAATCAAGAATGGACAATTTAGAAACACATGCAATATTAGGTACAGGACGCATGACCTAGACAAAACAAACCTACAACATAACACAGTAAACTAAAAAGATGAGCAACACGGACCCCACCAAAAACCTGGAGGTGAACCCAAGTACTCCCGAAAGGTAAGCAGTACCTGCTTCTTAAAAGACACCCTGCTTTGACGACTGTTTTACCTATTTTGTTCCTGTATTTAAATACTGTTTTAGTGACAGCCGGAACTTTTGAACCGTAATGAGAGCGGGAGGTTTGGCGCTTTAAAATCTGATTCAACCCACCATTTCTTTAGAAATGCCTGTACCAAGTCAGGGTCATTGCGGTTTTCACTGTTTTCCGGTTGTTGACTGATTTTGTCTGTTTATATAATTATGAGTTTTGACTTTCCCTTTGTAAGATTGTTCGGAGTTCGGTAATTTTGTTATTACCCTTATAAGTAACATCAAATATTTTATGATCTTCCTTACTTAGCACATGCAACGACGACTTATATAATCTCTATACTATATTCAGGTTTTGTTGCAATGTATTTAACTGCCATGTTTTTTTCTATATGTTCAGTGATGTCAGAGGAAAGGGTTGTTTGTGTTGTTTATATCGCTGGAATTGTTTACCAACATCGTGTAAGATTTCTTTTCATAATGAAGCCAATCATCATTAATAACACGACCAATCAAAGTTGGATTTAAAGAACATACATCATAATATTTCGAATTATATTGAACACTGTTTATGTTATATTTTACATATTCCATCTATCTATTCTTTAATATGCATCATAAAACAATAACATCAGGTATCATCAATAAAGACGGAAAAAATAAAAGTGGAGGACAAATTGCTTTTTCATATTCGGCAGCAAATTTAGATCAAGAAAAGGTTAACAAAACGATAATTTTGTGATTACATAGTTAATAAGTGTATTATATGTGATCAATGATACAAAGAGGAACAGACAACTGTATTATGAACATGTGATTTGACCATTTCAAGGTGCAATTTTGAATTCCACAATTTTTTTTATATGTATTGAAATTATGTTAATTTGATTATGGGTTAGAGTTATTGTGTCTAACGCCACTTTCCAACAATATTTCAATTATATCATGATATGTTTATTTGAATTATTCCAAAATGAAAATAAATAAATAAATTTATATTTATTTGAATTGTTATTACTTTGTTAAAGATATGTCTAATTGACTTTCAAATCTTTCGACCTTGAGCGTAACTGACGAAGGTTACTCCAGAAACGAATTGTGCACATTTAATTTGATATCTACAATTTTATTTATATCAATTTAATATTATGCATATTTTATATATTATATGCAAATCCCTGTATTTATCTATGGTCTTTGTGTTCTCCAAAATGCTCGTTTGTGTGGGATTTGATGTCACTTTAACACTGCAAGTGCAAAATTACATCTTACTGTAACATTACCCATTTAAAACTTATATTAAGATGTCTTTTCTGCATCATATGGCAATATTTGTACCTATTGTTATTTATTTTCTTTATTTATGCAATGCGCTAATACGCCTCATTTCGTTTTTTCTCATTACATAAAAGAACCTACCAGCTACCAGATATAATAATAGTAACCATTATTTTGCTATAATGTCTTTGCATTCATATAAACGTTTCTATTTACAATCAATTTAAAAAGTAAAAGGCACAACAACCACGGTACAAACGATTACAACAGCCAAAACTTGATGATGTATACAAATAATGATACTACGATAAGGAATGAGGTATCGATACGACACATAATAATAATGATACGACGATACGGTATGATGTATAGATACCACACATAATAATAATTATCAAGTCGGGCGGCTGCATGGATGCCATTTGATAATATATTTCAAGAAATTGGTTGACTTTCCTTAAGGTGTGAAACCTATAATTAATTTCTTTAACATTTTCTACTAAATTTGTGTTTTTTCGAGCCTGCCTGGTTATTTTATCTTAAGTTTAACCTTTCTAAGACCATATATTTTCTGAAACGTACATGATTCCTCTACGTTCTGTGAAAATATCAGGGGATGTTTAAAGTCTTGGAGTGAAATGCCAGGCTATGAAAAACACCTACTCTAAAAATAACTCGGTCATCCCCGGGAAATTCAATATTTATAGGTCATGCATCAAATCCTCCATAGTGGTATTAAAATACAACTAAATGCATCGAATTTGGGTTCAAAATAATCCTTATATATTTAACTTCAATTATCAATTTTAATTATTCCATTCCATTCAGTATTTGTCACAATACAACAAAGCGAAAGGAACTATTTTCTTTAAAAGGGACTACTTTTGTATATGTTCTAAGCTCTGATTGGTGAATTACTGGTTTGACACCTAAATATAACATTTTCAGATCACCAACTTCCCATGATTCTACCTTGTAAAATATGATTGTCATGACACCGTTTATTCCAGAAACCACCCGTGTACACTAAATTACATATCTACGTTCTTACTGAAATATCTCACTAATTCTATTTTATTTCCAATTCAAACATGGCCGCCAAGACTTGAACACTGCTGTAAGCACAACTTGAAGTTTTAATTCAAGCTCTATCTTGAACACTGCTTAACATATTTCAATAAAAATAATAAATTATACATACCTAAATGAAAATATGGAAGTTTAAGAGACAAAATATAATTTTTTATGCAAAATGAACGTTTTGATGCAAGAAATAGTATAGACAACAACAAAAACATGTCCATTTACCAGTTTCTGACTTGATTCTATAATCATACGCTTTTGACATTTTCTTGTTTGAGTTATTTCCCTTACGGAGGACAAAATGGTTCCGGTTCAATACAATAGCAACGGAAAGAACAAGTAAGTTGAGTATAATTTTCTTAAGATTTATACATATTTGAACTTTGTAGAATAACAGGTTAATTTGATAGCAAATAAACAATTCACATATCATTACAACATTTAAATTGTATACATAGTATACGAGACATATATGCTATTTTGGTTGAACATTTGCATGAAATGGACATGTCCGGCTTAAGGGGAAGCAACTACTCCAAAAACGCTAAAAAGGCGTATAATCTTAGAACCAAGTCGAAAACTGACAAACCAATGGTTTATTGATATAAATACACCAACATAAACATAGTCTTTGTAATATAACATGTTCAATTTAATCAAACCATTTATTTATTCTGTATATCTCAATGTATAAGACTTGTACACAGCCGCCTTCATTTTATTTCCTTGGTGGAATAAAGTGGTATCTTCAGGAATCCCACAAAACAAGTAAAAAATACCATACTGTCAGAACAGTTCCAAAATTCAATAGAAAAATCGTAGAAAGACAAATTCTATACCTCTAAGTTGGCTCTAACACACAAATGACCGCTCACGTTCTTTCGATATGGTTTTTAATAAAATGTGGTTGGGTTATAGCGTTTAAAGACATCATGCATTTGTTATTAAGAAAAGTTTGAAAATACCAAAAGTGTAATCAGAAGCCGTAAATCAAAGAATGTCAAAGACAATGGTCAAGAGAAATCTGACAAAAGGACAAACAATGATCTACAAAACATTACACAGATAACCAGATTGATCAATGTGAACCCCATCCAAAAAAAAGGGGTTGAACTCATGTGCTCCGGAAGGGTTAGCAATTTCTGCTTCACGTGTGCCACCCGCCGTGTTACTGTTAAACGACAGGAACATCTTCTGATATGGAAATCGCGTTGGACACCAATATGCATAAATAAAACATGAAGCCTACAAAACAAATATACATTCGTTAGTTGTTGAGTGTCGGAAGGAAACCTGGAAACTATATATTTGTTGCATAGCTGTAGAACTTTATAGATGTATTTATATTTCATTTCTAAATATACAGTTGTTGTATTCTTTTCAACATCAGTCGACTATTAAAGACCCGGAGAAAATACTGGGGTATAGAAAAATATTTTACTTTCTCTTCGGTGTGATTCAATGCCATCAAATATTCTACCCGCTGATATTCAGGGCGAAATAAAAACACCATTTGTTCAACCATTGTAAATCACTTTTACTTGACTTAAATTTGAGCAAACGGCGGGCGTCTTCTCATAAACAGGACCTGCTTCCCCTTCGCGAGCACCTACGTTCACCCTTAATTTTTATTCGGTCTGTGTTTTGTGCCCAATGCTATCTGTGTCTCTGGATTGTCTATTCTTGATTGCACCTTCGGTTTTCTCTAACGTTTACTATATACGACAATGGTAACGCTTCGTGCAAGTATAACAAACAACTTGTCCCAGATTCTAATGTGAGGATTGATCTGGTGTGCATGGCAATATTTTCGAGCGTATCCATCATCTTCTTATTAGCTTGTGGCAATTAAAAAATGCATCCGTAAAAATGTTCCGACCCTTTCCTTTACTTCTTCGTTTTGCGGCAGCAGTATAAACTTCGACCCATCTCGACTATTCCTATCATTTTCAATTAGTATTCTTGACGTGAATATGGGGATGGTCCTCCTCATTGGAAGTTGAACAACAATTAATCGACTACAACCGTCCTATAGAAATTAAAAAAAAATATTATCAAGGTATTATAAAATGTTGAACAAACTCAAGATGATATTAGAAAATCTAAATCATGTATTTTTTGCAAAAACTAATCTTCACCTCCCTCAGACATGGGTGACTTTAGCCGATTTTGGCTATCCTGTTTAGGCCCTTTGGTTTTATTGCATCCAAAGCTTTAAATTATTTGACTTTCGATTTTGAGCGTATCTGATGAAGGATATTTCAGAACTAAATTTGATATCTACGTATATGTGTCAGTTATAATATTAACAACAGAAATCCGTGAGGAATACTTTTCAAATAGAGTCACAACTGCTATCATAGTGAAAGTAAAAACCGCAGTTCCTCAACATCCACTAATGTCAAATTTAAATTAAATATTTTTGTTTGTTAAGACGTACTTAATGAAGGTAAAAATTTAATTTGTAAAATCCGTAATTCATTTATCCGTCTTATTTGGTGAATTAACTATGTCAAATGAAGTGTATTTTACCAATTATTTTCACAAGACTGTTTTTGATGGCTTTTCTCGCCATAATCCGCAATATTAGGATGGAATATAGAACCCGGGTTATTTATTTCATTTGTAATTATACATGTACAAATATTGAAAATATTAATCAATTCATGATAGTTTTTCTCTTATAAAGAAATCCTTTGATTTGCCTTATCCCTGCATAAGTGATGCGAGAAGCATGGCGCCAAGTAAATAAAGCTGCCGAGCGACTGAATGGGTAAAGTATTGTCAACAATTTTACAACTGAATTTGCTTGAAATGACGTACGACAACTAAGCCGCAGCATGTAAAATACAAAACAAAACTGCTGCACTAAGACACACAACCCCTGGGTATAAAATCTACCATACCAAATTATACATGCCTATTTTATTGGTTTAGAGAATCAAGCACCGTGTTTAATCCATGGACAATATCGCACCAGCGCCCTGTACTGATTGGTATATTTTCCTATTTGAAGTTAAATTGAGAATTTCACGCCTTTAATTTATAACATAGATTTGTATTGTATGGTTAGGTATCGCGGAGTATGTGTCCGGTTGTCAAATTTATGATAGCTTCTGGTCGACGTTCAGACCTGACCCATGTCATACAATCAATTTCTGACCGTGAAACGAGATTAGCCTGAGATGACTTTCAGTCGGACCTCCGTTGTCGCTATGTCATTGATTGGTCAGTGTCGAGTATTATGTACAATTTTACCGTGTATTTTAAATATTTCTCTGTGTAGTCCCATGCATGTCTTGCGGCTTTTGATTACCCCTTCGGTATCTTCAAACTTCTTGCAAAATAACATTTATCACATAGAGTGAGTGAATGTTTGTTGCTTAACGCCAACTCAACAATTCTTCAGCTATATCATGGCGGGAACAAGTTAATTTTCAAAGAAATGGTGAGGAGGTTCGCTCTGAACTAGACCAACACGCTTAGTTGAATTTGTATAGTGCTAGCTCACTGAAACAACATTCCGTGGTTAGACATGTCGCCCCACTCGGACACATTATCCTCATTCCGAGCCAACCAGTCTTTGCTTCTTTCTGCGATTTTCCTATAAGATTTTGGCGCTGTTCCGAAAGCGTGGTATTTTTGTTTTTCGCTTTATTTCATGAAATTACACCGCACTATTTGTTAAGTTAAAGGCTTCATTTCGAACGTTTTACGGTCACCATCATGACATGGTTGACCGTTATGGAATATGTGTCACAAATGGTCACGAATATGTTCCACTTGTCGTAAGCACTTCCCGGTCCTTTCCTCATTCACGACTAATCACCGGGCTTGTAACTAGATTAACACGACGGGTGCTACTAGTGGAGCAAGAACTGCCTACCCTTCCGGAGCACCTGAGTTCACCCTGGTTTTTAGTGGGGTCGTGTTTCTCGAACTTTAGTTTTATATGTATATTTTCTAGATCTTTGTTTGTCCTTTTGTACTTTTTCTTTTGGCTATTGTGTTGTCTGTCCTTCAATTTACGGATTCTGATTACCCCTATGGTATCTTCAAACTCTTCTTGCAATGTGTCTGTCCAATCAGTATCAGATGGCATGGCAGACAGTATTCCATAAAGGAAGCATGGTATAATCTCCTGTTGAGTGCAATTATGGAATAACTTTCAGTTATTTGTATTAGAAAGTACAGTTTCTTTGCGTTGACATGCGATAGCAATCACAATTTGTCATGTGGAAACCTTACCTCTGTCTACAGGTGTAATCACAATCCGGTCTTTAGCTCATTCATGACATATCATTGGATTGGTGACAAGAATAACACGCGGAACAGGAACTGCTTACCACTTCAGAGCACCTGGGTTCACTTCTGGTTTTTAGTGGGATTCTTGTTGGTCAGTCTATTGTTTTCTGTATACTGTTTTATCAACCATTATATCTTATATGCCCTTTATCTTTTGACCATTGTATATATGTCCGTCCTTAATTTTTCAGCGGCTACTAATTAACCTTTGACATCTTCACACTTTTCTTCTCATGGTGAAATATTACCTATATTCACTGACTAGTCTATTAATTTACAAAATACACAAAAGCGCATGTTATCATCTGTTTGACATACGCAATATAGTAATTAACATACAATCAATACTTAATTGAAAGCAATTAAATAAAAACATATAAAATATTCTCTTTTACAATAACACAGTTCATGGATGAATACATGTAATTATTAATAAAACTAAGACATTTGTGACCTTTAACCGATTTTTGGCTATCCTGTTAAGGCCCTTTTGTTGTTCTTGCTCCCAAGGACTTTTAGATTATTTGACCTTTCCACTCTGTTGGTTTGACTGAACCTGGTGAAGGTTATTACAGAAACGCGTCGTTCACTCTCAACTAGATATCTACGTTGTTATTTTGTTTTTATCAATCAGTTGTTTTTCCTTACGTTTGACAGTTTGGGTTTCTTATACTTTTAGTGTGTTAATATGAACAAGGGTCGTCGTGGTATGGTAGTTGGATCTACAACTACCTATGCAATTAGTGCCTATCACCACTGACTTCGAATCTCGATCAGCGCGAGGTGTACAACATTATGTGATAAAGTTTGTCAGTGATTTGCGACAGTTCGGTGGTTTTCTCCGGGTCATCTGGTTTCCTCCACCAATTAATAAAACTGACCGCCACGGTCTAACTGAAATGTTGTTGAAAGTGGCGTTAAACATCATCAAACAAACAAATCGATTCTATAATCCATGAGTACTATGGAAATTCCAAAAGTGAAGATGTTCCTAGTGCATTCTCCAAGATGCCATTGACTCACGAACCACTTTCTAACCGATATCTTCTGTATCCGGTAGTATGTCGCGAGGCTTTCATCTTTCTTACAGTTGAAGATAACAAAACAGAGATATGGTTTAATAAGGAAATTCATGGTCGTTTTCTCAATACTTCTAAATGTCTCGCACATTCATACGAAATATAAAATCGAAGATAGCATTCTGCTCCTTTTAGCCAAGAAGTCGATTGTTTAACGTTAGCAAGATTATGATGACAACAGCAGAGAAAACCGGTAATGATGGGTATTAGCACCGAGTTAAATATAAGATGGTAGGTCTTTATGTATTCAGTCTTAAACAAAAAACCAATACACATCGATTAAGTGACACACTGATTACAAAGAAAGCAAGTATTTACCTTACTTCATTTAATATAATATTTATTGTTACCTGAAGTGCGGTATTATTCTAATCTGATAATGGAATTATTGTTATATTTTCTAAGACAAAAAAACTGAAGAAGAAAAGCAGCTTATAATATTGCACGGACTGCTACTTAAACTGGGCTAAATATTTCTAGAAAAATAAAAACAGCTATGAATGTGATTATTATCAGTCGATGGATGCGATGCCCATGTGACGAGATGAAATATGTGCTGAGTAAATAAATAGGGAAACCCAAAACATTCCGTCACATATAACAAGATTTGTACGATTTAAACAATTTATCATGGCAACCGTACGGTACTTGTGTAAGACGAAATAAAAACATCAAGGACAAGTTACACCACAGTTGGTCGCTCTACAAGCAGACACTAAAAAAAACACGGATATTACGTATCATGATATGGCCGAAACATGAATGCTTGAAAAATCAATATATTTCCATAGAATAATTGTCTATTTACTGTTTGTTAACATCTTAACACAATTTATAATCAACTGTTATTTCAAAGCAACATTATAAGTTACACATACAGAGTTGGATATAAACTTTCTTTTTCGTTGTTGCCTGCGATAAAAAATACCACACTGTCGGAACAATTCCAGAATCAAATATCATATCAAAATAGTAGAAAGAGACAAATCGATACCCCTAACACAAATGGGGTCAGACCTATAATCCGACAGTCCGTGGGTCTGACCTATAGTCCGACAGTCCGTTGGTCTGACCTATAATCCGACAGTCCGTGGGTCTGACCTATAATCCGACAGTCCGTGGGTCTGACCTATAATCCGACAGCCCACTAGACCGATAGTCCGTGGGTCTGATCTATAATCCGACATCCCGATAGTCCAGTAGTCGACAGACTACGTACATGCAATAGCTATTCTATGAAAATAATATGTTTTTTATGAGAAATGTTCGCTTAGTCAAGTTTTGTGTGTGAAAGCAAGAACTGTCGTCAAACTGGCGTTGCAAAATTCGTATTGTGGTATTAAACATGGTGTTGAAAGATTCTTATAAGAAGCATATATTAAAATATTTTCATCAAATTAGTTTTTAAGACATTTACTTTAGAGAATTAAAGAAAATAGGTTCGAATATATTGTCTAGATCCGGAATACGTAACCTTTGCCTTTTGTTCCGGTTGGGCCCATCTAGCCAAGACAGTCTTTTCAGTCCGGAACATATAGCATCGGTAGAGTAATAAAATTGGTATTTGTTGTTTCTCCGCTAAGCACGCAGCATTAAGGAGATAGAGGAAAGACTGGTTGTCAGAATAATGTGTCCGAGTGGAGCGACACGTCTACCCACGGACTGTTGTTTCAGTGAGCTAGCACTATAAAAATCCAACTCAGCGTATAGGTATAGTACAAAGCGGACCACATCATCATCTCATTGAAAATTTACTTGTTCTCCCCACGAGATAGCTGAAAAATTGCTGAGTTGACGCTAAACAACAGTCACTCACTCAGTCCGGAACAAATTGCTTGCTACATCGGCTCTGTCGGTAAAATAATAATTTAACGGCGAAGAAGACGAAAAGATTTAATTTGATCCAAAATACCCTCTCGAAAATCGTATGGTCGTCACTTTGAGATTATCATTGAATTAAAGAAGTTTTCTATTTCTTCATTTAAAGTGAATAAAAAAATTCCTTCATACAAGTACAAATTCAAACAAATATTCAAGAAAATGTGTCAAACTAAAGCTTTAGATATTTAGATGTATTCCCGCGAATTTTTACTTTGTTGCTGTTCTTACTTGAACGGTTAAAGTGAAAAACAAACACATCTGTGTCGGACTATCGGGCTAAAGGGCTGTCGGATAATAGCTACGCTACCAACACAAATACGTGACCGCTCTCTTTCCCGGCTTAGTAAAGGCACTTCAATAAAAGTTGGCGTTGCTAAATTAGTTTTATGGGACCAAACGTCCCCCTCTTAGTGAAATAATGCGAGTATAATATCAACCCTCACATAACTGATCGGACAGTGTAATAAAATAACGCTACTGTATATTCTTTAACAATATACATGTAATGTTCGTAACAGTCATTGTTCACATTTTAATGAAAATGACACACCATGTGTACATTTTATTTAACTACATGTATTCGTATTATATACCTTCACTATATGTATTGTGATAATTATTTGTCCATTAGAATGGCGTTTCTGGAATAACATTCGTAGTCTAAAAACTAGAAAGCCATTCAAATGGGAAATTGTCACGCGATTGGTTCCATGTTTAACATTCATCTGAATAAAATGCGCCGAAAATTCGCTTGCGCTCGCGAGTAATGTGCAAGTTGGCGATAATTGGTCCTCGACCAGTATCCTAATCAGGTACGATTCTGGTTAGGAAATAAAATAACTCAAAATCAATGAAAAATAGCTGAAACTATTTACAGCCCCCTTTCAAATTGTCGATTTTGACCCGTTCTGACTGTGTCCAGCAACTTCCTGCAATTTCTCTCCAGAGGAAAATATCTGAAATCAGTTGAATAACTGGACAAATCACCCCTGGACTATGAGTGGAGAAATATCGTAATCTACTGGTAGCAGACGGCGAATAGGTGTATCCTACGACCAAAAACGTCAAAGCATTTTTAAACAATACGACAGTTGGGAGTTGGGAGGAAGAGTTATGTCCCATGTCTAGCTCTTTGCCGTTAAGAGTACATAAGGTGTACATCCGGGTCTCATTTTCGGACACCTTTTTAAGATGGCTCTCGCCCTTTGTTACAAATAGCCGTCATTATCAGCAGAGAAAAGTGTTTCCCTTTTATACCTTACTGGGTAGTGGTTGCGGGTTAATTTCATATTCTATGTTATTACTGATCATTGCCTGGCTAGGTTAGGATTAATCATCAGAAGCTGAAGTTGCAGATAAAGAAACTTTGCTTTTTTGTGCAGTATCGGATGTAATGACAATGTTAAAATTTAGTTACCGTAGATGACACTGAATATTTCAGGTGCAAAATTACCTGCTTTAAAAAAAAATTGAACAGTCTATATTTAATGCAAATAATAGACATGTTATGATTTTATTTGTCACATTAAAAGAAACATACTTTTTTTAACGAAGGTATTTTCCCTGTATCAATGTTAGATTTACAGTCACATAATATACAGACAAACCAATTATTATCTGTCATATTAGAAAGAATATATATATAAATAGCTGTGGGTATTATTTTTTTAATATTTTCCTGCATCAATGTTCAATTCAAGTCTTTCAAAGGAACATACTACAAAGTAAAACCCGCCATGTTGAATAAACGTCCAACGGCGGGAAATATAAATAGTACTATTTTACCTCCTTCACAAAAGACTTCCTAACTCCGATATTCGTTTCCGTCATTAATGACGTCAGTGACATCGAAAGGAAATTGGCAGAAATTATCGTACAGAAATTTAACCATCGTGGTGGTTAACAATATTACGAATCTATATACCTTCTTATTATAGGAAGCTGTTCTTTAGTGGGCATTTATATATCTAAAAATTATCCAATTTGTCATGGTTGTCCAACACTCTAAACGTTCTTTTCGTAAATGTGATATTTTTAATAAAATAATAAAATAATAATAGTAAGAATAAAATAATAATTATAATAATAATTTTAGTAAGAGTATAAATATATTTAATCAGGTGTAACTTTAACTCAGTGGGTTTGTACTCACTTTCTTTCTAAATAACAAGTCTGTCATTGGGTAAATAATATCCTTTGTCTAGATAGATATTTAATCTCAAACATTTTATTTCTATTTCATTCTTGGCTAATTTATACGCAATGGTTGCGTGAATTTATAAAGAAAAATAATATAAAAAAACTTCCAAGAATTCTCCAGCTTTTTGTTTATTTAAGCATCATAAGGTATTACCAGTTACTTATTTTCAATTTCAAAAAAGTATTAAAATCTTTAACTAAGAGTATAGGAAAAGACCCAGATGAGTATTCCTCTCACAGGTTTCGAAGACGGGGTGCATCTTGGGCTTTCTCAGCCGAAGTTCCTAGTGAATGAATCCAACTTTACGGAGATTGGAGTAGTTATGCTTACAAAAAATATCTTAGGTTCAAATTCGATGATAAAATTGCTGTCGCTGAAAAGATGAGAAATCATATTTTAAATTCTCTTTAATTTGTTGTTTGTTGGATATTACAGGCATTTACCATGAAAAGAGAGCGACAATAATTTCTGCATCAATACCAAAATATGTTGATGGGATTAGAGGGTGCACAACACAAGCATTTCCGGGGGCTACAATAGGTAGAATTACAGAATTACTCTCTAGAGGAAAGATAAATATAAGTAATATTGATATAGTTATTATTCATGTAGGAACTAATAATATTTCATCAGCTCAAAATGTGGATACAATCATTTCTTATTATGGGGATTTAATACACAAAGTTAAATATAAAACAAATGCTCATATTGTCTGTACTTCAATACTACCTCGTTTATGTGATCATGACAAAACTGTAAATAAAATTAATAAAGTAAATTTGGAATTAAAAAAATTATGCATCAGAAAAAAGATACAGTATACAAATTTATATTCTAGTTTTTTTTATTAAATAATCGTCCTGATTCTTCTTTATATGCTCCAAGAGAATGGTTACATTTAAATTTTGCTGGGACTTCACTATTAAGGAAAAAGTTTATAAACATTATCAAACATGTCAGTGTAAATTAGATATTCATTTCATACATTAATTGTTTCAGTTATAAATGTATACATTTGTATCATGTATGTGTTGCTTTTACTTATTGGAATTTATTCTTTCTCTTTTCAGGGAGTTGACACCCAGAACACGGTGCTGTTCCTTTGTCAGAGTCTATTCTAGGTCTACATATACTTAAGAGTAGATTTTTCCCCCCTTTATTACACTTATGGGTTTTGAAGAGAAATAATTTTGTGGATTAGAGAAGGATTTTTTTCTTGGGCTCGTTCTTTCGGATTTATATACTAGCAATCATGCTCACAAGTGACAATTACATAAAACAAAATTGACATTTTACACGGTCGACAACGTGCTTTTTGTAAGATGCTGTAAAAGTAGCTCACAGCATGTCTCTTATAACAACCTAATATTATTTCTTTGATTCTTTGAATGGTGTTTATACCTCTATTAAATTATCATTTCTGTGATAATAAAGCCATCGAAACGAAAATTCAATCTTGTTTTGGCCAACAGCTGCAAAACGATGCACCTATGATTAACTGCATTGTGATTGCATTAAAATACATTTAACTCTTATGTTACAAATATGAGAGTTTTAATATAATAATAATAATAATAAGGCTGTGTTTCTTGTTATGGCTGTCGGAATAGCAAATTCACGACGGGTTTTAACCAGTGGTGCACGAAATGATCAACTGGTCGCAGAACATGCTCTTTGGAGTCTGGAGATTTTAATTGCCGTTGTTAATTTTCTAGATATAACTGTATTGTGTCTTTGTTATTTTGAATCTAGATTGTCTCGTATTCACGCCCGGGTTTTAGTCTGTGTACAGTAGAAAAATGTACTTTTACGGTTCGTCTTTGGTTCCATTTATTTTGTAAGAGAATCGTGTCTTATTTATGTTATTTCTATTTATCTACGTATACTGTTTTCCAACCGACGCTCTGTATTTCCGCAATTTGATATGAATTTTCTGCATAAAAAATATTGGTTTTTCGCATTAAAAATCCATTCCTTTCGCATGAATTTACCTGTCGTTCCTTCTCATCTCGACGAACAGAAAATAGGATTTTGAGCAGAATAAGTTTATAAAATGGTCATATCCATGCAAAATAGTTAAACCAGTTTCGCTGACTATCTATGATCAACAGAATCTGGTTGGTTTATGTGTTTAACGCCACTTTCAACAATATTTCAGTTGTATCGTAGTGGTCAGTTTTATTAGTGGAGGAAATCGGAGTGCCGGTGAAAACCACCGACCTGTCGCAAGTCACTGACAAAGTTGATCACATAATGTTGTACCTTGTCATGAACACGATTCGAACTCACAACTTTAACGGTAATAGGCACTGATTGCACAGGTAGTTAGTTGTTAATACAACTAACATACAATCACGACCCCTCAACAGAATGTGTTGCTATTTGTCTCAGAAAATACCAACTCATTTTACCACAACTTGAATTTTAAAATAAGATAACTGAGAAGTGATAATGAAAACATAATGATCAGCACTCTGCCTCGTTTCAGGAACACAAAATTCCTTTATGTAGCTAAAGTCAGTTGATATGTTAGCAAGTTGAACCCCACTGATGTGATAAGCATCGTTTAGCTTAAAACCATTGTCATGCTTGTATTCTTTCAAACGTTTTTCATCCCATGCACAATATTTCAGGAAATATACCAGAATGTCACTGTTCCAATGTCTGGTAACTTCGAAAGATCATCCTCCCACTTCTCAACATCACGGACACTTCTCATGATCATCTGACTGTTGTTGTTTGTATCACTATCAATGACAGTTCTTCGGGAATTAACCATATCCACGTAGTCATCATTGGCAATAATTTCAAGCTGCAGTTCCAGTGCTAATTCACATAGTCTTAGTAGCTCTGCTTTTCTTGCAAGAGAACAGGTTCTACCTCTACATTTTAAGAATTCTTTAAGTTGAGGAACGTTAAAGCGCCACATATCGATTGGAGTTTTGTCAGCCATTGTTTTATTTGTGTACATTGACACCGGAAGTAGTCTGACTAACATTTCATCAAAATCCACGAAAATTAAAAATAAACTTTTGATGGAATGGAAATGATTCGAAACAAGCGTATGGTTTTCGCATCGTCTCTTTTAAAGTAGTTCAAGTAAATTGCGGAAAAGTAAAAAAAAAATATATTGCGAAAATGAAAAACATACATGTACTTTCTTTTAAAAAAATTGCGGAAATGCAATGCGCCCTTTTACAACACGATGGTTTTTTTTATCGCATTATATACTTGTCGGTTAATAGGAACACGACGGGTGTCACTAATGGAACAGAAGCCTTTCCGGGACACATTCCGATTTTCAGTAGTTTCCGTGCTACTAAATCTTTAGTTTTCTATGTAGTATTTCCTATTATTTTATGTCTTTTTATCTTTATTCGCTATAATTGCATTGCCTAGTATCGTTTTTCTATTTACTGCACCAGATTGCCACTGTGGCTGGCATCTTTCCCTATATTTTTTTTCTGCTTTGGTACCCCATGTTTTAACATCGTTATACACCCGCTCAACAGGTCAGAAATTTCGTCTTCTGTTGGTATTTTATCAGACTTTTCTTATCGTACTTCAATTCCTTCGAGGAATAAGCCAGCGTGACGTTAACAATTACCAATTGTCTGTGGGATAACTTTGTCCCAAGAATACTTGATGAAACGAATTGCTTCGCTTAATATGATGTTTGGTTGTTTTTTGGCATCAAGGAGATCGACGTATTGTTTCAGTTGAAATTTCCGATAATGACTTTTAAAGTTCTGAATAATACCGGCATCTAAAGGTTGTAAGTGACTGGTAGTTGTTGGTGGTAAAAAATGTGGTTTTACATTTCACATCATTGGTAACAAATGGCTAGGAGCGTTGTCCATAATCAGAAGAAATTTTCGTTTACTTTGTCTCATTTGAGCATTAAATGATCGTAAGAAATCAGAAAAAATTAAAGATGTCATCCACTCTTTTGTTTTCGCTTTATAATCAACGTACAGTTGAACATTAAAGTTTTTGAAACATCTTGGATTCGCAGACCAAATGGTTTTATTTTCTCGGAGCCATCAGCGTTTCAGCACAGAGCGACTGTGATTCTGTCCTTTTTCCCTTTAGTGTCACTTGAGATTGTTAGCGATTTGTCTAAACCAGTCCCGTCAACACAGTAAAACCCAGTAGTGAAATGTCGCGATCGTTTCCTTTTGTGGATTTATATTCCGATTCCGATACCAATATCTTGTCGAAATATATTCCGTCTCTGCAGAAAAAATTATAAGCGATGCATGTTCATATAGTGAAAATGTATAAAGATAAAGATGTCAAAAATTTCAAGAATTTTTTTGTCAATGTGTGACGTAAAATTATTTTTGACATTTACGTCACCGAATATGGTACTGCTTTGACAACTATTTTACCTATTTTGTTCCTGTATTTAAATACTGTTACAGTGACAGCCGGAACCTTTGAACCGTAATGAGAGCGGGAGGTTTGGCGCCTTAAAATCTGATTCAACCCACCATTTCTTTAGAAATGCCTGTACCAAGTCAGGGTCATTACGGTTTTCACAGTTTTCCGGTTGTTGACTGATTTTGTCTGTTTATATAATTATGAGTTTTGACTTTCCCTTTGTAAGATTGTTCGGAGTTCGGTAATTTTGTTATTACCTTTATTTGACAATAAATGGTGAGGTGATTATTATTATTTTGTATTCCTTCAAAGGAAGAATAGTATTTATGGACAATAAATATAGAACATATACATGTATACATAATAATAAAAAGAGAAATGAAACATGTTCAAAGTAGTATTTTCGACATCTACAAAAATGGTATTTAACGTGGAAGGAGCGTGGCACTATCCATACACGGCACCCTCTATTGTTCACGGTCAACCTTTTCGTATTGTGACACTGAGAGGGCATTCCCTATCCTTCGACAGGGGGCATGCATGGTAACTCTGTGGGTTGATTTCCCAGGGGACAAGAAATTGTGTCTCTTAATAGACATACATGTAGCTTCGTATACCACAGTTCAAAGAGGAATATCACTTTAACTTTTCGCGTCCTATTTTGTTTTGCTTACTGTGTGCATTTGAATATGTCAACTACACATTTAATCATTGATTTAATGACATATACGTACTAAAGTTTAGTCAAGTATAAACATAAAGTTTATAGTAGTCAAAACTAAATAATGTTTAACACTTTCCCTAAAACGTAAAGTTTATAGGAGTCGAAACTAACTAATATGGCACATGTTCGCGCCAAAACATATTTTCCAACAAAGATTCACATTTTGTGCTACCAACTAAAGGTACGTGACTATCTGCTGACGCATGCCCATAATAAACGAGTAGATTTGTATGAAGTTTAAGACATATTTTTTGTTAAGAATAATGTGACTATATTCCTGTTGAATTGTTCTATTTTCTAGAACAAAAAAAACGTTGTGGATAGAGAAAAGTTTGAAAATACCAAAGATGTATTCAGAAGCCGTAACTCGAAGAAGGACAGACAACACAATGGCAAAAAGAAAAAATGACAAACAACAATAAACAAAACACCACATAGTAAACTAAAGATCGAGCAACATGAACCCCACTAAAAACCGGAGTGAACTCAGGTGCTCCGGAAGCGTAAGTTGTTCCTACTCCACATGTGGCACCCGTCGTGTTAGTCTTGCTACTAACCCGATGATAAGTTGTGATTTTGTGAATGAGGAAAGGACCGGATTGTAATTATGACAAACGGAATATATCCGTGGTAATTCCTTGTGTCAGTTTTTATTGATATCAGTATTAATAAGGAAACAGAAATACGGTAATTTGTAAATTTAATTTTTTCAGAAGTATCAAATGGGATATATATAGAACAAATCAGTGACAAAATATTTGGGACAAACATGCGTATTATATTGTCAAATAATATTTAATAACTTCTCCGTTGATAACAAATATCTAATATAGATTATGTAAAAAAAAAATTGTTAAAATTGTTGTGGCATAAAACATTGAAACATAATTTTATGAAAATAAATCCATCTAGACATTAGTGAATTACCGGTGTCCAATATCAATACGTATACAACAAACCCTACAAAGGTCATACATCAACGTATAACTTGCAAGTATTATTGTTTCCGTAATGTTCAAAGTCTTGGTTCTTCTTTTTTTTTAGGAGTTAAATGGTACTGAGGACAGCTGACTCTGACTAAAACATTTTTTTTAAAAACGCTCCTTAAATTTGATGTATCCATTCAGTATTCATTGTATTTTTTGTCTCGAGCTATATTACTTGCTTATATGACAATAAAATTAGTTGATTTTATTCTAGAAAGTTTACTGTTAAATCTTCAAGTTAACGTTGCCTTCTGTCTGAAATAAAATAGTAATGCTATTTTTTTTTCTTAATTTTCATTTTAACATTTTTGTTTTTATATTTATACATATACATATAAATATATAACACAAAACGATTGTAAACAAACACTGTAGCAAGAAAAAATACCAATAAAACAATTTTTTTCTTTTTTTTTTAATAGATATGATTTTTATATTTATATATATAAACCCACAATGAGTGTAAACGAACTCTGTTGCAAAGTAAAATACCAATAAAACAATTTTTTTCTTTTTTTTTTCTCTTTTTTTTTAATAGATATGATTTTTATATTTATATATATTAACCCACAATGATTGTAAACGAACTCTGTTGCAAAATAAATTATCAATACTATTTTTGACTTTTTTATTATTATTATTTTAAAAGTATGATTTTTTGGTTTTTGTTTATACATATAAAACTCACAACGATTTGTCTACAAACTCTGTTGCAAAATAAATGATCAATTTATTATAATTGATAACTGAGCTTACCTTCTTGTCAAAATTATATGACATGGTCCACTTGACCATAATTAATATATTGACACTTAATTTCATCACTGTGGGATACGTTTCTTTCATACACTGTCAAACGCCATCTTTAGCCAAAATTTATTGGATAAATAAGTGAATGCTAAGCGGTCATGAGGTAGAATCTCTCTTGATTTTGTTAATAATCATTTCGTTTTATCAAGTGCATACAACACAAATTATTTTGAGATAACAGTCTTGAACAATTAAAGTTACTTCCCAAAGTGTCTGATCATTATATTTAAGTATTGTACCAATGTACCCGGTTGTATGAGAATAATGATATACGATATTTTGTATAAAAAAAATTAAAATACACACAAAAATAAATAAATAAACACAAAAAATACAAACAAAAAAACAAAAAACAGCCAAATTTGTTGTGGCTTAAATACAAAGTCCTGACCAGTATTAATTAGAAAATTATTGGCTTGTCAAAATGTGCATAATTTCACAAAAACCTTATATCTATAAAAATTATTTTATAATTAATATAACATTTCTTGCATTTCTTGCATCAACATTTACAAAAATAAAATTTTTGCTATTTTTTAAATTTTCATATCCATGTTTATATTTGATGGATACATATTAAATTCACATTATTTTTTTTATATTTATATCTTTATAAGATTTTCTATTCTTATTTATTTTAAGCTTCAGTTTAAACATATTTTATTCATCAAACTCTGAAATGGATTGATCACAAGTTATCAGAACTTATTACTTTATTATCAAATCCATTATAATAGAATTGTTTTGCATCCGGAAGTATTTGTGATCGACCTTTTTAAACCACGATAATTATATTTAGTTTAAATTGTGATAAAATATAAATTATTTTTGCATACGTATTTACAAATACAATATGTTTATACTAAATTATTTTTTCTTATATATATATATATTAACATATTATGATACCCACTTGTACCGGAATAAATTGACATGATTGCCATAGTAAATATTCCTCTGCTACGACCAATCTTGTAAAAATTGTCCTCTGCACGGATCTAAAAATAAACCAATAAAAGATATATCTGCACCACCAAGAAAACATCAATAAAATGACAATAAGTTTATTTCAGATAATTCAAAGTATTTATGGTAGCGGAAAGCGGATAAAAGTGGGGTTTTTTTGTTTTTTTTTACAATTTTAAACATTGCGTTTAATAACGATGCTCATAAAGAGACTCGCATTTCTACACATAGATTTATAGTGTGTGTAGGACACATCGGATATATATTAATGGTTGTATGATTTTTGGATTTAAAACTACCTGTGCATTCAGTGCCTATTACCACTAAAATTGTGAGTTCAAATCCCACTCATGGCGAGGTGTACTCGATACAACATTATGTGATAAAGTTTCCCATTGTCAGTGACTTGCGACAAGTCGGTGGTTTTCTCGGGTTTCCTCTACTAATAAACCTGACAACCACGATATAACTGAAATATTGTTGAAAGTGGCGTTAAACACCATAACCCTAACCCTATATTTCTGTATCGGCCAATTTCATTTTCTGATGAGCTTAAACGAACAATTCCGAAAAGTTTCTCAGTTTAAAACTTATTTCACTTTTCAAAAAAAAAATGTAGTTATTTTCTCTGTTTTCAACTTTCTACATAAACATAAACAATAAGGCCTGTTTAAAGTTTCTATTTTTTTTCTCTTCTGGAAACTAGGGTCACGTGCGACTTAAAACTGAATGAAACTTTTCATATATTCTTTATATGCATACATCAAAATAAAGATCTACAACATATCTCTAAAAATCTATCTAATTTTATCATATTTCGAGCTATTAATAGGGTAGAAAATTGTGTTTGAAAACAAATAGGGCTACCACATGTATTTATTTATTTATTGATCAAATATTGCATAAGAGACGATATTTTCCAGTAAAGTAAAAAAAATTTGGGTGCTATGATGGTACTTTGTAAAGGGACTATAAATGTCAAAATTATTAAATACTATTGGTCCACTCGTCGTAACTTCGGCTGATTCCGTACCTTCATCATACCTCGTCAGCACTCGTCGCAACTTCGGCTGATTCCGTACCTTCATCATACCTCGTCCGTATTACGATAGCTCCCATTGGAACTACTTTCGGAAATCTTCAATGAAGGAGGTATTAAAATAATTTCACTTTCGAATATTCGTCCAATAATAATATATTTTCATTCGTCGCAATGTCGGCTGATTCCGTACCTTCATCAAAGACCAATATTTTTCAAAGCAAACTCATCTATTGTCGCCATTTTAGAACTTATTCGCGGTGCGCAATGTTTGATTGAAGTGATACGGTCTTCCGGCGAAGAAATGTGACGCGTAGACGCATATCAAATACCGTATTACAGCCGAGGTATTGAGGGAGAGAAGCGGACTCACCCGAGGTTTGCCGATTGACTATTGGTCGTGTGAAATAAATATTTCGCAGACGGACATATTGGATCCTTGCCTCGGCAGATACTACAGGAAATTTATTTGTTTAATAATAATAATTTAATATTTATTGTCATATAAGAACAATATTGTTCTATGGATTGAATCCTCTTTCTATAATAAAATAAACAGGACTGTGAACTGCTAGGTTCCGACAGAGATAATATGAGACTGGCAGCCTGTTTGAAGGACGAAGTCCTAAAATTTCAATAATACGATGATCCGTACACGTTATTATCTTTTATTCGGAATGAATTTTGTAGCCGATTTGTTATGGCTGTTCCGTTCATTTTACCTACGCCGTTCTTCCGTAGAAAGATATTTTTTTATTAGAATTTTATTTCAAGTTTATTTCGATTTTGCATAGAGTAAATAATTAAAGAATTAGGAATTTTTCAATGAAATATATTTCTTTTGCGTTTCTAAATACCAGTTGGTCTGGTTTTTTTAAACTTCCGGTGAACAGATATTTGACTACCAATATACAGGAGGAAAAATCGAACTGCCTACCGTTAAAAGGACTTTGTCCTTTATTACAAATTGATGACGATAATGTTTGCAAAACTTGTTTTGTCGTCAAGAAAAATGGCGGGAATTGTGGAAATGTCATGTATATATTTTATTTATTTTATATAATTTTGTGCTATAATTTTTTTAAAGTTGTGGGTTCAAACTCCGATCATGGCGAGGTGTACTCGATACTACATTATGTGATAAAGTTTGTTAGTGCCCTGCGACCGCCGAAAGACATTTGAGCGAATTGACAGGACTAAAGAGCGAAAAAAAAAACGGACATAAGAGCTATACAACTTGTAACCCATTTGAGCGGAGGGAAATTTAGATTAAGCATATTGTATTGCTAAACATCACATAGGCACCTCAGATTAGATAACCAAGTGAATATAATCAGCCCGTTTTCTACATTATTAATTTACATCTTTGCTAGTTTGAATATTCATTTTCGATAAGTTTTCATGGGTTTCTTCAAGTGATTTTGGCAGAGAAGGACGAGTTCACCTTCTTCGTCTATACACTGATTTGTAGATCCTTTTTTATCGTTAGGCTCCAAATTTTCCTCCAACATAGACTGCAACTCAGTTGTAATAATTTTAGATGGCCTTGTGGAGAGATCATCTATTGTTTTGCGTTAATGTGTCTTTCTATCACGTGAGCACTTTTTTCTTCATTTAGCATCCATTAACTACGCACCTCCAGAATATATCTCCATTTTTTAAATGTTACATCAATTCTATATATGTGACCCATGTCGATGGTCACATATATAGAATTGATATAACATTAATGGAAATTTCTTTATATAAAAAAAACACTTGCACTCTGAAATTTTTTCTTCTTTTCTTCTATTTTACATTTATTGTGTATTGTGAGACAATGTGATGGTTTGATAGAATTTTTATTCATATATATACATCTTGATTGTATTGCCAGTTATTACACAACACAAAGGACTTTTCTGCCCTTTATTTGTTTCCGTTACCTTTATGTCCATCTTGACTAAATAATAACTAAAGCAAACTCATTTAATACATTACATTAGAGTACGTGTAAAGGGTGTGAGCTTCACTGAATTGTCCACATAGATTGTAGGGCCAATTTAAATTTTGCCGCTCAAATTTCCATTAAGGTCGTCGCTCAAATGTCCACGGTATAAATTTAATTTTTTTTCCGCTCAAATGTCCATCGATATAGTTGAAATATTGTTGAAAGTGGCATTAAATACCATAAACCCACTCATACTCAACATAAAGGATTTGTATTTGTATTGTTTATTGCACTATGTTTATATATTTGCTTATTCTGCAATGTCTAAGTTTACTTAATAAAATCTATTGTAAAATTAAGAAATAATTCATGGAAGCCATATGTATATATTGTTTTTACCACGGGTAGGCCTTTATGGTAAAAACAATATATACATATGGCTTCCATGGATTATTTCGATTCTATTATGTAAAAATTGGTAAAATATCATTATAAATTGTCGATGACGTCATAAATTACAATGGGTGTAGGTATATATTATTTTTACCACGGGTTTGGACTCAAAGCGTTTGAAGGACGTCATATTAGAATCTCTTGTATAGCTAATTTGCAGCTGAAACATAAATGAAACCACATTTGATCGCTGTGGCAATAAATATATATAAAATCATATCGGTAAACAATACTAATTTCAAGTCCTTTGTGTTGTGTAATAACTAGCAATACAATCAAGATATATATATATATATATATATATATGAATAAAATTCTATCAAACCATCACATTGTCTCACAACACACAATAAATGTAATATAGAAGAAAAGAAGAAAATATTTCAGAGTGCAAGTGGTTTTTTTATAGAAAGATTGTCATTTTTTTTTAAAGGAACTGTATTGGAGACCAGTCAAAAAGACGAAGACGGTACATAAATAGATTAAATTATTTTGAAACTCCCAGTGGAAACCTTCCTGTAAGAGAACCAGAAACTTGTTGAATCGATAGTAAGACCTCAGAGCTCTGGTAAGACCTATTTGCACTAGCAAATCATGATGGTCCATCTTTATATGGGATAATTATTTATTTATAAACATTTAAAATTATCATAGAATCAAGGAAGTATTAACAATCAAAATTTGTTGTACGGAGAGAACTTGGTAGATTATCAGTTTCTTTTTTTTTAATGTATATTAACTCGTTTCTTTACACTTATATGACTCAGTGCGCATCCGAGTTGTAACAGGGAAAAAATAAATTTACGAAAATATTATATTAATATCAAAAAATAGTTTCTTTATCCTTAAATGGTTTGGTACACATCCGCGTTGTGATATAAAAAGTAGCAATTTTACGAAAATATTAAATTAAACATGTACAATGTTGTGTTCCCCCATTCTAACTTCTCTTGTGTAATTAATGTCCCATTAAATATGTAAATGTTGGAATTACACGTGCACGTGAAATATCACACTCGCGCATGTTGCAAGATGTCGAAGAAGTTGGCGAGCGAAGTTTGTTATTATGCAACATTTGTCTATTAAGTTTATTTTGTAAATAGACATTTCACCAGATTCAATAAAAACTATCGATATCAATTGATTTAAATGAAAAATCAGTGTCACTGAGTTTGGTTTTTGTGGGTGACCGACGTTGTGAGACACCGCGTTATTGAGTGCATCTTTATTAATAAAAATTAATGAAAAGGAGGGCACATGATACCCCTAAATCAATGTGTTTATTTAAACATTTGATCTTTAACCATAAAGACACCCCGTAAGGGGACCATAATATAAAAACGTCGAGATCAAATTGGATTTTTCGTCTCCGCCCCTTTACAAATGAAATTGAAAAGTAAACATTGGCATGGCGTTCAGTATTGGTCCATAATAATATATACCTGTTAGCCACGCCCCCTAATGGCCTAAACTCACCTGAAGCTTTTTACGAACTCCGATAAGTGAAACAAATTAGTTTTTGCGCCAATTGATTAAACTACTTTCATCTTTATCACGTGAGGAAATTTTATCCAACCACAATATTGAAATAAAAAATATTTTTGCAATTGTCAGATATCTATGTTAAAAAGCTTTGTCCTGGCCCTTCACGGTATATTTACGATCAGGTGAAATGATCATAGCTATCATTATATATTAGTTCCACGCTGAAATTTTAACAATTTTAAGGTTTCGTTCCGTAATTCCGAAATTTACAACTTGAAATTGACATATTTCGAAATTTACAACCTGAAACTGACATATTACGTGCATAGGTTGTCGATTACAGAAAAGTGATTTTTTTATGGTGATCGAATATCGGACTTTGCTTTAACTGAAATTTGAGCAATTCGGACTTTTGTGACCAATGTACCCCAATAAGATGCTCAACAACATGTTCTCCTACCATCTTGCAGCTTTAGGACTGATGCCGGGACTTCACATGGAAGGTAAATAATTATACGAATCAATATTAATTAAGGTGAAACAACAAGCACCTGTTGAAATTTGAAGGTAACGTAGGTAAAGTTATTTTCTGTCATGGTTTGTCCGTAACCTACGTGATGTATTAGCGGAAACACAACCCGTTTAATCTATAAATGCTCTCCCAGTTAAGGTACAATGCAATTTATATGGAAATAGATTAGTTATCAAAACAAAACTTTGTTGATAAACTAATAAATAAAATTATAGATTGTCTGTAAAATTAGAAACTAACTTTCTTGTAATTGTGAACTGACATTTTAATTTAGTACTTGATATACTACATAGTTTATTTTGATTATCATTTCAAAAATTGTTTGTAGATAATTTATTTAATTTGAAATAAAGCAAAAGTAATTATTTTATATATACATTGATCAGCTGTACTATATATATATATATATATATATATGTGTGTGTGTGTATTCAAAATATTCACAATATTTTTTGGGGGAAATGTTTTTAACTCATAGTTATTTTATTCATAATATTTTTTTGGGGAAAATTCTAAATGCCATTTTTATCTTCAAACTCGTAAAAACAAATTATTCGTTTAAATATTTATTTTATGTGTTATGATTCATGTATTTATTATATGCTTTAATATACGTACATATATAACTATTTTCCCAACTCTCCTTTCTTGAGTATATATCTTTCTTGATCCGAAATTATATAATAAATGCAATTTGAAACGTAGCAAAACTATTTGATCAAAATATGTTTTCTTTGATTCATGAACAATCAGCATTTAAGATGGTTTATCCGAATTCAACCACATGTTTGCATTTTCGGTCACTTTGAAACTTTGAAATCTATATAGAATCCTCGCGGAGACTGTGCCGATTAAAATCTAATCAAGAACAAACTATGAAGTTATGGAATGAAAGAATTCCCTTGGCCACGTTTGTTCCACCTGTAAATGTCTTTGAAGTTTTGGTGTTGGTCTATAGCAATTCTGTTTAATTGGTCGAGCTTAATTACCGACGCATCAAGATAAACTAATTGTAATTGATATGTCCCTGTAACTTATACTCTGTGATAAACTGACCAGTCAAGTGTCAATTGTTTCAATCATACTTCTCTATGAATAAATTTGCATAAATTAATGTTAAGAAATATGCCTGGTCACAACTTACATTAGTTCGTCACACTTGTTACAAAATTTTTTGGGTGTAAGGGTAAAGTTAGTACAGTAACAATGGAGTACTGCCGTATGGAAGCCGAAGCCCTCATGAAAGGTAGGAAATTAGGGGAAAATTAATTTATACACTTAATTGCATATTTAATCAACCAAAAGTGTATGCTTCTATTAAAAATTATATATACTATATAGTAGAATACATTATTTATTTCTAAAATATAAATCCAATGAAATATTTGAGGGGATTTTTTTTTCTTCAATCATATTAAAAAAAATAAGGGAAAAATAAACTAAAATACCAATGACAAAGTCTGTGTAGCAATTAGATTAATTATCCCATAAAGCTTGTTCAACACCGCCACTTTTTTAAAATGTATGTGCCTGTGCCAAACCAGGAAAGTGAGCGGTCATGTATTTAATTGTGTGTTAGTAGTATCAATTTGGTCTCTTCTTATGATTTTGATATTTGATTTTGAAATTGTTCCAATTGTGTGATATTTATTGGATTTTTAAATTTTTTTATTTTTAAATTAAATTTGCTCTATATATCATTCACATGTTTTCGCTGATGTTTGTAGATTTTTTAAAATTTCAAATCATTTCAATAAATAGAACCGCAAGATATATTTATATATGTAGTAAGACATTAAATAATTACGATGTATCATAATTTTCTGGGGATGGAGATGGGACCTAATAAATGGCTAAATTTTTAAAACAGAAAAATATTTAAATTTATTACGGAAATTTGTCTCCAAATATATATTAAAATATGGCAACAAAATGGGAAACATTGATATTACGGGTAAGGTATTTCGTGAAATTATATATTCTAGAATAAAATTATAAGTCTAGGAAATACCAGTTTTGGACCATCTTCCCTACCGCTGTCTATTTCTCTTATTATTTCCTAGCATTTTCATTGATATTATCCAATTTAGGAATATTTCCAGTCATTTAAAAAAGCATTAAATATTTATTTACAATATTTAAAACCTTGTCCGCTTTTATTTGTCCTATAGTTAGTTCGAAAACATTACATTATGTGCGAAATAGAGAGATTATTATTAAATATTAATACTAAAATGATACATTATATGATAAAGTTTGTCGGTGACTTGCTACAAGGTCGGTGGTTTTCTCCAGGTACTCCGGTTTCCTCCACCTATAAAACTGATCGCCACGATATAACTGAAATATTGTTGAAAGTGCCGTTAAACACCATAAACCTAAAACAAAGAAGTGATAAATTTGTCAGTGACTTGCGGCAGGTCGGTGGATTTCTCGGGGTATTCCGGTTTCCTCCATCAATAAATCTGACCTCCACGATATAATTGAAATATTGTTGAAAGTGACGTTAAACGCCATAAGCCTAGAACAAAGAAGTGATCAGTGACTTGCGACAGGTCAGTGGTTTTCTCGGGGTACTCCGGTCTCCTCCATCAATAAAACTGACCACCACGATATAATTGAAATATTGTTGAAAGTGGCGTTAAACACCATTAATCTAGAACAAAGAAGTGATAAAGTTTGTCAGTGACTTGCGGCAGGTCAATGGTTTTCTCGGAGTACTTCGGTTTCCTCCATCAATAAAATTGACCACCACGATATAATTGAAATATTGTTGAAAGTGGCGTTAAACACCATTAACCTAGAACAAAGAAGTGATAAAGTTTGTCAGTGACTTGCGGCAGGTCAATGGTTTTCTCGGAGTACTTCGGTTTTCCCCATCAATAAAATTGACCACCACGATATAATTGAAATATTGTTGAAAGTGACGTTAAGCACCATAACCCTAACCATAGAACAAAGAAAGCATATTTCTAGTATCTTAATCAATTTTTTCTGTAAATAGTTAAATTGAGTTTATCTTTAATCAAGCAATATCAAATTGGCTTAATTCTGTAACACTGTAACAAGATCTGGAATAATTAAGTGGTCTTATATAACTCGGTTCATATGTAATAGATTGTGTGACTACACGTTAAACACACTAGAATCCATTTTACCGTTCTGTGAATCATTTTCTTTACAAAATTAGCTTGAAGTTTGTCAGAGTTGTGGGATCAATTTGATGGAACTGTCTATATTGTCGACAGTTGATGTTATTTTTCTTTTATTTTACAAAACATGATAAAAACGTTGTAGCCTAATATTTCATTTATTCTACCGGTATATGGTACTGGTATATCCCGGATTCAAAACCGTATCGATGGTGCAATTGTAAGCGTGTTCGTCTCGAGTGCGGTAGATCGTGAGTTCGAGCCCCGATATGGACAAACCAAAGACTATAAAATTGGTATTTGCTGCTTCTCCGCTAAGCACGCAGCATTAAGGAGAAAGAGCAAAAACTGGTTGGCTCGTATTCAAAATATTGTGTCCGAGTGGGGCGACATGTCTATCTGCGGACTATTGTTTCCGTGGGCTAGCACTACAAAAATCCAATTAAGCGTGTTGGCCTAGTACAAAGCGGACCCCATCATCACCTCATTGCATGTAACTTGTTATCACCATAATATAGCTGAGAAATTGCTCATTGGTCTTAAACAATATTCACGCACTCGCTCAATATATCCCGGTTTCATAGAGAAATATGCATTACTGAAACATTCTCGTAAATTTCTCATGCTCTCACCATTACTTAAAACCCTGCTGAGTTCTATAGATCATAATTATTACAATGAATACATAAACATATAATTTTAGAATTTATGCACAATTATCATTAATATATTATTTAAAAAATAATACAACACTAATTCTGAAAATATATATTGCATGCAAAATCATATGTACGGTAAAACTAATGTGAATTACATGTTTAGAACTTATAATAAAATGGAAAATCACAAATTTTAGTTACGACCGGAAATTATCCAGCGCATATATGGAGTGTTGTTTCAGTATCCATCATATTGGCCTAATTTGAAGCACAATCAATCCTTTCTAACGTGAACTTTCTATGCAACATTGAAATATGGCCACATAAGATTTGAATTATTGTGTTTAACGCCACTTTCAGCAATATTTCAGCAATATCATGGCGACCAGTTTTAGTGATGGAAGAAGCCGGAGTACCGGGAGAGAACCACCTACCATGGACAAGCAACTGGTTTATCACTTGCGCTGCGAGACGAGTGCACCATTTTTGTAATTTACAAAGCTGTGAGCGAACCCACGCCGTATTGGTGATAGGCTTGTAAAGTTGTTAGGTAAATCCAACTACCTAACTCATTGACCCACCCGGGCTCTGGCGACATAAGACAGGTGGTTGCTAAATACAGGTTTCATTTATGTGAAATACACTGGGTAGGGAAATTAAACTAAAGCTCACATAATACAAGTAGTTGCTTAATAGAGGTACATATAGTTGCTAAAGCAGGTAATTATTTCAAGCGTTTATAGATATCATCATGTTAATTTGCTAGAAATATTTGTACAAATATTTTTTTTATAATACCCCTTTTCATGTCAGTTGTGCGTGTAGAGAGTTATGGTGCACTTAATACGATTTAAGGGGACAATGGTAACGGTGAAGAGGTAGTTTGAAATCTCAGGCTATCACTGAAGATGATATGACATCGATATTCGATTACCGAGGGGTGGGGTGTAATTTGAAATAACGAAAGTCTTAAAGTCTTTACACAGGTACAAAATCAATTACATTAAACTAAAATTAAGTGCATGAAAATATTTGGGAACAAAAATATATCGCATGTATCCTGTTTTATTGCTCTGAAAAAGTGTACATTTTGACCAATTGCCAAATTAATTTGTACTTTACATGTGTAACACGTGTATTCAATTGACTTTTCGACAAATTAATTGTGTGCTTACACGTGCCACATTGATACGAACAACGGAGAAAACAGATTTATCATGTTAAACAGAAAAACTACTTCGGCGTGGATTTATTTTCAAGTATGTTTCAAAACAGCATTATATCGACAATAAATAAGTAATTTTCTACTATAATTAAATGTGTGTAGACTCTATATTAGTCCTTACTTCGAAATTAACTCTATCCAGCTGTTACTACGGGGGATTATAGGGTACATACGAATCTAGGTACGAAATTGATTCAAGAAAAATGAAGAAATTAACCACTAGCATCCGGTAATGATACAGAAATGTCTTAGATATAAACGGAATGATGTCGGAATCGATATGAAAGGTGGAACATTCGTTATATCACTTTCTTAATGTAAGCGGCTTATCTCCCCTTGATTATTTTGTCATTTTCATTTACTTTCTACTCAATTTAATAACAGTAAAATTAATCTTTGTATGGATGTTAATTTATTTTTTATTAAAATTATTTGTTGATAAAAGCATTTAATGAAAACACTGAAGTATTCAAATTGATTTATAAATCGAATTAAATATATCAGAAGTATTTTCGCTAAAACTAACAATTACCTCTTTGATAGATTATAAACGGACGCACGTGCAATTTATTTTTTGAATATATAAGTACGTGCTTAATTGAGTTCGAATTATGTTATTACGTATGTGCATATAAGTACTTTAGCATTCTCATTAATTCAGTGTGTTATCTAATTTTTTTTGTACTTTAGTGTTTTCAATTTAGAATTAGGCCGCATCGGAAGTGTAATAGTTAGCGTGCCCGCATCGAGTGCGGTCGGTCGTGGGCTCCGAGTCCCAGTCGGGTCAAACGAAAGGCTATAAAATTGATATGTGTTGCTTCTTCGATAAGCAAACATTAAGGAGTAACAGCAACGACTGGTTGGCTCAGAATCAGGATAACGGCCCGAGTGGGGCGACATGTCTATTCGCGGACTGTTGTTTCAGTGAGCTAGCACCAGAAAATTAAGCGTGTTGTTCTAGTACAAATCGAAACCCATCATCATCTCCTTAAAAATTAACTTGTTCTCGCCATGGTATAGCTGAATAATTGCTGCGTTGGATTTAAATAACAATAAATCACTCATATCTCAGCTCGTTTTAAATTAGAATTGTACATGTTACTTATAGTGTATTTCGATTCGTCAAATATTGTTTTCGAATATATATATTGTCTTCCGTACTTAGATAAAAAAAAACTAAGCGCTTCGTTGGTGTTGTGGTTCAGCTGAGCGCGGTAGGTCGTTATTTCGATCCCCGGTTGTGTCAAACCAAAGATTACATAGGCCTGATATTTGGTATTACTTTTCGCATTAAGGAGTCAGGGCAAAGACCGATTGGTTGGGAATTAGTATAATTTGTCAGAATGGAGAGACATGTCTACCTGAGAACTGTGGCTTAAATAGGCTAGCACTATGCAAATTCAATTAACCGTGTTGGTCTAGTACAAAGCAGGATTCACCATCTCCTCATCAAATTTTTTTAGAAAAAAAAATGGATATCTAATTTAGAGCGAACGACGCATTAACTTGTTCTCGACATGATGTAGCTTTTAAAATCGCCCACTTGGTGTTAAACAACAATCACACATTTACATAATTTTACCTTCGCATATAACACATATAAGCTTCAAGTCAAGTTATATTCAACTCGATAACACATTATGTGATAAAGTCTCTCAGTGACTTATGACAGGTCTGTGGTTTTCTCCGGGTAGTCCAGTTTCCTCCACCAATAAAACTGACCGCCACGATATAACTGAAATATTGTTGAAAGTGGCGTTAAACACAATAAGCCTAAAACACTTAATCAAGTTATATTAAATATAATTATAATTAGATGTGTGTTGGGTCTTGTTTTATCTGGCTGGTGGATCGCTTACTAAAAATAGAAAGAAAATATTCAACAAACATTCAATTTTAAATTAATTGAGTCGTATAACAACTCTGCTCACTCTGTTATATGTGAGGGTTGACATTATACCCACATATACATGGAAAACACTTGCATGACCGCATTATGTGTTATTTTTGTCGCTTTATAAATTATATGCATAATATTATATGTTAAATTTAATGTTAAGCTACATTTCCTTTGAAATTGTATTTCTTATTAATTTTTTTTCGCGTCTGAAATATGAATTAATAAATTACTCTTTTCTTTTCAGGACAAGGTCGGGTGAACCAGTTGGGTGGCGTTTTTATCAACGGGAGACCACTGCCAAACCACATACGGTTACAGATAATAGAACTAGCTTCCCAGGGGGTGAGGCCGTGCACCATAAGCCGTCAGCTCCGGGTATCACATGGATGTGTCAGCAAAATCCTACAGCGCTATCAAGAGACAGGGAGTATCAGACCGGGTGTCATCGGTGGCAGTAAACCTAGGGTAGCGACACCGGAAGTGGAGAAGAGGATAGAAAATTACAAGAAAGATAACCCAGGAATTTTTAGCTGGGAGATAAGGGATAGACTTATTAAAGACGGTGTGTGTGACAGAAGTACAGTACCAAGCGTGAGCTCAATCAGTCGAGTACTCCGCAGTAAATTTCATAGGAGTGGGTCAGATTCGGAGATTGATGAAAAAAGTGGAGACGAAGAGGAAGAAATGGAAAACAAAGATGGCGTAAGACAGAGTCATAGTATAGATGGAATTCTAAGGGAAGAAAAGAAAAGTACGGACGATGGTAAGTTTTCATTCATAAGATATTTGTTAAAATGACAAATTCTATGAAACTGATCCATGTCCTTCTATATGTGTGAATTATTTGTAGCCATAGGATATGTGCCCTGTGGTGGACAGTGATCAAGATTTCCTGCTGGTGTATTTTCAGTCTTCATATTTAGGTTGATTTCACAAATCCCGTGTTTACAAGAAGCACTAAAGTGATTTCTTATCATCTAAAGACATCATCATCTCATTGCAAATTTACTTGTTCTCGCTATGATTTGGCTGAAAACTGCTGAGTCGGCGTTAAACAACAATCACTCACTCATCTAAAGAAAATAAAATGCTCTTTTGTTAAGTCGATTGATTTGTACTTGGGCTAGTATATTTCTTGTGGAATTTATCTACCCTAAGCTCTGGTCTTGTGTAAAGCATGGTATAATGTAAAGAGCGTAATAGTTATGTAAAAAAAAATATTATTATGCTATACATTGTTATAAAGATGGTGCAAGCAGATTTCTAGCAGATATTTCAAAATGTTAGCAGGCAGCCTCATAATTAAATTGTAACTACTAATTTAGTGTGAGGCCGTCGTGGTCGTGTTCGTATGGTAGTTGGATTTACAACTACCTATGCCTTCAATGCCTATCATATCCCGCATTTGGACGGAAAGTATGTCCTTTTTATGCACCCCGTGGTTCCTCCGGTAAGAGTACGATTACTAACATGCATTTATTGTAATATAACGTAATCGTTTAAAGTACCTATAGCAGAAATGAAAATGCGCATTTCCGAGCAACCGCTCATTTGACAATTATCTACACTTTACGGTAATGACGTTTTACCAATAATACTTAAAACTAAATTGTGCAGTTTACAATTGCAATTCCTCGACGATTTATCCGTGATTAACATAAATTTTCCAATCCATTGATAAATTCTTTTTATGCAGTCGTTTCGTAATGGGAAAGCTATTGCCGAGACCACGCCATTTTTCCGACTTAAAAAGATGTGTTCGGGATAATATCACAGATTATAGCTCGACCCTTGTCATTTTATAATACTTTGCATTTTCTATTACATACCAAATTTGAATGTAATCGGGTTGATGTAATTCTAAGGGTAATATAATGGAAGCTCTGTATCAAATTCTTTTCTGACAATTAAGGAAACAAAATAAAAACCAAGTAGGTGTTGAAATCGACAATACGTTATTCGTAATAAAACCTCAACACTCAAAAGATAAAACAACCTATTATGGGTCCTTTGGAGCCGAGAACGAGGATTTGATAGCCCTACAATTCACAATGATTGATTTTAGGTGTACATAAACCACAAAGCAACCCAAGCAATTTTCGATGCAAAACAGGGAATATAGTGTTCAAATTTATAAACGAGAAATGAACATTATAATACAATTTTAAAATCCGAAATTTTTTTTAAGAATAAAATTTATTTACTTTTAATGATATAAAATATTTTAAATTTGAAGAGTTTTCACAATTCTAAATATGTAAGAATGCATCTTATATTAACGATTTAAGCTGCATCGCGTGAATTAATGGTTTGAGTTTTTAAAAAACAATTACTTCTCATTCAGATTTGTTATTCTAAATGATTTTGAAATGATTATTTCGTCTCTTATATACGGTATATTTTGTGACAAATTTTAACATGGATAAATATACAATATCGATTTTCTGTTATTTTTCTTCTTTTTTTTTGTTTGTTCCCAGAATACATGTACTCAACAAAATAATACCATATTTTTATTATTCTATTCGTAAAAAAGTATTAAACTGCACAATGGTCCCGTCACGATATAGCTGAAATAGTGCTATGGTTGCCGTTAAGCACCAATCAATCAATCAATCAAATTGGTTTAATTAATATTGTTTTAAAAACAAGCTTGGCTAGTGAATCAATTTTCTACATTTCATTTGTTAGTAGATACCAACCAGCTGGATTTTAATTTTAATTTTACGTTTGTTTCCATGAACCACAATTTCCGTAATGATTTAATCCACGTCATTACGAAATGAACCAAGGGACGGTACCGTAAAATTGTGCCCGGTACGACGTCATGGGACGGAGTGGTTAATAAAGCTTTAATTGTCCTACCCCATCTGTGTTTCATCTGATATTACATGGAGCTGAAAACTGATTTTTCATACTTGAATTATTATAAATTGTTTTCAATCAACTAATGGTGGGAAATTGGAAAAATTCAAGCAAATTAAATTAAGCAGTTAGTTAGGAATGAACAACAAAAAGCGGATTACATCAGACAGTTTGCGTGCAGTTTCAATTAAATGAATGCTAGATGTTTGTTCTGTTCGAAACGAGAAAGTTGTGATTTTTTTATTGTACTTTGTTTCATTTTTTAAATAAATCTATAATTTAATATAATCTTATAGAACAGTTTTATTTCTGATCTGAAATATAATTATTATGTAAAGACTCCGGTATTAGCGTGAAATTAGATATCGCCCAAATTCGATTTGTTTTGAGTTTAAATTATCTGCTGGGAACACAATTCAAGGCAGATGAATCAAATATAACAAAAATAGAAAAAGTCGAGAACCGCTCTCTTTCTCTCTCTCTCCTAAGGGATGTGTAGGAATATCTCTCTCTCTCCCTGAAGAATATGTAGGAAAGTGTTCAGTATTCTTACTAATCGAATTACATAGCAACTGATTACTCTGGTCAAAAGTCATATAGTCTTTACTATTAAATGTGATTGAGTAACGGAAGTTAATTCGTCAAAGAAAGCAATTAGTCGAGAAATAGCTTTGATCTAACGGTTTCCAATACGGTTCAAATGTGTGGTCAGTTTGTACCAGTGCTGTACAGCAACTTTGATGTATTCAGCATACGTGTGGTCAGTTAGGACCGGTATGTACAATGTATATCACTTTACATATCTAAAGGTTAACCAGACGCAAAATCTTTCCTCACTCCCAAATGACCATAGATCAAAGAATTGAATAATTAAGTGAATATTAAATAACTTCCGATACCGTTTTGTTGTTATGGTTGATGAATGTTATAAGATATCTGACTGTTTTCTAATTAAAACCATCCTTTTAATTCTAATATGTTACAAACCAAAATTTATGGGAACATAAAAACTTTTTTTTTGTATATGTATGTTTTATATTTAGATATTTGTGTTTGCCTATGTGGTCGGTTCAAATTTTAAATTGATTAAAAATTCAATACAGCTTAAAAGTGGTATTCTTTTTTTTATTTTATTTTTTTCTCATAGTTTTTCTAAAATAAAATTAGAAATTAAATAAATACATAATATGATACTGAAATTTGATTAAATATAAAAGCCAACATTTACATTTCTCTATTGTCATTTTTGATCACGAGAGTGTTTTAAGTCGAAGCATATTAAATATAAAAACATAAAAAAATATAGCGAATCGGTATCACTTACATAGATATAAAACATTTACTTTCCTTTTGTGTATATTTTTACGCGGCAATTTAAATTCAAAGCGACTGTAGTTTACATATTTTCAATTAAGATCAAAGAGTTCAAATGTCTTTTTAAATCAGAAAAAACAGTGTCAATTGTCATTATAGTCCATATTACTATTGTAATGTCCACATACCCATGCTGTTTTAAAAGACATATTGATAGGATGGTTCGAAGCTGAAGGCTGCTTAAGATACAAAATAAATTGTGTTCGGTTAATAACGAGTTGTTGTTTATCTTCACACCATCACAAAACCAATAGCTTGTTAAATGGCTCGCGGTGTGCTCCATTACGACATTTATTTGAGAGATAATGAGCTTGATAACACGATATGACAATAGGATAAACTTGAATGTTTGCTTAATTAATTGGATCCCCCGTGTCATTTTGTAATAATAGTTTAAGAGATGTGAGATTTTACATAAAATTACGATTTCGCGATATCGCTGCGCTCTCTTTTATTAGTAGTTAGAGGTATATAATAACGACAGAAGTTTAATAGGAAATTTTGTAATTTAGGCCTTCTTATTTTAAATTTAATTAAAGCTGAATTACAAAAAATAAATTGAAAAAACACGAAAAAAAATACAAAAACAAAGCGGCTATCTACCACAAATTTATTAAAATAGTTTATTTATATTTTATTTATATATAATAGGTTGTTTCGAGTGAAAATAAGAAAATAAAAGTGTTGAAGAAAAGATTATATATTTGTGAATAATTTACAAACTTCTTACAATAATTATTTCTTGTTAACATGTGTTTTTAGATGGCCATGAAATGACACGAGACTTATACATGTGCTCTGAAATGTGTATATAAAATTAATGTTAAATTTATTTTTTTTTACCAATGACTTAAAATAAAACAGAGTTTCGATCCCTTACAATTTATCTGGTCTATTTTCGTGGGTTTTTTTTAAGTAATAATTTCCATATAAATGTGTTAAATATATAATTGTGTTTATGCATTACAAATTAATAACATACAGTTATTTTATATTTGTGTCAAATTTTCTGTATTTTATAAAATGGAATAGTAAAGAAAAGTGACAATTAAATACAATTTGATCTAACTTGTATTTATTGTATGTTGTTAAAAGGCAATCAAATATAGCATAATGATTCAAAAATATTTTTTAAAATAAGAATTAAAGACATTTGCATAATATTTAAAAAAAAAAATAATTTTTAAATAAAAAATAGAATAATAATATATTTGCAAATATCATACATAGTAATAGTACATACAATTAATAGATAGTGTAGTTGAATTCTATGCAGATTGACAATATATGAATATTAGATTTGACAATATACATGTATATATATTATGTCAATTTCAAATACCAAATTTGACAGAATGAAGTTTACAGTCTCCATATGGGAAAAAAAGGGGGGGGGGGGTAGTGTTAATGTGTTTAATGCCACTTTCAACAATATTTCAGTTATATCGTGTCGGTCAGTTTTATTGATGGATAATACATCCTACCAGTACAAAGTTCAGTTCGACTTTTTAGGGACATCTCAGCTCCGCATGGTGCTGTTTATATTTTACAGTTTCTCATGATAATTGGGCCGTTAATCCCCATTAGTTTAACCCGGGTGTAATGAATCAAACAGTCAAAGGTCAGTTTTATAATCAAATTGTCACGGACAACTTAATGACCAATTCTACATCTCAATTTCATTTTCATTTTATTTATGAAAAAAATCATATCCCATATTCTTCCCTTCGCTCCCCCGTTGACAGCATCCATTATACCTGCAAATTGCAATATTAAGAATTAAAATATTTTCACTGAATACAATGAAACGTTCATTGTACAGCGAAACCTGACATGTTTTCAACGCTTTGGCTTGTTAAACGACTTTATTAAGCAGTAGTTGATTATATTTTGAGCTGTCAAAATTTATCCTTAAAAGTCTCAAGAAAGAATGAATTTGATTTGTTCACCTCCGCGACCCGACCCGACATTTTGGCATTGAAAGCACAAATAAAATACTAAAATTATTTATAAACAGAAAAAATATAAAAAAAAATTAAAAAAAAAAAAATTATAATAAAAGAAAAAAAGACAGAAATTGGAAAAGATCGATTCAATGGAAAAAAAACCAAGAAACCTGCAGAATTTATCTTTTTAAAAAGAAAACAAATAATTACATATACACATTTATTAGATCACAAACCCATTACTTGTACACAATGTAACATACTAGTATTCAATAATTTAATGACACAAAAACCGATCAGATCATCGCAAGTAATTTATTACTCATAATATTTACAAGTTGTTATTTCTTTTTCTTACATATATCCTCCTTCTCATTAAGCCAATGTCTAACAATGGTACAGAGATATAACGATAAAATCAAGACACATTTTATTCATTAGAGACCAAATATTTTCTTGTCTGGGAGGGTAAGTGTGGGCGGGGGCTGATATTTTATGTCTCGAGTCGATAGATTCTTAATTCGGGCCAAATCGAAAATAATTTCTCCCTAGAAAGACAAAGCAAGATTAAAACAGTGTTTATGAACTCCTATCCAAGCTCTCTCCATTTTACCTGTACAATGCATAAATTCAATTTTGTTTTTAGTACAATGTATAATAGAAATTGTTTGAGTGTGTATAAGTTTGAAAATGTAATCTCAAATCAACGCGTTCTTTCTTATACAATTTTACACGTTTTTTATCTGCACTTATAATGCAGAATCGACGTTTGAGCATAACAAAACGTATTTCTGTTTTTATAGCAAATTGTATTTTTCTAGAAAAAAAATTCGTACGAAGACGGTAATTAAAAACTAATGCAACAAAAATAATTAATCATATAATTTGTTAATAAGATTTTATATGAATTTATTTGTTAAAATTACTTATCTCTGATTTTTCAAATCAAATACATTAGTTTTTTATACACTGTTGTTACAATTCACGATAAATAAATAAAATACATCTATGCAAAAAAAAGAATGAAAAGAAAAAGAAAGAAAAAGAAAAGGACACATCAAGTGGCATTTATCAATGGTCTCTTATCCAAGTTTCCATTGACTGCATTATCAATATACATAAAGAGTCCAATCTATTCAAACTGTTTTCAATTAGTCATATTTTATTTTTGTCTTAAAAATTATTTTCAGAAAGTTTTGATGGAGAATCTCACTTATCGGTTATAATACAATGTATCTATATGATGCACTTATGGATTACAATAATCACTATGGATGGTTTGATGGTATTTAACGCCACTTTCAACACTATTTCAGTTATATTTGGAATATAAAAAAAAAAAAGAAAAAAAAAACAACCAGTAAAATGCATGTATGAAAGAAAATATAGGTGTTCAGTACAGTTCAAAGGTCAAGAAATAGAAGCAAGTATCAGATGTTGTTTTTTTTAGTGAACCGTCAAAGAAGGTGCACGTTTCATAGATCAAATATTCCATAAAAATCTTCACAATTTTCAATAGAAAGACTTAATTTTTAAAGTAAAAATACACATCTATAATGATTGATGATTTAGGCGTTGTTTCCCCGACATCTAGTTCACTCTTGAGTTTGACAAGATATTTCAACTCATTGAACACTACAAGAGTATTAAAGCTGTATATATAAATAAAAAGACACATTTGGAAATTAATATTACAATTGTTTCTAAATGAAGTTCCATTGAAAACATAAAGATGCAATGCACTTGATTTTTATACCCCCCGCAACGAAGTTGTAGGGGTATACTGGTTTCACCATGTCCGTCTGTCCGTCCGTCCTTCCGTCCGTCTGTCCGTCCGTCTGTAGACAAATCTTATTTCGTACGATAACTTGAATTGCGTTTCTTAGAATCTTTTAAAATTGTATCAGCTGTTTACTGGTGAAGAGAGGAGGATCCCTTTCATTTTTGACGATTTTCACTTTTTCCGTTCCAGAGTTATTGGACTTGATATGACGGAAAATAGGATGTTTACCCTATGTCGTATGATAACTTGAGTAGTGTTTCTCAGAATATTTTATCAGCAGCTTACCGATGAAGAGAGGAGGATTTCTTTCATTTTTGACGATTTTCACTTTTGCCGTTCCAGAGTTATTGGACTTGATATGACGGAAAATAGGATGTTTACCCTATGTCGTATGATAACTTGAGTAGTGTTTCTCAGAATGTTTTGAAATTCTATCAGCAGCTTAACGGTGAAGAGATGAGGGTCCCTTCATTTTTGGTCGGAACAATCAGTAATGTTTTGGTTATGGAAATAGGTTGGACAGATGTGGGGAGCGGGAGGTATATCATAGTGAGCTGTGCTCACAGTAATACTAGTTTAATTCCAAAGACGGATATAGAAAAAGCGTAGGATGCAGATGATATTTAATGCACTAGAAAAAGCATCATTGTGAATATACTGTGTTTTAGCGTTGTCGGTGACGTACCGCCTCTCTCCCAGCGTCCATCATTCTTTGCTTGAATTCAGGCGTTTCTAAGCACTGATGAGTGTATAAAATGATTGTTTGTCAATTCTGCTATTAAGGTAGCAATTTCGTGGTGAATGATTGAAAATCTTGGTGTTTCAATACAAATAAGAACTATTTCCTGCAGCGTCTGCTCTTTACTGTCCTATGATAGACGGTTTCCCGCTGTGCTTCGTCAGATAACCTTCCGCTTCAAGCGATTAATCTTCACGTTTTCTTTAGAGTAGTCCTAAATGACCCGGCTATGCTAAATTACAATTTTGAAATGCTTTCAGATCAAGAAAATAATAACTTTTAATATAGATTTCCTTTCGATGTACTGAATTATTAAAGATAATCTTTTAATAAGACGAAGTATGGAACTTATTTAACCGAAAAATTAGAAAAAGACAGTTTCGCTGTAATGAAGAATGTAACATTATAATTATACGCCATGTATTTAATGGAATCTGGGCATTTAGAATGTATTTATCTCATCTATTTCAACTTGTGAAATCAATTTCATCATAATTTGATATTAAATTATGACTTTGAAAACCATGTTCCAATAATTATGAGGAAAAAAAACCATGAAAACTCGCCGTAATAAACAAACAAATATAAATATTGGTTAGTGTACACAATATTTTAACTGTTGTGAAATCAATTTTGAAAGTGGCGTTAAACATCATAGCCCCCTACACTAAAAATCAATTTCATCAAAATTTGATATCAAATTATGACCTTAAAAACCATGTTCCAATAAATATGAGAAAAAAAACATGAAAAAACGCCGTAATAAATAAACAAATATAAATATTGGTTAGTGTACACAATATTTTAACTGTTGTGAAATCAATTTTGAAAGTGGCGTTAAGCATCATAACCCCCTACACTAAAAATCAATTTCATCAAAATTTGATATCAAATTATGACCTTAAAAACCATGTTCCAATAAATATGAGAAAAAAAACATGAAAAAACGCCGTAATAAATAAACAAATATAAATATTTGTTAGTGTACACAATATTTTAACTGTTGTGAAATCAATTTTGAAAGTGGCGTTAAACACCATAACCCCTTACACTAAAAATCAATTTCATCAACATTTGATATCAAATTATGACCTTGAAAACCATGTTCCAATAATTATGAGAAAAAAAACATGAAAACTCGCCGTAATAAACAAACAAATATAAATATAGAGATATTGGTTTTAGTTTACAAGATATTTTGACTGCTGTGAAATAAATTTCATTATAATTTGATATTAAATTATGACTTTGAAAATCGTGATCCAATAATTATGAGAGAGAGAGAGAGAGAGAGAGAGAGAGAGAGAGAGAGAGAGAGAGAGAGATGAAGACACACCGTAATAAACAAATTATACATTTTTGGATTAGTAAGCAAAATATTTTAACTATTAATTACATACACATTTATTCAAGAATTATATCAGAGGTATTTGGGTATTTTTGCTGTTAATAAGTGTATTTAATCTTTATATTTAGGTTGTTTATATATTTTTTTCAATATTAAAATTGTATAAGTGATATACATCATTACAAGAATACCGCAAGCAAAACATTATATTTAATACGTGGAATAAAATTATGCAGCTTTAGAAAAGTTTGCATACATACTGTATTTTGTTTTAGTTTGTGTTTGTTTTGTTTATTTTTTTGTTTGTTTGTTTTGTTTTTTATGCACAATATCTTTTTATTCATAAAGTAAGAATTCCAGTTATATTTTAATGTTTAATAATATAAGTCCTCAATGATGATTAATTGGGCTTATTTTGAGTATTAATAAATATTTAGCAAAATAATATAACATCCTGGACTTATCCAATCAAAAGTATAATTTAAGAAATTATGCAAAATTTCAACATTCCCTGTCTGTATTTTTATTCAAGAAAAAACGAATGTATTTACAATTCTCTCAGTTTATACAAGGCAGCAAAAGCATTCAACATTCTCTGAGTTTATACAAAGTGAAAACATTCAACATTCTCTATTTTTAGTCAAGGAAAAACGAATGTCTTCCCTAAGTTTATACAAGGCGACAAAATCATTCAACATTCTCTTAGTGCATGCAAGGTGAAAACATTCAACATTCTCTTAGTGTATGCAAGGTGAAAACATTCAACATTCTCTTAGTGTATACAAGGTGAAAACATTCAACATTCTCTTAGTGCATGCAAGGTGAAAACATTCAACATTCTGTTAGTGTATGCAAGGTGAAAACATTCAACATTCTCTTAGTGTATGCAAGGTGAAAACATTCAACATTCTCTTAGTTCATGCAAAGTGCTTTGTTATAATATCATTTCTATATTATCTTGATTTTTCTTCTTCACAGAATTATCAGACTGTGAATCGGAACCAGGTTTACATCTGAAGCGTAAACAGAGACGAAGCAGGACAACATTCACAGCTGAGCAATTAGAAGAATTAGAACGTGCTTTCGAGAGAACCCACTATCCGGATATATATACACGCGAAGAATTGGCACAACGCACAAAATTGACCGAGGCGAGGGTGCAGGTTTGGTTCAGCAATAGGAGGGCACGATGGAGGAAGCAGGTTGGAAGCAACCAGATCAATGCATTAAACAGCCTCTTGCAGGTTCCTACTGGAATGTCTAACCCATCCTACATGCTCCATGACCCATCAGCGTACCCACTACCGTCGGCTCAAGGTAAGAGTATTAGCTGCTATGCAATTTATTTTGCATTTATTGTATGTTATTGTAAGAATATGGCGATGTTGAGAAAAGTATAGAATCATATTATTTGGTATTCAATAACAGATAAACATGTTGCCACATTGGTAACGTGGACTTCAATTTTATTTTGACAAAATAAATCTAAAACATCAGTCTTGCAAGAAGAATAAACTAGTACAATGCATATTTTCTGTCTCAAATATAATATCTATATATAGGACGATATTCGAACTTCCACCTTTGATACACCACAGCACCAATCACTTAGCCTTATGCCATTGTCTCGTTAAGCGAATCTAGGGATAGACATTAGACACATGTGTATGTGAGAGTAGATGTATATAGATATAGCTTTTAATTTGACAGCAATCTTAACTCACCAATTTTAATACCCGGTATATGATATAGTATGGTGAAGAATTTGAGACACAGTCACAAGAAATAAAGTATATTATATAAAGGGTTAATACTTTTGGTATAAACTACATGTATGTATTTCTCGTTTCAGACAGCTTATGGCACAGAAACACAGTTGCTCAATCACTCCAGTCACTAAGCCAATCATTAAAACCAGGAGAATCGTCGTATGCTGGTATTATGGACTCGTATTTGTCTCATACATCACAGGTACATAGCTCATCCTTAATTAATTGAGAACTCAAAAACAGATTGAGTATATGAAATTTCTCATTCCGTTTTTTGCCAGATCTTTTTTTGGTCTTGTGTTCCTCCCGTTTCGCCATCTTACCTTGTATCTGTTAGCATTATTTTACAGTAAGGGATGTGGATTTACATGACAGAAAGTAGACAATATCTCATTGTCTTCATACTGGGTTATGGTTATTGTGTTTAACGCCACTTGCAACAATATTCCAGCAATATCGTGGCGGTCAGTTTTACTGGTGGCAGAAACAGGAGTACCCGGAGAAAACCATCGACCTGCCGCAAGTCACTGTCAAACTTTATCACATAATGTTGTATCGAGTAAACCTCACCACATGTAGGATTCGAACTCACAACTTTAGTGGTAATAGACACTGATTGCACAAGTAGTTGTAAATCATATACCAGAGGAGGTAGCTAGAATCCCTTCATAATAGGTGACGTTACAAGAGTATATTCTATTTGTGCTTATGATATGAAATCAGTGTCGGCCTTAAGCTAATTGGACCAATTGCTCCCTATTGGGCCCCACCTCTACTTCCTGCTGTTCAAGTACAGACAACAACACACTGCATGTTTTACAAGGAACAGCAATTGGGCCCCACACTCTCGAAGGCCGACCCTGTATGAAATGTATCAAATTTATTTGTCATGAAAAGTGTTGTACGTTGTCTTAGGTAACACAGCGTTAAAACCAGAGACAACATTATTATGTTGCAATTTATTTATTTCAGATGAACAATATGGCCGCACATAGCAATACAGAAACATTCTCAAACAGCTGGAACAGCCCTGTTACCTCGACAGTTAGTTCCCTTCCATACTCCGCATCGTCCAGCCATTACCCTCATCCTTATCCAGATATGTCTAAATATTACAATCCTCATATAGCAGGAGGTGAGTGTTTGAGTTATACTCCTTTAGGTAATCTTAGAACCAATAGCATCCTTTTAATTTACTTTAAGAGTGAAAGTTGAGTAGGGTACCTCTCAATCTAATTAAAATTAAATGTTTCTTTTTTATCTTTTCTTATTTTGTCGTTGACGGAAAAGCAAAAGATGGCAAATAAGATGACAAAAAGACCACACTGTCGGAACAATTCCAAGATCAAACATCAAAATCGTAAAAAGATGCAAAATTGATACCCTTAACACACAAATACATGACCGTTCACTTGCCTGGCTTGGTACAGTTAATTTCAATAAAAACTGGCGGGGTTAAGCTAGTTTTATGGATTCACACTTCCCCTCTTAGTGAAATGATACGTTCATGCAAGTGATTTCAACATGTGAACAAAATGCCAACCCTCGCATATAACCGGGCGAACAGGAAATGATACAACAAACATCTTAATTTAAATTTGATTGGGTACCTCTGTAAGCGAGATTGTCAAAAAAGCAATCACTGAATGTCGTCAGAATTACATAACACACTTACACAAATGTATTGATTATGATTATATGCATGTGCTAATGAGAATAACGCTAGATATAAACCGGAACTTATTTCACTACTGGGATATGGTATAATTTCTCATTTGGGATAGGACATTGTACCAGGGTCCATATTGGGACAGGACATTGTACCACGGTCCATTTTGGGACAGAACATTGTACCATGGTCCATTTTGAGATAGAACATTGTACCATGGTCCAATCTAGGATTGGACATTGTACTATGGTTCATTTTGGGATTGCAAAGATAGTTCTAAATCAAACTACCATACGATCATTACCACGACGACCCCCATAATAAACAGGTAATTTCCAATACTAGTATACTGTACCAAAATCATATGGGATAAATATAACTTGCATTCTTTTTTTTACAGTTCCACCATCAATGGATAGATGTTCTGTAGATGATAGCCTAGTTGCGCTGAGGATGAAGTCCCGAGAACATGCTGCTGCTCTGGGCTTGATGCACGATTCCGGTAAAATGGGCACCAGTTATTGAAAAAATATGCAATTCCTATAAATCAACACACGTGTTTTCAGTGAGGAACACATAATGACGCCATTACCGCAAGTACAAATGCCTAACGGAAGATAAAAGTACGCACATTGATTGGGTACAGAGTTGGAGAAAAGATTGTCAAGATGTGTGAAAATATGATATTAAGGAAATTAATAACTGAATCTGTGCCTTACGTTATGAACGTTACTAATGAATGTTAAACTGATCAAGAGTGAATGAATTTGGCTGAGAATGCATCATTTTGCACTAACTATGTAGTTTGTATTGCGTGGAGAGTAATCTCCCTTTGAATTTATGTCATTTGTTGTGCTAGAATGTCTTTGATATCTTGTTTGTATATTCATGACACTTACAACATGGTTTCTTCCTTCTAGTCTACACGGCCTATCTTATTTCTATCTGTTGTTTTCTATAATGTGTACATAACCATATGATAGTTACCATGGTAACGTCTTTTGTTGACATGAAATTGTAGCAATATATATATGATGACAATCTGGGTGTGTGTCTTGTCTCTTTTCACCTGTAGTAAACGTATGTAAGTGAGTCATTGTTGTTTAACGCCACATTAACAATTTGGCAGCAAAATCATGGCGAGAACAAGTTACATACGATGGTATGATAATGATGTTGGGTTTGCACTAGACAAACACGCGTTGTTGCATTTTTATAGTCCTAGCTCTTTGAAACAATATTTTGCGTGTAGACATGTCACTTCATTCTAAATAAACGACAGAGAACACCGAAGGGGCAATCAAGAATTGAAAATCTAGAGAAAATGGCAACATTGGGTACACAAGACTCAAGACGGAAAAAAACCACAACATAATATGTGATGGAGTTCACCACACGCAAACAAACACAATCACAACATGAGTCCTCCAACAAATAACCCGATGTAAAGACGAACCGAACATCGTTTTCTATGTGGAAATCGTAGCGCACATCACAACCCGGCACTCAGAATGTAAAGACATTTGATAGGACAAAATGTTGGACATCACGATACGCAAACATGCACAAAAACACAATAAGAAATGAACCCTCCTACAAACACCTGGAAGTGAAGACGAACCGAACATATTTCATGCGGAAATCGTAACGGATATCACAACACCGAACTAAGAACGTAAAGACACATAATAGGACATCACAGAAAACTGAAAAGCAACACGGATCCCAGTAAAAATCCTGGGGTGAACTCAGGTGCTCGCGAAAGGCATACTATCCCTGCGTCTTATTAAACACCCGATGTGTTTCACATATAGTCAATACGTGTTCTACATCACACTACGCAAACAAACACACATAACATATATAAAACAAGAGCCCTTCCACAAACAAGTAGTGATAAAGACGAGTAGAACATCGTTTTTATGCGGAACAATCTACGTAAAAAGTAAAAGATCAATTGTCAGTGTGTCCGAAAATTACTGGATAAGATAAATCCAAACAAATCAACTGGTCCAAGAAATTGGAAACAAAAAAACAACAACATACAAACTGATAAAATTATGATGTACGTTGCCAAGGCACTTGACAAAGTACCTCACAAAAGACTGCTCTCAAAACGTAACTTATGGCATGTGTACAATCAGACAAAAATCACGTAACATTTGATGTTTCCTAAGGAACAGTTGTTGGTTCTATTCTGTTCCTTGTGTATATAAATGACTTCAATGAATACATTAAAAACAGCACCCTAAGATTATTTGCAGATGACAGTATCATATACAACACAATACGAAATAAAGAAGACACCAAAATTACAAGAGGATCTTACATCAGCAGCAAAATGAGAGAAGGCATGGGTCATGTCGTTCACATCCAAACAAGTGCTTCATGTAATAACTACGAAAATCCTCTCCTATTATTATGGTATTGTCAAAATAAAAATGGCATAGGTGTGTGGCATCGAGTTCATTATATAGACATGTGGCATCGATATCGCTATATAGGTATATGACATCGATGTCATCATTTTGCAATGTAGTGCCGATATCATTATATTGACATCAATATAATATTGGTATTTAGTATCGATCTCCCGATATCGGCGTACAATGTCAATATCGAAATACGCACTAAAAATTATTATACGACACATATAGACAGGTTTATCTACATCTGATCTCATTATCATGAGCGCTGCCATTAATCTGTCACGTGGTACATCAGCCATAGCAGTAGTGAAAGATTAAGCACGTGCGTTTATCACAACATATCGATCTTTTGTTTACATTTTTTCTGTCTCGATTTCTGTTGTTTTCTACGAGTTTTTACAATGAATAGTGATGAAAAGTACAAAAAGGGTGGTGGAAGTTCATGTGTACTTGTCAATTTCCGAATTTACAATTATTGCTCCAACTGATTTTGGTCTCTGATTTATATACTCCACATTTCTGAGTTGCTGATGAAAACTAACATAAATTTGGGGACATAATACCTGATAATAATGAAATTGCCCAAATTACACCTACACAACATGTACTTATGATATAAGAAGATGAAGAACAACACTTAACCACAGACAATCACTAGGAAAAACATTTGCATCTTTTCACCAATAGCCATTTACTGTACATGCACATTTTTTGTAAAATGAAGCACAACAATTATGAAATGATACATTTGGACATGTATCGGTACAATATGAAAAAGAACCGATATGGGGTACAATTGTAAATGTCGGACAGACAATATCCCATATCCGAAAAGAACTGACCAAAAACAAACATCTACAATTGTAGAAATTAAAATGCAATGTCATCACAAGGGTCAAAATGATTTACTCATCACTGAAGTAAAATTTCATGAACATGAGTCTACTGAAACTAAAGTTACTGCAACACTGTGTCTACAGACAGACAACAACAACGACAGACGCATACCATAAATATGACCATAAAATGACTTGGTGTTGAATAGAAATACATTATGAATACCATGTATCTTCCGAAATTCTAATGCGCATGAATACAAATATATGCTAAGAAAAAATGAGATCTTTACTGATTTGATCATTTATAAATACAAATTCACAGATGCTTACAAATTTATAGGTAAAAATAAAAATATTCAAAATTCAGCTTACAGATATCTATATATAATGGTGCATATTATGAACATGAATTACGACGACGCATAAAATTTGTAAACAATACTGAAAACAAGGCGTTCATTTTCTATTTCATTTACAATCCTATGCATCATTTTCTTTGCATAAAATGTTCGTAACCTCTGTATTTGTTCATGTACATAATCCGCGTTATACTGCACATCAACAAGTATGTAGTCATCTTTACACCTCCAAATTAAAAGCTTGCATTTTCTGAAATCTGCACAAAACATAGTTAGCTGAATTTATAGATAATAATCCCTACTTCCTTTCACTTTTAATTTGTAAGAATTCTGTTCAGTCTTAGCAACGTCATATTTTCCTGCACGTATAAGTTCATCAAGACAAGTCCATTTTGTTGGAATTGGGAATGGACATTTCACTTCAAGTAAAGTGTCACCATTTATCACACCATCCGGGCTAGCCGACAGCCAAATTTCTTCAGTTGACACACACATTCCTTTATCTTCAATCAAAAGACCAGTTGACCGTAGACGATCTTTTGCCATAGGTTCCTGTTCGTGTCCATATTTCGTGTGTGTATTCCCTAAAAATTTTGGATAAAGATGTTGACGAATGAAATTCGTACAATCTGTAGTGTCCTTAATTGGCAGTTTATGAGCAGAGCTTGCAGTTATTCGGATTTCCCTTGCATCTCGCCACAAATTACTCTTGCTTTGTTCCTGAGTATTGGTCTGCAGTCTCTGTATCTGATTTTGATCCAGTGACACACATTTCTTCAAGAAGTCCATGCACTTACTACATGAAGACAGTGTAGTGTGCTCACCGTGCACTTCTTGAATAATATCCTGGGTATGCAGGGTACAACAGAAACTTTTGTTAATGACGGTACCTTTAATGTCAAACAAAGGTTATAAATGGGAATTTCGAACTCCAGATTTAAAATCCTCGTCTGATATGAATGATGGTGTATCACGAGTCCCTGATACATTAATATTATCCTCATCGTCAAGTATATCCTCTCCCAGTTTTGTTTTTTTAAGCTGAATGTGTGAAAGAGGTCTTGGTTCAACATTCCTTTTTGTACCGCTGTTCCACTTGCCTATTTCATCTGTGCAGGCTATTCCTGTCAAATTGGTTCTTACTGCATGCTCCAATTTCCACAGTAGGGCCCCAATGTGACTACAGGAATGTCCTTGTCCTGCCATGCACGAACACCAACCTTTGACAACTGTCCCATCTTGTTTACAGTGAACGTATACTTCATTGGCTCTTGTAACAGTTTATGAAGACCGTACGTCTGCTTTCAACATAATGTCACTGTCTTCGTAACTACAGTGGGTTATCTGACTCACATTTCCACTTTGAAAATAGTTATAGCTCTGTAAACTTTTAAAGTTCTTCATTTCTTGCCCATCGACCGCTTTTGAAGATATGAGATAATTGTAAATATCACCATACATTACGTTTGGCCAGCTTCACATGTCATCAATCCATGTAGATATTTTATCTATGTCTGGCGGTTTTGATGTATTCAAGTTTGTTGACATTTTACAAACACTCGTGGCAGATAATTTATCGTTGATCAACTGTTGATTTCTCGCTTTGTTTACGTGCTATTTCACTAATGCAATGGTGGCAGTATCACAAGCGACGCCTAGCGGCCGCGTGCGTAGATAAGAGCGATAATTGGAAAAACCTGTCTATACCAATATTATATCTAATAAAATGTCGATGGTATCAGGATATTTCCTTGTCTAAGATAAATGACATGGTTTACTCGATACAATGTTATGTCACTTAGTATGTCAGTGACTTGATTTTATGTCAGTGAGTTGTGGCAGGTCGGTGGATTTCTCCTAGTACTGCGGTTTCCTCCACTAATAAAGCTGAAAACCACTATCACAGTTATATGTCACAAAATATTAAAAGCGGCGTTTAAGTGAATGAGTGATTGTTGTGTAACGTCAAATTAGAAATTTGTCAGCTATATCGTGGCGGGAACAGGTTACATTCTAAGTGATGATAATGATGTCTATTGTGTTCCAAACCAATTTTCATAGTGGTAGCTCACTGACATAAAACCCCGCGGGTAAACATGTCACTTCACTCGGACACATTATCCTAATTCCGAGTCAACATGACCTTGTTCTTTTTACTCAGTCATGTGTGCGCATTAGCAAAGAAGCAACAAATACCAATTGTGTAGCCTTTGATTTGACCCGATTGGGACTCCAACCCGCGATCTACCACATTCGAAGTTAGAAAACTAACCTTTACACCACCGGTTGGTAGGAATATTATCATTAATATTTAAAGTAAATATCGTTCCATTATATGTGGATCCGGTTCTTTTACAGGTTATACAATGTCACACTTCCGGTTCCGGTTTATCTATGCCGATGCGCAATTTGAGTCACGTGATAGTGATAATTACCGACTTGATGTCCAATGAAAAGACAGCATTTTCCTATTGTAGAAGAATATGCGACGGACATGTATATATATGTAGGTAGTGGACTTCATTACACCGCTTCCTTGTACCATAGGAGAACAATATACATTGTATCTACGTAGATACAATCAAATATAGATATGTAAATTAGTTGCATTAGCTTAAAATCCATTAATTAATTTGATAAATATAGACGGTATTCCATTAAATATACTTAAGTGATGTAATTTTGGTATTGCAGTTATATGTTTTTTTCTTAGTTAGATTTTTACAACGGAAACAAGATTAATATGTAACAGTATGGAAAATCTAAATAACCAATTGATTGATAATGTACGGCGTCTTCATGCATGACTGAACAGAAGCGTTAAAATGTCAATCTCTTATCTTTCTATTGCAAAATAACCATTTGAATGACAAATTTTCTCTGATGCAATGGACTGCATGCATGACGACCCGTTAATAATGACCATATTAGATTGGAATTAGTTCTGTACTGCGGTATATGGCGATTGATTTTAATTGTAAATAATATCATAACGTGTTGAAAATAAAGCCACACGGTGCAACAAACATTCTGATTATTTCAAAAGTATTTACCACATAATATCTGTACTCGATGCCCTTTTCTACGATTCGATCGTGTCATTTAGCTAAGCTAAAGCTATACGCTATTTCAATGTATCATTTACGTTGACTACTTTAATTAAATGATGGCTTCAGTGAAAGCATACAAATATTATGAAAACATAATAACATTTACTTATAGAGGGTTTTAATTCCATGGGAAAGTAGATTTCTATAAACTAGATGAAGTTGTGTTAAATTGGGTATAATTTACTTCTGGGACAGTAAATACATAGAGAGAGAGAGAATTTACTGCGTGACACCCCTATCACAAAAGGCAAAAAACAAACCTTAAAAAGAGAAATTTGAATAGAAATGGAATGTAAATCGGGTGGGCGACACAAGTATTTATAATGTTATAACCGTTAAATGTAAATCAGGAAATATACAAGGACATTGGGTTGAACTCAACACTGTTAATCACCAGACAAGTCATCAACCTGAAATCCGAAAGATTCACTGAAATAAATCAAGTATGATTTCTGTTAATTTAATTAAAACAAAAACTTAGCTTTAATTTTACTAGTAATTTATCAGGGTGAGTGATTGTTGTTTAAAGCCAACATGAGCAATTTTTCAGCTAGATCATGGCGAGAACAAATCACATTCGATGAAATGACGATGTTGGCCTTTTTGCACTAAACCAACATGTTTAATTGGATCTTTATATCGCTAGCTGACTGAAACAGCAGTCCGAGGGTAGACGCTCTACCTGGATACATTTTCCTGATACCGAAACATTCATTCTTTGCTCTTGCTCCTTGAAGTTGCGCGCTTGTTGGGAATAGCATGACAATATTGTTGGTGAAGCACTATATTCATTCATCGTAAAATATGCATGATACACACTATTTACTTAAACCTACCGTACAATATCGTCAAGTATCAGAGAATGAAACAACAGGAGGTGACTTAATTACTAGAAAAATAATATACTGATGGTAACGTAATAGCACATAAAGTGATTAAGCAGTTAAAGTAATTTGGAAAAACAAGTTCGGCTCAAAATTAAAGGTAAAATACGGTTGGTCAATAAGAGCAGGCAAGGACGACACCAATACAAATGGCCAAATCACCTAAAAACAACAGTGAGTAATTAGGTTGGTCAAACGGGCCAGGCCAAAAAGACGAACAAAAGAGCAACACATACAAAGGGAGTATGATAGGGTTATGGTGTTTGACACCACTTTCATCACTATTTCAGTTATATCCTGGCAGTCAGTTTTATTGGTATAGGAAACCGGAGTACCCGGAGAAAACCACTGACCTGTCGCAAGTCACTGACAAACTTGATCACATAATGTTGTATCGAGTACACCTCACCAGCACGGGATTCGAACTCACAATGTTTTTGGTGATGGGCACTGATAGGTAGTTATAGATCCAACTACCATGCGATCATGACCACGACGGTCACTCCCAAATGAAGGTGTTCATAGCTAATTGATATTAAATCTGTTATTTTGTTTTCTTAAGATTAATGGTTTTTAATCAACACAAGCGCATTATACCTTACTAGCTAGTATACAGTTAACTACGAGCATTCATTTACCATGCTATTGCACTGCCCATGTCTATGTTGTCATTCCTTCTGTGATAGTATGTGATCGTTTTGCGTGGAAGCGAATCTGTTTAGGTCTTCGTATCGTTTGTTTATATATGTATTGCTGTTGGAGATCAAGTTATCAAGATGTGAGCATTGGTATCCCATCAACCGGTTTAAAACCGCCACATTTTTGTGCCTACCACAAGCCAGGATCTGGATTATCGACGTCATATGTCATGATCTTTCTTTGTGTTTAGTGAGTTTAGTTAAGATGAGAGGTGAGTGTTCGTTTTGTTGATATTCGTGAAATTGATGACTACCACCGTTTAAACCTTTTTTCATAATTTTGTCAAGTAAAATATCTGAAATTTATTTGAAAACAACCAGGACACACAGCGGTAGATATTCAACCATAACTACCACCTGTAAATTGAATCTCTGACTCTATTTTAATTTCGTTTTTCATTTTCTTTTTTTACCTTTCGATTGTCTGATAGTCTTTTTATATGCATCAATAATCTGGACACATGTATTAAGTTGTAGTCTTGCTTATATTAAGAAAACTAACGACCTCAACTCAATCAATATTTTGAAGAAGCATTAAAAACGAGAAAGAAAATCAAAGTTCAATGTGGCATATTTGAAATTTGTTATTCAAAATTATTTACAAAATCCTCTAGATCGTACATGGGAAACACGGGTGAGAAATATGGGATAGATGAAAAATGACGGAGCTAACCAATCGACATTTGTCCAAGTGAATGATCCCCTGCCTAAACCGTGCTACACATATACATGTAATAACAAACAATGGCGCGGTCAAAATGAAATATTCGTAAACAATGAACCAATCGAATTGCAGATTACAAATGAAAAGTAGGTCATGTTTATTTTATATTATTACCTCATGCTGTTGTATGTGTGGGGATTGAGAAATATAGACACGATGTAACACTGTTATAATGTTTATAATTCTACGAGAACCGTCAATAATTCAGTTCCGAAATCCAATACAGGCAATTCATCTGTCATGGAGCCAACACAATCAGGGGCTCTGAAAATTGAAAAAAAAATGGCAATGGTTTAATATAGCATTATATAGAAAAGTTCTGTGATAGAGACAATATACACACATTGTCTTGCATTATTTGTATGAGCTTTAGATACAGGCATAGAAAAGCGAGCATTTTTGTCCTGTTTCGCAGCGAGTGCAAATCAATTATATATTGTCCTACAAAGTACGTGTACTGTGTGTTTCCTGCAATGTCAAACAGCCAAGATTGTCTAAAAGAGCAGAAACAAACGTCGTTCTAGTCGTTTTTATGGTGTCCTTTGATACGTCCGCGATTATACTGCTATCGTTTCTTATCGTAGCTCAACATGAATCAGGTACCAGAAAATATATGCCATGGTCAGTGACCTAATATAAGAAGAGTTTGGAGATATCAAAGGGATAATCATAATCCGTAAATCGAAGAAGAATAGACAACACAATGGCAAAAAGAAGAAGTCCAAAAGGACAAACAATGATCTACAAAACATACACATAAAGCTAAAGATCGAGTAACACGAACCCCACTAAAACCGGGGGTGAACGCGGGTGCTCCGGGAGGGTAGGCAATTCCTGCTCCACTAGTTACACCCGTCATGTTAATCTAGTTATAAACATTATCCAGCCAATGCAATTTTACTGCTCAAATATAACCAGTACAGGATAAAGATATATTGTCAATTACTATGCCATCAACGTATGGTGGATTCTAAATGTGTGCTACTACTACATGTTATAATTTGTCAAAAATATTACTTGGACAAATATTAAAGACCGCAATGTAATGTGACAACTTGGTTTTGCCTGTTATATATCTCCGTAAATAATTTGAAACAAGCGGATTGAGGATGCATACAGTGTAGTATACAATGGACAACTAATTACTTATTCTATCGTTAAAACAATATTTTTTAGAACAAAAAAAAAGACAATATTTCCTCATTAATACAGTGTAATGCAATATAAATGTAAATAGCGAATTTCGTGTCAACGACGTGTGTCTGCAATGCCATTCATCAGGTACGTTCATACTCGTCAACGACGTGTGTCTGCAATGACATTCATCAGGTACGTTCATACTCAACGTGTCAACAACGTGTGTCTGCAATGACATTCATCAGGTACGTTCATACTCGTCAACAACATGTGTCTGCAATGCAATTCATCAGGTACGTTCATACTCAAAGTGTCAACGACGTGTGTCTGCAATGACATTCCTCAGGTATGTTCATACTTGTCAACGACGTGTGTCTGCAATGATATTCATCAGATACATTCATACTCGTCAACGACGTGTGTCTGCAATAACATTCATCAGGTACGTTCATACTCGTCAACGACGTGTGTCTGCAATGACATTCATCAGGTACGTTCATACTCGTCAACGACGTGTGTCTGCAATGGCATTCATCAGGTACGTTCATACTCGTCAACGACGTGTGTCTGCAATGACATTCATCAGGTACGTTCATACTCGACCCAGTGATAGTAATAAAAAACGTAGATATCGAATTTAGGGCAAGTAAACCAAAGTGCCTAAACAGGATAGTCAAAATCTGAAAATGACGAACGATAAATTCACATCTTTTTTTTCTGAGTCAAATTAATAAATATGTGTTGGATTAAAAAAAGATGCGTTACGGATGTTAATATAATTTTCTATATACAACCGATTTATAAATTTGTCCAGTTCACATCACATTTTAAAAAAAGGCAGATATGTCATTTTATTTAACATTTAATCCCCTTCATTATTCATAGCGTGTCGCGTTAGATTACTCATTGCTAAAACTAACAACCTATATAGAAATATTAAAACATGGCGCCTTAAAATCCACGACAAATCAATGTTACGCTTTGTAGATATATTAAAGAATTAAACAAATAATGGAAAAATTAATTCACCACAGAAGACACGAATCATCCATTATCCTGCTGCTGATACCTGCATGGGTAAACAAATCAAGAACAAAACACACTGATGACTCCATCTTTGTTGGTTGCAGAATCAAAATTGAATGCAATGGAACTAATTTGATACTTTTTTGCAGTCGAGTACACCTTTAAAAAATTAGCACATGGAAGGAAACTAAAATGTGTCTACATATGTATATAACTTCTATGATGTTTCTCGTAGAGGTGTGAGTGTTATGGTAATTAACGCCACTTTCAACAATATTTCAGTTATATCGTGGCGGTCAGTTTTATTGATGGAGGAAACTGAAGTACCTGGAGAAAACCACCGACCTGCCGCAATTCACTGACAAACTCTATCACATAATGTTGTATCGAGTACACCTCGCCTGGACGAGATTCGCACTCGCAACTTTAGCAGTGACAGGCACTGATTACATAGGTAGTAATAAATCCGACTACAATACGATCACGACGATTCCTGTTTCCCATAGAAAACAAATGGAAATATAAAGATAGCATAGAAAGCATACAACATGAAATTCCCTTGGTATGTCATTGCTAAAATAGGTTTCATTTAATATCTACTGTCATTATACGTTGCCATAGCTACAGAGAGATAAATAACTACTGTCAAACCTGTAAAGAAAGACCACTCAAGAGAACCTGAAAATGTGGCTTTTATGAGCAGCTGTCTTTTATATACAGGTTAAAATTATATGCACTATTCATTAATGGAGAAATGAGACTGCGAGTTTGACTACGTTATTTTGTCGTTTTATTTGTATGTAAATATTTGGATACTAATACTAAAATACATGTATTAGAAAGGGAAATAAACCACAGGAATATACTTAGAGGTGGGGATTGTTAGTCCTTTCTCACATGCTTGGTAGCTACTAATGTAAGTCGTAGACTAGCTTCAGTGAAAAGAGCTTAGCATGATTGAAAACACAAAATGAATGTATACACCAGCTTTGTGTTGTATTGTTCAGGTCACGTGGTCACATCTTTGTGTTTGGCCCATTCGGCCACCTTTTTTTTACTGTGCTGTGGCTTCGTTAACTTTTCCTGACACTACCTGTTTTTATCCCTGCTGTTCACCTGTACCTGATACTATGTGTTATGTGGCTCCTCCTGTCACGTTCCTTACACGACCTCTGTTTGGCAGTTTTGCATAACCGAAAATCGATATAGCATTACCGAAAATATTTCTTATTAATACCGAAACTTTTTATATATCAATACCGAAAATTGCATTAGTTAATTTCCCAAGCAATGTATAGCATTTCCGAAAATCTAACTTTAATACCTCTTCCGTTAGCCAGGTTGCACCTGTTGCCCCCTGCTCACCACGGGAAGGTGGAAGTAGGATTTTGAGCAGGATAATTTTAATGAATTTAATTAATAATCAGCACTATTTACTGCAGAGTAATTGTAGACCAAAGTGGAACTATTCGGCTTTCCGTACTGTGGGATCATATCCACAAGCATGCTGATTCTTAGTTTTAATGATTGCAACACCCTCAGAATCTGTTGTTATCGACTTCGAACAGTTCATTTTTATGCTACATATATATACGATGTCACCATTTTTAAGAACGTTTATTCTCCTGTACATATATCCATCCACTATAATGGCTTTATTTCCCCTATTCGTTTCCGTGTGTGTTATCTCCATGATTTCAAAAATAGATTTGATTTGGAATGAGTGAACAAAAAGTGAACATAGATAAGTTCACAAACCATATACAGGTAAGGCAATGGTTGCCTGTAGGCCTTCACCTGTATTTCAATCTGAATTTTCGGTAATGATATCTAATATTCTTTCGGAAATGAAAGAAAATAATTTTCGGTAATGATAACCGACAAGTTTTCAAAATTTTCGGTAATGCAATGCAGCCCTCTGTTTTGGGCTCATGTCATATTTTCGAGACACCATCTGTCATATTTGCTGACACTACCCGGCCATCTTTGTCCCCATTGTCATAGTTTCTTCATAGATATCTGTACTTGTTTACTCATGTCACATTCACGGGTACTATATGTTCATGACCCCTCCTGTCACCTTTCCTTGATTCAAGCTGTATTTGGTTCCTTCTGTCACGTTATTATGGTACTATGTGTGTATTGATGCCACTGTCGTTCTTTGTTAATATGCGAGCGTTAGCGAGCTCTTTATGGTATAAAATGTGACGGAAACAAAAATTTGACGCTTTGTAAACACGTTCCGTGTAACACACTAACACACTCAACTAATGAAGATCTTCTTAACATAAAGCGCAAAGGTGATCCTGAAGTCTCGTACCCTCTCTCGTACGTCCGATACCACTGAAACCCTGAACCCGTGTGTAATAAAAGTCATTTTGTTAGCTTGTTTTACTTATATTGATATTTTTTAATTTATTAAATCTCTTCTGACATACTGACAAGAATTTTTGTTTCTACACGGAACGTAACTTTTGAGATTTCGTAAGGAACGATAACTCGAATAAAGGAACGACAGCTCGATTGAATGAGACTAGATTCGGCCCTAAAAAAAAGTCGTCCCCAATATATCTCGGCCCAAAAAATCTCGACACTTTTTGATGCACTGGATGAGCGTGAAATTGCCAGATAATTTTCAGATGCGCGAGTATTCATGGCCGCGCCGGTTTTATATTACTTTTTATACTTTAGCTCATCTTGTCTCTTTTTTTTGGTACTATCTTTGTGTCGGATCCTCCTGCCACAGTTCCTTAATATTATCGATGAGTTATCTCCTCCTGTCACATATTCTTGGTACTATCTGTACTTTGATTCCTACTGTCAACGTTTCGATATACTATCTATGTGTGTTGCTTTCCCCTGGCTGACATTTCCTGGAGTACTACTTGTGATTTGAAGAGATGTGCTGTTAGCATGTCAACATGGAGCTATATAAGACAATGGTAAAATATCACTTGTCTTACGTTAGGCATAGATGCCATTAGCCGATTTTGACTACCCTATTTAGGCCCCTTGGTTTTTTTTTATCGCTCCTAAAGACTTTCATCAAATTTTTTGGCTTTCTAATATTTTGGTTTTGAGGTACCTTAAGAACGTTATTCCAGAAATGCCGGTCGCGCGGACTAAATTTAATCTACGTTTTTATTGGTAAAATACATTACAATCTGGACCGGAAAATACTGATGAAACATAAAATTAAAACAAAAATAAATTCACAAAATGTCGGACAATAGTCACTGTAAACAATATGTCTTGCATAATTTCGACATCTATCTAATAGAAGGTAGGTAACGGGGTGTCACTGAGTTAATATTATTGTTCCCTAGAGCAAAACATTTCCTGCTTCTTTATTTTTGTTTTTTTATCATTACATAATGGTGTCTAACGAGTACACCTTGCTATGAGCGCGATTTGAACTCACAACTGTTTGCATAATTGTAAATCTAACTACCACTTGATAGAGACCACGATGGCCCCAACAAGGGTGTCCATGTAAATTGATATTTCGGTAAATGATTTATGCACTGTATACCGTTACATCAAGAATTTCAAAATTGAAATAATTTAACAGATATAAACAAAGTTGAAATTAAACTAAATTGCAATATAAAGTTACTACAAAATGAATGATTTTAATATTTGTCCTAATAATAAAATTAGCAATTTAAAATAATTTTGTGTAAAGAACATACAACAGTGAAATATGTATTGAAACACTTTGAAGAAAACCAAGAAGGATCTGTTTACTTCTAAAAAAAGAGAGGTATCTCTTTATTTCTTAAAAAAGAAAGAACAACATGTACTAGTATGTTTATTTCTAAACAAAAACAAGAGGAATCAATTTATTTCTGAAAAAGAGGTATTTGCTTATTTCCGAAAGAAAACAACATGCATTTGTTTATTTACGGAAAAGCTAGAGATATATATGTATATTTCCGTATGCAAGATACAAGATACAAGATATTTTATTTCCAAATCATGGGCCCCATAAGGGCATTAAAAGTACAAACATACAAAGATATATGCAAGGTTTATCCCACTTAAAATAGTAATTGTAAAATTTAAACGTTGTTTCTTGTCAGTAAAAATATTTCTCCACGATAATTTTTTTCCTTCAGATTGTAGGTCATTTTGTAAGGCATTAACTTGTCGATTTTACACCTGTTTTATACCACTTATCTTCAGTAATTTTAACAGTTGAAACTAAGTTATCATGTCCCATTGACAAGGCGAGGACTTCTGCTGTTTCGGTTTGCATGCTTGATTAAACTGTCATAAGATGAATTCTCCCGTAATTCAGCACATCAAGAGAATGTTTACCAATAAATATTTTATTACATTTATAGAGATTGAAAACTGACAAGGCGTCTCGAATGATAACAATGTAAGGTAAAGTGTCCATAAAATGCGATCAGCTAATAGCCCATATACCGCAGTGATTTGCCATATCATAATTCGAAGCGATATATCCCTCGTTGTTAAAAATGGCCATTGCAACAATAAAAGAATTTTTAACGCTTTTTACCACCATATTTTCATTTTTCTTTTGATATTTGAAGCTAAATTTCAACAAAGACTCCCTGTGTTGTGTGGAGATGTATCAAAACGTTTTGAAATTAAATTGTATGAAATTGTTGCCTCTGTGCATTTTTGGTAAGAATTTTAATCCAGAATAATAATATGTTATCGTCCCGTTCACGTATGTTAAGCTTTTGATCTTTGTTACATAAATTTACATCAACAGTCATTAGGCATAATTATTTCTTTTAAAAAGGCTTGAAGGTTTCAAATTCTTTGGTTCAGCATTAGACTTCCAACAGCTGACACCAAGGTTAGACTATTTGAAGGTTATCGTAAATTTGATGTTAAAAGAAGTAAAATTGAATTTTTAGATGTAACAATTTAAAGATGCTGTTTTACAATTACTTTATTAACATTTTGTGCGAACTATTTGGGGTAATGAGTGAGTGATTGTTGTTTAATGCCAAATAAGCAAAATTTCAGCTATATCGTTACATTTTGATAAGATGGTGATTGTGATGATAATGAGGATGGCCGCTTTGTACTAGACCAATACGCTCAACAGACGATGCACGAAATACAAATTTCCCAGTCTTTGGATTTGACCCGATGCGGCTTTGAAACCATCTAACAATGAACATTTTTTCAACTATATCTTGGAAGGCCCGGGTGGCTCAATGAGTTAGGTAGTTGGATTGCCTAACAATTCATACAAGCCTATCACCAATACGGCGTGGGTTCGCGTCCGGCTTTGTAAATTACAAGAAGGGTGCACTCGACTCGCAGCCGCAAGTGATAATGCTTACCAGTTGCTTGCCCATGGTCGGTGGTGCTCTCTCCGAGCACTCCGGCTTCTTCCACCACTAAAACTGGTCGCCATGATATAGCTGAAATATTGCTGAAAGTGGCGTTAAAACACCAAAAAAATCATCAATCAAAATCAATCAACCATATCACGGGAAAAACAAGTTACATTTTGATGAGATGATGATGATATCCACTTTGTACTATACCAACACACAGAGAGAAAAAAGAAGCACAAAATATCAATTTTATTGTCTTTTTCTTTTTACCCGGCCGCATTGGAATCCAGCAACACTAACTATTACACCTTTGATGGGGTTTTGAAACTATATAATACAAATACATCTATGTACATGAAGTGCACGAAGGCTGTAGGCTTACTTCATTATGGGTCAAATAAGTGAAATATTAAAGCATTTAATTGCTATTTTATACTTAATTAATTACAATGTAAAAGTGAAGAACGGAATCGCTTCACATTCAAACAATAGTATTCCGTCTCCTCTTTTAATTTCATTGTGGTTCAAGTAGCGACAATTGACATTCATAAATTCGGTTGCATGAAGTATAGTTTATAAGTATGCCGCATACATACAAATGAGGTATTGGAGATTTTTTGAGAGCCATCGAAAGTTGCGCTTTCTTAATGAATATTGCATAAATTAGCGCCTCGGTTTCACCACGGCTTTTTGGTGGAGTCCGTGTTTCTTGTCTTTTTAGACTTTTTTGTTCTATTGTGTATTTTGCTTTGTTTGTTTTCGTTCTGTGTCTTTGTGTGCCCAATTTTGCCAGTTTCTCTCTGGGTTGTCCAATCTGGATTGCCTCTTCAGTTTTCTCAAACGTTTATTTAGTGATAAACTGCATGAAATTTGTGGGAATTAGTAGCATAACTGTAATGCAAGTATATCAAATATGATCATAAGTAATATAGTATTAATGAATGGGTGTTTTCATAATGGCCCTGTTATATGTCCAAGGTCTGTAATAATGGCCCCAGGAAGGATGTAATGGCCCGAGGCAACGCCAAGGGTCATTACAGACTCTGAGACCGATATTACAGAGCGAGGACATATGACAGGGCGATTGTGAAAACACCCATTCATTGATACTTTTATTAACCAACTAAACAAATATCATCAATATGAAATTTTCTTATTACTGAATAAACAGTGCACATTATGGAAAAACAGGGCATTATGACAGGGCCATTATGGCAAAACTGTGCCTTTATGAACAACTTGCTATTTTGAATAATTTTTTTCATAATGACCCTGCCATAATGCCCTGTTTTTCCATAATAAACACTGTTATATTTTTCATAATGAATAGGCATTTTGGTCATAATTCAAATAGTTGGTTAATAATGAGTTGTATTGGTATATCATGTTAATATAACTTCTTATAATGCATTATGAAATTATGAAAGAAACCGCATCATGTGAAACCCGAATATTGATATATGATTATTTGATCATATGAAAAGTCAAGAGAGTAACCGAACTAACTTCTAAAAATTATGAAATCATCTATATCATATTGTAAATTGCACAAAAATTATTCTGTCCACAGTGATTAACATAAAATCTTATGAATTTACATCATACAATAATCCGGTAGTGGTCTGACTTGTAATTTTTCAAAAATCCACATCGTTAAAAAAAATAACAATAGAACTATTGTAAAGTTTTAGAATAAGAATATATAAAATTTGTGCGACTGAAGTTAAAAGATAAGAAATGCAAATCTATTGTATTTTTTATAATTAAAACGTAGGTATATAATTATAGTGCGCATGACAGTTTCTGGGATAACATTCACCGGGTAAGTGCAAAGTTAACATATTGGATGGTTAGGGCTATGTATATGGTGTTTAAGACCACATACAACAACAACAATTTAGCTATATCGTTGGGTTTTATTGGTGGAGGAAACCGGAATACCCGGAAAAAAACACCGGCCTGTCGCAAGTCACTGACAAACTTTATCACATAATGTTGTATCGAATACACATTGCTATGAACGGGGCTCGAACTCACAACTTTAGTGGTGATAGATACTGATTACACAGTAAATCCAACAACGATCACAACCACGAAATATATGTAATTCTAATTATGCAATAAGATCTCGGTCACTGATGTTCGACGGAAATCGTTTTAATAATTGTACTTCTAAAATTGAGAATTCTAAAAATGCTATCCACGGCATTTGCTATCAATTTAGACTCATTGGCCTACATATGATCATTTAATTGTAACTATAAATTATACAGTGGTAAGGAGTCTCCAAATGTATGCTCCATTTCACCACAATAGGAGAAAAGTCTGACGGATTTTGTTATCATGGCATGGGAATCTTTTATCTATGTAACTGTTTTTTCGTCGACATCATATATACAAAAGAGCGTATTGAAGCATACCTGGCAGTTTCAAATAAAGTACTGTTTCCTTATTCTGTCCGATCGTACCTCTTTTCCAGAACTATATTGTTACTATTATACATACCTGTGTAATCAGGAATACATATGTATTGCATTGTGTATAAAGCTCATGGTTATGACTTGGCGTTCTTTACGACAACGCTGCTACCCCAGTTGTATGCGAGTGTTGACATATTACTCACATGTTGTAAACACTGGCATGACCACATCACTTCACTAATAGGGGGTGTTTGCGCGCATAAAATTAGCTTATCCCTGTCACTTTTATTGTCAGTGACTTGCAACATGTCGGTAGTTTTCTCTTGGTCCTCCGGTTTCCTCCATCAATAAATCTGACCACCACGATATAACTGAAATATTGTTGAAAGTGGCGTTAAACACCATAACAATAATCCCCCATACATGTAAGATAATTTGCGTAGGGAGGTTTCATTTAAACTATATTTGTATGTTAATACCACATTCGACCTTTGGAAGATTAACTATTATTTGGCAGAAAAGTACAAGGATTACAGTGATTAAACCTTCTATAAACATGCAGTCTGTCTGTAGTAAATAAAGCGAACACACATTATTGTGCCTGTTCAAAGTCAGGACCTGGATTTCCAGCGCCATATGTCGTTGTCTGTCCGTTTTTGTGTTCAATGAGTTAAGGTGAGAGGTGATTGTTTATTTTGTTGATATTGGTGGAATTGTTGATCACCATTGCTTGTACTTTATTTTCATAATACATTGAATAACTCATTACACATACCTTGCTATGTAACAACACGTGACCTACCAGTAACCTAATGATGACAAACACAGAAAATGTAGACCAAGTGTACGTGTAACGTTCGTTTTATTTCAAATAAATAAAAATAAAGCAAATCTCGTCTATAAACATTTGCTTATCCTAACATGCAGCATAGTTGCATTGGGGGTACATTAGTTTCTAATAGGAAAACACATATCTAAAGATCCCATAGGTCCATTCTAAAGATCCCATAGGTCCATTTGATTGAGTGATTGTTGTTTAACGCCAACTCAACCATTGTTCAGCAATATCATGGAGTGAACAATTTATTTGTCAATGAGAAAATGACGATGATGCTGAGGCCCGCTTTGTATTAAAGTAACACTATTAATTGGATTTATTTTTATTGCTAGCTCACTGTAACAACGTACACTCCGCGGATAGACATGTCGCCCACTCGGACACATTTTCCTGATTCCGAGTCAACAAGTCTTTGCTTATTCTCCTTAATGCTGGTACTAAGTGGAGAAGCAACAAATACCAATTTTATAGTCTTTGGCTTGACCCGATCGGGGCTCGAATCCACGATCTGCCGCACTCGAGACGACCATGCTAACTATTACACAATAGATGCGATCATTCGTCCATTTGAGTTGAACATTGTATTCTATGGGTGGTTCTTAATAAACCGTATATTCGTTTTAATCTGGAATACTTTTAGTATGGATGCTAATGGGAATAATAATTTCTGATATCCCACTAGAAATTAGAGCTAATAGTGGATGGCTGATATATTAATGGGTTTAAGAAATGTAACCACTTGTGGGGATTCTAGCTATTCTATAATAGTACATGTACATAGGCTAGTCCTATATTATTGAACTTGAAATTAAGCCCCATTTGAGCCCCTTTATTTTGAAATCAATGAACAACTGGTAACCAGGTGAGCAAATTTCCTTTCTCAACCTTCCCTTCTCTGTCTCTGTTCACTTCCGTACGTGCTGTATATCACTATAATTTTAATTTTCAGACAAAATATGACCATTTCCTGTCTTCCCCGAGCACAAATTATAAAAAAGTGTCACGATTGCGTTTTAATACATGCTGATTTCTCTACTGCGCTTTTGTACCTAAGTGATCGAGAAACCAATGTTCTCTGCCGATGAATGAGTAAATGTGGCGTAAAATCATTTTAATTCACACTAGTGTAAACGGAAGCCACTGAGATAAACAACTTTGATGTTGAAAACAGCGATTTTTGTCAATGAATATTATAAATTAATAATTTGAACTGTATCATAGCATGGAGCGATATTACATTACGGAAGTTTTACGCCTGGTCGACGAAAGAAATACATATAATAGGCGTGAAATACCACACACATACAAAATGGTGAGAATTCACGTTGATTTTGTTTGTTAGTGACGAGTATATAGAATGATGGTATCGTAGACTGGAGGGTTGGGGATTAAAACAGTCAACCAATAAGTGCATTTGGCAAAATATCAATGCATAAAACATATCCGAGTTCCATAGATTGTTTGCACATTTCCGACTCTGATTCTAAAATCATACGTTTTACATGAGTTATTTCCCTTATAATGACGGACAAAGGGGTCCTCTTTTATGCAAAATTCAATGAAAATAACATATTTGTTTTCACCATATTCTGCTCAAAATTTTAATGTTGTAACTTTTTCTACTTGCTATGATTTTGTTCATGGTTCAAATATCTACAAATTATGAGAAAATGATACTGAAATTAGTCGTCCTGTTCATTACTCTTGCTAGACCGGGTACCATTTTCCAAGTCGTAATAGAAATAAATCGTATAAAAAGGTTATGAAATCGTATGATTTTACAATAAAATCGGGAATGTGATAAAGGATAGGATAAATGTAAGCGAAATCTTGTTGATTCCAGAATGAGTCTTATTGAGGGAGTTAGGGGTATGGTGTTTAACGCCACTTTAAACAGTATTTCAGATATATCGTTGAAGTCTGGTTTATTGGTGGAGGAAACAAGATTACCCGGAGAAAATCACCCACCTGCCGCAAATCACCGACAAACTTGATCAAATTATGTTGTATCGAGTACACCTCGCCTGAGCGGGATTCGAACTCACAACTTTAGAGAGTATATCTTATTGAAAACACATACTTTGAATATTTAACTAGAAAAAGATATTGAAATTTTGAAAAACAAGAAATCCACAAAAATATTCAGAAAATGAAAGTAACAACTTTCTACAATGTGACTCTTCTTTTTTGTTGGTAAATTCGTATGATACACACTAATTACTAAAACTTACCATACAAAACTGCCAAGTATCGGAGAATGGAACGTACGGTAGGTGATTTGATCACAAAGCAAATAATATACATCTATGATAATTAAATATCGGCAAGGAAAGTGAATAAGCTGGAATACAATAAAGTACAAAATAATATGACAAGACAAGTTCAGATGAAAATCAAAGATAAAACATGGTCGGTCGATAAGAGCTGGCATGGGCTAAACCAAAACAATCGGCCAAAATTGCCTGTAAACAACACAACCACACACATAATTCGTCTGGCCAAAAGACCAAAAATTCAGCAACACATGACCTCAAATGAACTTCTTTCAAGGAAAATAACTGAAATTTATATGATATCAACCAAGATGGAGTCTCCAACACACAGAAGTGCTGCGGTATTAACGAACGCACACTGGGTCCGTTTACAGAGTTCACATTGCAAACAATGATAAAACAGCCTGGATACATCACTGGATATTGATTACAAACAAAAAAACGTATTGTTAAATACATTGTACATATTTAATAAAGTTTCGTTGTAAAATGGAGATTTAACCTTGCACAAATTAATGGCCCAGGATACTTGCCATTTTGAAAATGTAACTGATAAGCTTGTGGCGCATAGCAACAATTACCAAGTAGGCGGGACTTAAATTCTTATCTCGGAACTATGGATCAAGTTGCAAATCAAAGGGTCACCTGATTTATACATAGGTAGCTTCTATAAACCACCCAAAATAACTGATGAGGAGTACCTAACACATTTAGAAAAAAACATATATAGAATTAGACAGAGCCAAAATGCAAACATTTGGCTAGGAGGAGATTTTAACTTAGGAGGAATAGATTGGGATACCTACTCTATTAAGAACAAAGCACAAAACACCAAACAGTGCAAGCAACTACTTGATATATATCAAAACAATTACTTAGAACAAGTTGTTACTAAGCCAACACATATTACAGCAACTTCAGAGTCAACACTAGATTTATTTTTTACAAGTAATAGCTCACTAATAAATAAAATAGAAGTCATACCGGGTATTTCTGATCACGAAATAGTGTACATTGAAGCCAACTTAAAACCCAGAAAAGTAGTCAAACCATCAAGAAAAGTTTTTCTTTATAATAAAGCAAACACAGAAAAAATCAGTGACAACCTGAAGACAATAGACCTAAATAGCCTCATGACAGACCAAAACCCAAACATAGACTAACTATGGGAACACTTTAAACAGAAAGTTCATGACATCATGAATGAATTTATTCCAACCAAAATGATAAATAATTCCAAAAGAAAATTATCCTGGATTAACAAGGAAATAAAATCTCTGATCAGAAAAAGAAACAAACTGTACAAGAAAATGAACCAACACAGAAACACAAAAACAATACAACAATATAAAGACACTAAGCAAAGGCTCCAGAAAGAAACTAGAAGAGCATACTGGAACTATCTCGAAAATATAATATGCTATGACGAAAATTCAGAAAAAGTACAAAAACAAAACAAATTCTGGAATTATATACGAAACACCAAGAAAGACAGCTCAGGAGTTGCACCTTTGAGACAAGAGGGTATGCTTATTGATGACACAAGACAAAAAGCAGAAATTTTAAACAAACAATATCATTCTGTATTTACACCTGAATGTGAAAATGAAGAACTGCCATCTCTCACAGACAATTATCCATCTATGCCTGAAATCACAGTTACAGCCAACGGCACTGAAAAACTACTAAGCAAACTAGATCCATCTAAAGCCACAGGTCCTGATGAAATTTCTTCACGTATTCTCAAACAATATGCACATGAATTTGCGCCTCTTCTAACCACCATATTCAATACATCTTTATCAAGAGGTGAGGTACCCACAGATTGGAGGCAAGCAAACGTAATTCCAATCTTTAAGAAAGGGGGAAAATACTTAGCTAGCAATTACAGGCCAGTATCATTAACATGTATATGTTTTAAACTTCTTGAACATATTGTTGTCAGTAACATGTTAAAACACCTTGATCAACATAACATCTTGGTTGATTGTCAACATGGCTTCCGATCAAAGCGCAGTTGTGAAACACAGTTACTCACACTCAGTCATGAACTACTAAACAACTTACATACTGGTAAACAAACCGATCTAATTATTCTGGATTTTTCTAAGGCATTTGACAAGGTCCCCCACAAGAAACTGTTAAGGAAATTAGACAATTACGGCATCAGGGGAAACATCTGGAATTGGATCTCTGCTTTCCTTAACAATAGGCAACAACGAGTAGTTCTTGATGGCGAGGTTTCTAGTCAAATGCCTGTTGTCAGTGGTGTTCCGCAGGGGTCGGTCCTTGAGCCGCTGCTCTTCCTTGTGTTCATTAATGACTTACCAGCATCAGTCTCATCTTAAACACGCCTATTTGCAGATGATTGTATCTTATATCGAACAATAGAAAACCACCAAGACTGTGTCACTCTGCAAATGGACTTAAATAAACTAGCACTCTGGGGATCAATATGGGGTATGCAGTATCATCCGCAAAAATGTAATTCTTTAAGCATAACAAGATCACACCAACCTCATGCATTCAATTATACACTCAAAGATCAAGTACTCGAGTCAGTAAATACTGCAAAATATTTAGGTATCACTTTGTCAAGCAATATGTCATGGGACACACACATCAATAACATTACTGCAAAAGCTAATAAGATCTTAAGCTTTTTGCGTAGAAACTTGCAGATCAAACAGGAAGAGACCAAAAGTCTGGCATACAAATCCATGATAAGATCAAACCTGGAGTACTGTTCTTCAATTTGGGCACCTCATACTAAATAACACATTGACAAAATAGAAAGTGTACAAAGAAGAGCAGCCCGATATGTAACAAAAAGGTATCACAGCACAAGCAGTGTTACATCTATGCTTAACCACCTAAATTGGAACACACTTGAAAATAGAAGAAACATCAATAGAGTGACTATGTTGTATAAGATCACACACAACTTAGTAGCAACAGATCCTAACCTCTACCTTGTCAAACAACCCATCATGCACACCAGGAATTCTAACATTTTACAGTACCAACTTTTCAACACTAGAACAAATTATTTCAAGTTCAGTTATTTCCCACACACAGTTGTCTTATGGAATTCTTTGTCACATGCAACACTCATGGCATCCACTTTGGACCAATTTAAATCATTGGCCCAAAGCCATTACTACTAAACAACAAACTTCAGTCTGTAAATAAATTTTGTATATAATTTTATCTTGTCACTGTTTATATGATCTGCACTCTTTTTATTATTTTGTTGTCTGTTCGCGCTGCGCTGCGCCCGACAAGTAATCATAACCATTGATGGATTGTCGTACAATGTAGATGTACCTTCGGATCCAAGATTGACAATAGTAATACTTCTGTCCTGTCAAACGATAAAAGAGAGGTAACTCGAAATATTCACACACCATTGATCGTACAACAAAAATAACACACTGGTTCTAGTTTATTTTTGACATATAAACATCACTTCTGCTTATAACGACAAATTTAACGGCAAAACAATTTCACACAAGGAGATGAGATGTTCCGGAAAAGAAGACAACAACAAGAGAATGGTGGTCTACCTGAGATAACAAGTTTTTTGACCAGGTAGGAAAACGAGAAACGATAAACAGAAACTACGAAAGGGAGATAATTCTAATTGATTTCTTAAATAAATAGAAATAAATATTAAAATAGTGATACACATTTTAACAATAATAACAAAACCCTATATAGCTATATAAATAGCACAAAAATAAATAAATTAAAAATATTGTTGAAGATACATGTATCGTGTAGTTACACGTGATTTACACGAATGCCATAACTGTAAACGAGTGTGCCTGTATTAGCATTTTTTCTTTATAATCAATAATACTGTATTAAAGTAATATGAAAGGCAAATATCGTGGAATTTTTGGATTAAATATTTTCACTTAATATGTCACTTAATTTTAGCTAAAATCAACTGCATAACATTAACAATCCGCTCAAAAGCAGATTTTAAGAGCAAATCGCAAAATATTTGACAGCAGATAATTCTGTTTTCCAGTACAGTAATGCAAATGATATGTGCGTGACACAAGATTTGAACTCTTTCGGGGAGATTATCGCTCATGCGCAATGTTCAGTTGATGAAAACATATATGTTCCGTGTGTACCACATAAGAATAATTGCAAAAAAAAATTGGTTCACACGACATGAAACAGACAGATAATCGTTGTCAGGAATGTTGGCGTGCTTACCTCAGCATCCATGATATTTTATCTTTTCTTCACGAGGTCATGATCGGCAATCATCGGACCAAAACTTTTCTTCACGAGGTTATGATCCTCAATAATGGCGAGGACGATAAACATGCACACGGATTTGCAGATTTCTAGTTGTTGAGAACATATTTCTACTTGAAACATGCATGAATAGCTTAGTAAAGGTACCGCCGTATTCCAAATTGAATTTTCAGGGGAAAACTTTCTTCACCCAAAACTGGTGTAATAATACTTTAAGTATTTTCGTGAGTGGTTTATTTCCGCTCTTTTCAAGGGGGCATTAATTTTTTAAAATAAAGAAACACCTTCATTTTAAATGTTGAGAGAATAAAGATATATAATACAGGGGCGCACATTGAAAAGTGTGTGAGGGGGGATCGGACAAAACTAAGTCATTGCCCCCCCCCCCCCCACTTTTTTGGCAAACAATTAGAAAAAAAGCTAAATGTTTTGCACTCAAGCAAATAAAACAAATGTTAATCAAGAGTATGCTTTGAAGTCAAAGTAACTTTTTATGAAAACCCCCCCATCCTACAACTTGTCACGCCAACAGTTTCTGGAGTGGCTGTCTTAGTCGTGATCGTATGGTAGTTTGATGTACAGCTTCCTATGCACTCGGTGCCTATCACCACTAACGTCGTGAGTTCGAATCCTGCTCAGGCGAGGTGTACTCTATAACAACAGTATGTGATAAAGTTTTTCAGTGATTTGTTGCAGATCTGTGGTTTTCTCAGGGTACTCCGGTTTCCTTCACAAAATAAACTGACTGCTCACGATATAGCTGAAATATTGTTGAAAGTGGTGTTAAACGCCATAGCGCTAACTTAGTTTATGATGATTTTATTTGTTAAATTAACAAAAGGGATAGGACACAAGTTTTACCAACTTATGAAATCTTCTCCCATTTATACAATAAATTCACATAGTATAATGATCATTCTGAGCATACATATAATACATATAGAGATATATTGTAAATAATTAACGAATTAATAAAAAGGTTGTGTTGGGTGGATACGAGGTTGGAGAGTAGATAATTATCGAGTAATTATACTACAAGGAATCTTTTTGAAGATTTAATAAAATTGAAAACGTGTTTGATGATAACCATAACCTATTTACTGCCTGGTCCATTCATACGCCGTTGTGATAATATAAAAATATATGCTATCAATAACAATGATATTCACTGATATGTTAAATTTCTAATTTCAGGTTGTGCTATGCAGTTGAGATGCTCGATACGGAAACAATTTGTGATTTACTTCTACACGTTGAAGAAGAACAAGATGATATATTGCTAGCTTTCTCCACTGCTGTGCAGAACGGGAACCCGGATGTTTTAAGGTTGTTTATCGAGACAGGCCATGTTAATATTGATGAACCCGATTTAATGTTTGGGGAAACAGCACTCATGCATTCGGTACGGTATGGCCATCTTTCTCTCGTGAAATACCTCCTACAAAACCAGGCAAATATTAACCAAATAAGTAGTGTAAATGGAGTTACTGCCCTTCATGTCTGTGTCAGTGGACCAGAAAGACCACAAAACAATATGGATGTTCTCGATTGTCTTTTAAAACATAATGAAATAGACTTGGAGATAAAAAATCACGACGGTGATACGCCTCTCATGAAGGCAGCAAGTCAAATTAAAAAGGCAGAAATTAAACGTCTTCTTGATGCTGGTTGTGATATGCATGCAAGACATCACATAAGAGGTCAAAGTGCAATCCACTTTTGCTTACTTTCAGGATATTTCTCAGAATATCCCCTTGCTATGACTGAATGCTTTCGTTTGTTTTTAGAGCACAACATAGATCCAAATTTCCAGGATCAACAAGGAATGCCTCTTATTGCATATGCAGTACAAACGAACAAATACCAAATACTATGTCTGTTGTTATTTGTTAACTGTGATATTAATAGTTTATACAAGGATGTGCCTACTTCAACGAATTATTACCAACCACTGTATTACGCATGCGCAAGAAAGGAACTGAGATTCATTAAAACATTACTGGCAGCAGGGTGTAATTTTCATCCATTTTATGAAACAGTATGTGACACGCTTATGGAGATTACTAAAGACTCGTGTGATATTTCAAATACACCCCGAACTTTGAAAGAACTATGTCGCATTAGAATTCGATCTGTACTAGGGTGTTATCCTCACAGAGTCATTAACAACATTGGTATGCCAAAACTGATTCAGGATTACATAATGTTAAAAGATGTTATTGGCGATATTGAAATGGAATAAATGTGTATAATTACATTAAACTACATACTTCAATGATATTTAAAATGACATACATTGATGTACTGGAGACTGGAAACACACGTGTAGTTATACTGAATTATTTTAAATAGTTTTATATTGTATGCAATTATATGAAGTGTCTTGACGGGTTCTTAAAATCTGGTGTTTCATATAAAAAGTAAACACTTTTTAATTTAAAATGTCTTATATATTAACTGCATCGGTGATGTAATAGTTAGCGTGCTCTCCTCGGGGGAACAGGGGCACATATATAATGATATAGTTTTATGCAAAAAACGCATTTGAAGTGGTCATTGGTATAGTTAGCATTACATGAGTTGTCGACCTTCCCATTGATTGAAACAGGTGTTTGTTATAATGATACTTTCCATTATGTTTGTAATTCGTCAGACTCAAAAGAACATAAAGTATTTATTAAATAAAACACAAACACTTGTCTATAGGTATAGCTCGCTAGACGTGCGGCAGTTTTATTAATTAATAAAATGAAAATATCCATAATTAGACACACTGGCATGGCGTGGATGTAAACGATCTACAAAATAAAAACAGACATGTAAGACACGTTGAAAATTACAGGTATATAAATGATATGCCTAATATATTCACAAGTGGGTGTGTGCGTGGGAAAACATAATCGAACCTTGCTGCACTGAAACCGAGCTTCGAATGCTTAAAACTTTTACTGTCTCAAAAACGAAAACTATTCCCGCTAAAAACATACGTACGCTACTCGTGCTATTAACATATCAATGCATTAAAAACGCATTGCGACAGATATAAACCAATGACATTTAAATTAATATATACAATACAAATCCGTTTATTACATATAAACATGCACCAGTCATATTTCTCCGATGAGAAACACACGCATGTAAACAACTATTTGTAAACATAAACACGTGTTCGGCTAACTTTAATAAATACATTTATTCTTGATAAATCGGGTATCATTTTCCCCGTCGTTGTAGAAACAACTGGTAGGAAAATCCTATAAAATCGTATAATTTTAAAATAAAATCGGGAAAGTGCAAAAGATTTACAGGAGGAATATATGGTTAGGATAAATATAAGTGAAATCTTGTTGAATCCATGATGTGTTTTATTGAAAACATATAGATACTTGGAATATTTACCTGGATATAAGATTGATTGAATGATTGGTGTTTAACGCCAGCAATATTTCAATTATATCATGGCGCGAACAAATTTTATTATTAAATTTTTAAACTTAGACACCTACAATGTACAAGATCCTTAGCAATAAAACATCAAACAAATTTAACTTGATATAGATACCGAAATGTTGAAAACCAAGGAATCCACAAAAAATCTGAGAACTCTGTCTATCATTCTGTCTCTACAGTTTTATGTTAAAATTTGGCAACAAGGGCTCTGCTTCAAAGGGTCTATTAATTCATTAGACAGTTTTAGTTTTCTCTAAGCTGAATAAAAGCATTTCATCTGCACATAGCACCCCACAAAAAACACTTTCAGCGCCTCTAATGACCATGAACATTGTGTTCCTTACCTCTTGAAATGTGGGCTGCAATTAATCGACTGGTTTTCTATATTGAAAAACACGGGGGCAGTCCTGGAATGCACCAATGCGGGTAACCGCTTATATTCTCAAATCCGATGTACTTCTGCAGCTTAGCTCTGACAGAAATGAACCAGCTTTTCAATCATAATGAAGAAATGTCAGTAATTTTAGTTATAAAGTCTCATTTAAAAAAAAATATCATCATACTGCCCTAACAATAAAAAAGGGAGAGGGGGACAAACGGGCTAATGTGATCAGCCTTCCCAGTCATATCAAACAATAAAAGGGAAGTAACTCGAAATATTCACCCCCCCCCCCCCCCCCCCCCCCACTTTATCCTACAACATAAATTAACACACGTGATCTAGTTTATTTTTGACATATGTATCGTGTAGTTACATGTGATTTACACGAATGTCATAACTGTAAACGAGTGTGCCTTTATTAGCACTTTCTCTTTATAATCTAATATTGTATTAAGTATTTTCGCGAGTGGTTTATTTCTCTTCTTTTCAAGGGAGCATTCATTTTTTGGAAAAAAACCCACTCTCATTTTAAATGTTGAGAAAATGAAGATATCTAATGCAAATTAAAAAGGCAGAAATTAAACGCCTTCTTGATGCTGGTTGTGATATGCATGCAATACATCAAAACAGAGGTCAAAGTGCAATCCACTTTTGCTTACTTTCGGAATATTTCTCAGAATACCCCCTCGCTATGATTGAATGTTTTCGTTTGTTTTTAGAGCATAACATAGACCCAAATTTTCAGGATCAACAAGGAATGCCTCTTATTGGATATGCAGTAAAAATGAACAAATACCAAATACTATGTCTGTTGTTATTTGTTAACTGTGATATTCATATTTTATACAGGGATGTGTCTACTTCAATGTATTATCAACCATCACTGCATTACGCATGCGCAAGAAAGGAACTGAGATTCATAAAAACCTTACTGGCAGCAGGGTGTAATTTTCTTCCATTTTATGAAACAGTATGTGACACGCTTATGGAGATTACTAAAGACTCGTGTGATATTTCAAATACACCCCGATCTTTGAAAGAACTATGTCGCATTAGAATTCGATCTGTACTAGGGTGTTATCCTCACAGAGTCATTAACAACATTGGTATGCGAAAACTGATTCAGGATTACATAATGTTAAAAGATGTTATTGGCGATATTGAAATGGAATAAATGTGTATAATTACATTAAACTACATACTTCAATGATATTTAAAATGACATACATTGATGTACTGGAGACTGGAGACATACGTGTAGTTATACTGAATTATTTTAAATAGTTTTATATTGTATGCAATTATATGAAGTGTCTTGACGGGTTACCAAAATCTGGTGTTTCATATAAAAAGTAAACACTTTTTAATTTAAAATGTCTTATATATTAACCGCATGGGTGATGTAATAGTTAGCGTGCTCTCCTCGGGGGAACAGGGGCACATATATAATGATATAGTTTTATGCAAAAAAAAAAACGCATTTGAAGTGGTCATTGGTATAGTTAGCATTACATGAGTTGTCGACCTTCCCATTGATTGAAACAGGTGTTTGTTATAATGATACTTTCCATTATGTTGTAATTCGTCAGACTCAAAAGAACATAAAGTATTTATTAAATAAAACACAAACACTTATTTATAGGTATAGCTCGCTAGACGTGCGGCAGTTTTATTAATTAATAAAATGAAAATGTCCATAATTAGACACACTGGCATGGCGTAGATGTAAACGATCTACAAAATAAAAACAGACATGTAAGACACGTTGAAAATTACAGGTATATAAATGATATGCCTAATATATTCACAAGTGGGTGTGTGCGTGGGAAAACATAATCGAAACTTGCTGCACTGAAACCGAGCTTCGAATGCTTAAAACTTTTACTGTCTCAAAAACGAAAACTATTCCCGCTAAAAACATACGTATGCTACTCGTGCTATTAACATATCAATGCATTAAAAACGCATTGCGACAAATATAAACCAATGACATTTAAATTAATATATACAATACAAATCCGTTTATTACAAATAAACATGCACCAGTCATATTTCTCCGATGAGACACGCACACACATGTAAACAACTATTTGTAAACATAAACACGTGTTCGGCTAACTTTAATAAATACATTTATTCTTGATAAATCGGGTATCATTTTCCCCGTCGTTGTAGAAATAACTGGTAGGAAAATGCTATAAAATCGTATAATTTTAGAATAAATTCGGGAAAGTGCAAAAAATTTACAGAAGGAATATATGGTTAGGATAAATATAAGTGGAATCTTGTTGAATCCATGATGTGTTTTATTGAAAACACATACTTGGAATATTTACCTGGATATATGATTGATTGAATGATTGGTGTTTAACGCCAGCAATATTTCAATTATATCATGGCGCGAACAAATTTTATTATTAAATTTTTAAACTTAGACACCTACAATGTACAAGATCCTTAGAAATAAAACATCAAACAAATTTAACTTGATATAGATACCGAAATGTTGAAAACCAAGGAATCCACAAAAAATCTGAGAACTCTGTCTATCATTCTGTCTCTACAGTTTTATGTTAAAATTTGGCAACAAGGGCTCTGCTTCAAAGGGTCTATTAATTCATTAGACACAGTTTTAGTTTTCTCTAAGCTGAATAAAAGCATTTCATCTGCACATAGCACCCCACAAAAAAACTTTCAGCGCCTCTAATGACCATGAACATTGTGTTCATTACCTCTTGAAATGTGGGCTGCAATTAATCGACTGGTTTTCTATATTGAAAAACACAGGGGCAGTCCTGGAATGCACCAATGCGGGTAACCGTTTATATTCTCAAATCCGATGTACTTCTGCAGCTTAGCTCTAACAGAAATGAACCAGCTTTTCAATAATAATGAAGAAATGTCAGTAATTTTAGTTATAAAGTCTCATTTGAAAAAAAATATCATCATACTGCCCTAACAATAAAAAAGGGAGAGGGGGGCAAACGGGCTAATGTGATCAGCCTTCCCAGTCATATCAAACAATAAAAGGGAAGTAACTCGAAATATTCACCCCCACTTTATCCTACAACATAAAATAACACACGTGATCTAGTTTATTTTTGACATATGTATTGTGTAGTTACACGTGATTTACACGAATGTCATAACTGTAAACGAGTGTGCCTTTATTAGCACTTTCTCTTTATAATCTAATATTGTATTAAGTATTTTCGCGAGTGGTTTATTTCCCTTCTTTTCAAGGGAGCATTAATTTTTTGGAAAAAAACCCACTCTCATTTTAAATGTTGAGAAAATGAAGATATCTAATACAAATTAAAAAGGCAGAAATTAAACGTCTGCTTGATGCTGGTTGTGATATGTATGCAATACATCAAATCAGAGGTCAAAGTGCAATCCACTTTTGCTTACTTTCGAATATTTCTCAGAATACCCCCTCGCTATGACTGAATGTTTTCGTTTGTTTTTAGAGCATAACATAGACCCAAATTTTCAGGATCAACAAGGAATGCCTCTTATTGGATATGCAGTAAAAATGAACAAATACCAAATACTATGTCTGTTGTTATTTGTTAACTGTGATATTCATATTTTATACAGGGATGTGTCTACTTCAATGTATTATCAACCATCACTGTATTACGCATGCGCAAGAAAGGAACTGAGATTCATAAAAACCTTACTGGCAGCAGGGTGTAATTTTCATCCAATTTATGAAACAGTATGTGACACGCTTATGGAGATTACTAAAGACTCGTGTGATATTTCAAATACACCCCGATCTTTGAAAGAACTATGTCGCATTAGAATTCGATCTGTACTAGGGTGTTATCCTCACAGAGTCATTAACAACATTGGTATGCCAAAACTGATTCAGGATTACATAATGTTAAAAGATGTTATTGGCGATATTGAAATGGAATAAATGTGTACAATTACATTAAACTACATACTTAAATGATATTCAAAATGACATACATTGATGTACTGGAGACTGGAAACATACGTGTAGTTATACTGAATTATTTTAAATAGTTTTATATTGTATGCAATTATATGAAGTGTATTGACGGGTTCTCAAAATCTGGTTTTTCATTAAAAAAAATTGAGGACCGTCGTGGTCGTGATCGTATGGTAGTTGAATTTACAACTACCCGTGCAATCAATGTCTATCACCTCTAAAGTTGTAAGTTCGCATCGCGAAAATAAGTTACACTCCCTGTTTTTAATGGTGATCTTTAGTTTTCTGTGTAATGTTGTGGAGATCATTGTTTGTCCTTTTTCTTTTGACCATTTTATTGTCTGTCCTTCGATTTACGGATTATGCTCATATCCCTTTGGTATCGGTTCAAACTCTTCTTACATTTTGATGAGATGATGATGATGATGATGTGGTCTGCTTTGTTTTAGACCACCACGCTTATAAAGATTTATCGTACGTACTAACTCACTGAAACAACAGTCCGCGGATAGAAATGTCCATCCATTCGGAAACATTATTCGGATTCAGAGCCAGCCAGTCTTTGTTCAGCTCGTACTCTTTAGTAATGCATGTTTATCGGAGAAGCAACTGGTTTGGTTGGTTTATGATGTTTAACGGCACTTTCAACAATATTTCAGTTATATCGTGGCGATCAGTTTTACAGGAGGACATGGAGAAAACCACCGACCTGTCGCAAGTCACTAACAAATTTTAGCACATAATGTTGTATCGAGTACACCTTACCATGAACGGGGTTCGAACTCAAAAACTTAGAGGTGAAAGGCACTTAAATTCAACTGCCATACGATCACGACCACGACGGCTCACATAATCTTTGGTTTGATCCGTACAGGGTTCGAACTCGGATCTACCACACTAGATGCGAGCATGCTAACACTACCGATGGAGTTTAATGGATGCACAATACGTCTGTTTACTTCAACTATTTCCTGACACTTTTAGAGGTGTATATTTACCCGGTACCATCACTTGGTAAGGCTAAATCAAACTCGTTGGCTATTTGTCAGGAAAACGAAGCAAATAATTCTACATAAAATTCCATGTGTTTAATATTTTGCTCATTATTTGAAATTGTTGCATATTTTTAAAATATTTTATTCAATTTGATTGGTCAGATTATCCATCGTACATTCTATTTGGCGGTAAAAACAATGGCATGCTAAGAGACATCCCCAACGAAAGGAGGTAGATAGCTGTATAGTATTTGGATATTATTTTTTGTCATATTTCTTTATGGTTTCCCGTAGAGTACGTTCGGAACTACTTGAGCGTTGCAATAGTCTCCTTGGCAACAAAAGGAGCAGGAATAATGCGAATAATCTAAATTTGAAGTGCTGTACAGTTTACATTCGTTTCTGTCGGCACTTTGTACAATCCAGTCTTTCACACATTCAGATTGTGTTGCACATCTGAAATAAAGAACATCTCGATATCATAACAAGACTGTTTAAAATGTTATGCCCATCACAAATTGAGGGGTGTGGGATTATGGTGATTAACGCCACATTCAACAATATTTCAGCTATATTGTGGCAGTCAGTTTTATTGGTGGAGGAAACCACCGACCTGCCGCAAGTCACTGACAAACTTTATCACATAATGTTGTATCGAGTACACCTCTCCTGAGTGTGATTCGAACTCTCAACGATCACAAATTAAAAAATCGACTATATACATATATATAAGGAGCAGTTGTGGTCGAGTGGTCTAGGGCGCAGGATGTAAGGCTAAGCGAATGATGCTGCAATGTATCAATGGTGTGAGTTCAAATCCCGTCGAGGGAAGAACAAAAATTTAAAAGCTCTAAAATCTAATTCTAACACTGTTTGGTTTAATTTTCAGAAATTAATCTAGAGATTTTTGTTTATATATATATATATATATAAAGTCTAAGGGAATCTACCAACCAGAGAACTTAATGAGTAACGGATCGTCGAGACATGACGATGCAACACAAACAAAATGAATTATAGAAGTCTAGAAGATTGTGCAACGGTACCTTTATCGGTATCGTTGCACAATCTTCTAGACTTTGTGGTCGAGTGGTCTAGGGCGCTGGACGTAAGGCTAAACGAATGGTGCTGCAGTGTATCAATGGTGTGGGTTCAAATCCCGTCGAGGGAAGAACAGAAATTTGACAGCTCTAAAATCTAATTCTAACACTGTTTGTATACTTGAGGGAGGAGAGCCTTATGGCCTAAACAGGATAGCCCAAATCTGTGAAGGTCAGCTATGATTGAGTGAGGAGAACCTTAGGGCCTAAACAGGATAGCCAAAATCTGTGAAGGTCACCTATGACTGAGTGAGGAGAACCTTAAGGCCTAAACAGGATAGCCAAAATCTGTGAAGGTCACCTATGACTGAGGGAGGAGAACGTTAGGGCCTAAACAGGATAGCCAAAATATGTGAAGGTCACCTATGACTGAGTGAGGAGAACCTTAGGACCTGAACAGAATAGCCAAAATATGTGAAGGTCAGCTATGATTGAGTGAGGAGAACCTTAGGGCCTAAACAGGATAGCCAAAATCTGTGAAGGTCACCTATGACTGAGGGAGGAGAACCTTAGGGCCTAAACAGGATAGCCAAAATCTGTGAAGGTCACCTATGACTGAGTGAGGAGAACCTTAGGACCTGAACAGAATAGCCAAAATATGTGAAGGTCAGCTATGACTGAGGGAGGAGAACGTTAGGGCCTAAACAGGATAGCCAAAATCTGTGAAGGTCAGCTATGACTGAGTGAGGAGAACCTTAGGACCTGAACAGAATAGCCAAAATCTGTGAAGGTCAGCTATGACTGAGGGAGGAGAACCTTAGGGCCTAAACAGGATAGACAACATTTGTGAAGGTCACCTATGACTGAGGGACAACTATAGGGCCTACACAGGATAGCCAAAATCTGTGAAGGTCACCTATGACTGAGAGAGGAGAACCTTAGGACCTGAACAGAATAGCCAAAATATGTAAAGGTCACTTATGACTGAGTGAGGAGAACCTTAGGGCCTAAACAGGATAGCCAAAATATGTAAAGGTCACTTATGACTGAGTGAGGAGAACCTTAGGGTTTAAACAGGATAGACAACATCTGTGACAGCTCTAAAATCTAATTCTAACACTGTTTGGTTTAATTTTCAGACGTAATTTTCAGACGTATATATATATATGTCTGAAAATTAAACCAAACAGTGTTAGAATTAGATTTTAGAACTGTCAAATTTTTGTTCTTCCCTCGACGGGATTTGAACTCACACCATTGATACACTGCGGCACCATTCGCTTAGCCTTACGTCCAACGCCCTAGACCACTCGACCACATCCCTTAGAACAATTTCAGTCATGTTTTATACATGTGTGTATATAGCAAATTTGTTGGAGGGATTATATGAATATATAAAAAGTGTTACCATTTTGCGTTCACGTCGAGAGATCTGTCGTAGCTCAGAGCTCTTGTAAGTATAAATATTCTACAATTCAAAGAATATTAAATGAACATTTTGGTTTTCTTTTCAGTATCTAACACATTGTTGATACTTGACAATATTGGTAATTGTATTTTAAAATATATTGTCACTTTACGATTTGGTTTAGATGGTTTATGGTGTTTAACGCCACGGCAGTCAGTTTTATTGGTGGAGGAAACCGGAACACCCGGGGGAAACTATGGAACTACGTAAGTGACTAACAAACTTTATCACATAATGTTGTATAGAGTACAACTCGCCATGAACGGGGTTCAAAATCACAACGTTAGGGGTGATAGGCATTAATTGCATAGGTAATTGTAAATCCATCTACCATACCAGCACGACCACGACAATCTCCTTTTACGACTTGCGAGAAAACAAATGTTTAAATTAGACAAATGTTTACCTTCTTGTAACGTATCTTGTACCGTCACTGAGGTTTTCGACGTCATTTATACAATACTGCCGATCAGGACTAGAACACGTAGATGATCCGTGGAGTATTTCACAAAAGAATTTAGGACCTTGGCACAGATGACAGGAATCTATGAAATGAAAGAACTAATTTCTATCAATATATACATTTTTAAACTAACGCGCAATTTGCACGTCTTGAGAACAAGCCATATGTAGAATATCGATGCTAAGCCGTAGATATTCAATTGTAAAAGACACTATTTCTATTTTAATAAATTATTTTTATCGTATTGATACTTAAATTAATAAGTTGGATTATACTCGCAAAACATTATGTGATAAAGTTTGTCAGTGACTTACGACAGGTCGATGGTTTTCTCCGGATCCTACGGTTTCCTTCAACAATACAGCTTACCGCCACGATATAACTGAAATATTGTTGAATGTGTTGTAAACATATAAAAGGAAGCGGCTTGATTCTGTGTTCTACCGTGACCATTCTCTATTTTATATTGCACTATACTATATACGTCTTCACGGTCAATCTCTCCTAGAGTTATCGTTCTTTACTCTCACTTGATGTGAGAGAAAGGAACGATAACACTGGTAGATATTGATTCACAGTAAGAACAAGTTTGAAGATATCAAAGGGGGTTAATCAGAAGCTGTAAACAGAAGGACAGATAATACAGTAGCCAAAAGAAAAAGCACAAACAATGATATACAAAACATTAGACAGAAACTTAAAGGTTGAGCAACACGAACCCCACTAAACCAGGGGATGAATTCAGGTGCTCTGGAAGGTTAGCAATTCATGTTCCAATAGTTTAATAAACATTAGAGAATACCGAAGGGGCAATAAGAAATGGACAACCAAGAGAAACTGGCAACATAATGTACACAAGAAGATGAAAAACACAACACACCACTATACGCAAACAAACACAAATAACGTAAATAAGACATGTGCCCTTCTACAAACAATTGGAGGTAAAAACGAACCGAACATCGTTTAACCTAATATCGTACTTAGTTTTGCATTCGTCGTCGTTCCAGTTGTCGAAGCTGATTTAGTGGTCGTGTGTGACATCAATAGTTGCTGAGATGTAGGTGTTGTGTTGTACGTCGTTGTAGGCGTCATGAAGGTAGATTGTGTGTAGTTTGTTGCCATGGCTGCAACAATGGTTGTAGATGCTGATTTTTTTTATAATTTATGACTTGCTATTTTATTAGCAGGTGCTAATTTTTTAATGGTTCGCTACGTTTTGTTGTATGGTGATATCTACGCACATTTGCTTGCATTCTTGTGTGTTTGGATATAATGCTTGTTGGTCAGTACTGATTTATATGTTAAGAAGAGTTTGAAGATACCAAAGGTGTAATAAAATTCCGTAAATCGAAGAAGAACAGACAACACAATAGCCAAAAGAAAAAGTATTGTTTGCGTATATGTGTTGGCTGATGTATATATCGTGATTGCTGCTTTGTTATCACGTGTATTTTCAGCTTTAGTGTTGGTTTGATGTATTCATTCTGGCTACCTTGTATCATGTTTACTTTCAGTTTAGTGTTGGTTTGATGTATTCATTCTGGCTACTTTGCATCATGGTTACTTTCAGTTTAGTGTTGGTTTGATGTATTCATTCTGGCTACCTTGTATCATGGTTACTTTCGATTTAGTGTTGACTTGATGTATTCATTCTGGCTACCTTGTATCATGGTTACTTTCAGTTTAGTGTTGGTTTGATGTATTCATTCTAGCTACCTTGTATCATGGTTACTTTCAATTTAGTGCTGGTTTGATGTATTCATTCTGGCCACCTTGTATCATGTTTAATTTCAGTGTTAATGTTGGCTTGATGTGTACATCCTGGCTACCTTGTATCATGTTTACTTTCAGTTTAGTATTGGTTTGATGTGTACATCCTGGCTACCTTGTATCATGTTTGCTTTCAGTTTAGTGTTTGTTTGATGTGTACATCCTAACTACCTTGTACATGTATCATGTTTACTTTCAGTTTTGTGTTGGTTGATGTGCATTTCCGAACGCGGGTATTATCGTTTGTACTTTCAGGCTTGGTTGATTTTTGTGTTGTCTGTGCTATTGTGTGTACGTTCAATTTTAGCGTTCGGCTAGAGGTGTGCATTGACTCTTGTGTTATCGTGTATGCTTTCAGTTTTAGCGTTGGTTAATGTGTGTGTCTTGACTTAACATACGTGTTATATTTGTTGATTGGTGTACATATTCTGCCTTCGTTGTCGTCAGATTTGAAGTCGGCTGTGATGTTAGTTTATGCACATATGCTGTCTTCCTTGTCGTCGGATTTGAAGTCGGTTGCAACGTTAGTGTATGCGCATATGCTGTCTTCCTTGTCGTTGGAATTGAAGTCGTTGTGGCGTTCGTTTATGCGCTTAACATGCAAAAACTAATTTTGATGAAGTATCAAATGATGGAATGAAAAGATAAAGATAATGATATACTCTGAACAATGAGACATAAACCCACCTTACGATGTAGATAATAGTAGAAAAAGGACGAAGCTTATTACATAGTAAATAGCCGAAGAGATTAAAACGTTCTTATGACCAATAGTTAGAGGTCAATCACGTGTCTAGATATTATCACATACTTCCACCTTATTGTCCGAAATACACTATGTACAGGGCAAAGACCTTACCGTTCTCATTTAAATAACGTTATATTGTTAGCGTTGTGGACATTGGTCTGTATGCTTTTACCTATCAGTACTGTGAAATTGTTATCATTCGTGGGGTTATAATTTTGATGGATTTCTTGGATCATTAAAACCGCGAAAATTAATATCCAACGAAATACAACTTTCACACTGATTGTTCCCTGTAGTATTTGAAATCACGAATTCAAGAACCCATGAAACAATGCATTTTACAGAGACCACGAAAGTTGGTGCCAACGAATAAAAGTACTTTCACAGTAAATGTTTGTACTCTAGAACAATGCATTGACACTCCGTAAGCTCTGTTTAATCTCTAAGCGAAAGGTCATTCCGTTTTAATGATCCACTTGCCATAAATGAAATACTAGTTGTTACTTTATCGTCAATTAATCGGCATATGGATTAGTCAGTATTTTGTTTTTAAATTTTAGGCGTCTTCTCCATTTTAAAAGAAAGAAAGAAAAAAAAGCGAATATAGTAAATTCTATCAATGAATGCAAAGCAGCTGTGTAGCCATGAACATATGATAGTAGGATTAACCTCTGCCTACGAAATCAGTGTCTATCACCATTTGTGAGGTCGAGTTCCGCAAGTAGCGAAGTATACACACCATAAACCGGTGCATGAGAAAGTTATCAGTACCCTTCGGCAGACCGTTGGTTTTCTCCAGGTACTCTGGTTTCTTCCACCAATAAAAATTGCCACCATGATATAGCTGAAATAGTGTTGTAAGCGATGTTAAAAACCATAGTTTATCATGTGAAGCCCTAACCTAACAATTAACATTATAACTGCAATATGTGCATTTACTGCTTACATAAAAGTGAAAGTATTATGTGCCTTTACGTTCTGAGTTCCGTGTTTTGATGTCTGCTATGATTTCCTCATAAAAACGATGTTCGGTTCGTCTTTACCTCCATTGTTTGTAGGAGGGCTCATGTCTTATTTACGTTATGTTCTGCTCGTCTTTACCTCCAGCTGTTTGTAGGAGGGCTCATGTCTTATTTTCGTTATGTGTGTTTTGTTTGTGTATTGTGGTGTACAACACATGTTGTGTTGTGTTTTTGTTTGGTTTGTCTTGTGCGCCCAAAGTTGAGTTTCTCGAAATTGTCCATTCTTGATTGCCGCTATGGATTTCTCTAACGTTTATTAGTAGTTTTGGTCTACTATGTTATACAAAAAATAAAACTCTAATAGTCAATCAAAGACATTTCTGTTTTTAGTAACGGTGGATCTGTCTGACACAACTTTGACAGTTAACTAACTACTCGATAACCATCATAGGTGAAACTGGTTTATTACTTTTGCCTAGTGACTACACGGGAGAAAAAATTAAATGTAAAAAGCTTACAATGTACAACGTACGAACAGAGTGTAAATGATGGCAAAAGTTCGCACTGTCAAGTGAGTTGAAATACACTGTTATATCGAAAGATTAAAATTCAAATATAACACAAGCTCAAGTATAAAAATCTACCGCAAAATTCTTATTTTTATGCCGACAGTATTTCAGAAATGCGTGTGCGCACTAAATTAGATATCTACGTTTTTATCGCAAGACAATTCAAAATTTTACCAACCAAGTGAACAGAACATCCGTCGAGTGCACAACAAGAGGTACCCACTGTGCACAACTATAAACAGAGACGAATTTGAAATGTGTTCTGAATTTGCCTTCGCCATCTGACACGATTATGAGAATTTAAAATTTACTATATAAAATTGAGATCCAGCCCAATAGGTAATTTTAACATATTAAGATGCTCGAGTTAGGGCAGAAACGGGGAACTCGAATTTAGTTATTTCTACCATCTACGGCAGATAAGTATTGCACAATCTTCAAATCAATCGAGGTATCTTTTTATTTCATTCGCCTTTTGGTATGTAATTCGCGCTCTTCAATATTTGTTCTTTTTAGTTGTCTCTATTGCTGTTTATATTGAAGGGTTATGGTGTTTAACGCCACTTTTAACAATACATGTATTTCAGTTATATCATGGCGGAGTTTATATTGATACTGTGGTACTGTATATATGCTACACTTATCATTGAGCATATGTTCTTCGTCATTTTATGGGTATAAAAATTTAACCGACATTTTATGAAATATTATTATATTTCTACATTTGACATATCCTTTTTAATTTGCGGTTATCAACCGGTTAATAGTTCATTATTTATATAAAGTCATGACGTAAAGAAAGTATTTTAGGTAAAAAAAAAATCATTTTTCCCACAAAATTATGAATGACAATGTACTGTTAATTATTGTTTGTATGTAGCTAATTATGGCATCAAAATGAATTATATAACTATTCAAGGGTATAAAATATATATGAATGACATAATGTTGCAAATACAAATCCAGTCAATACGAGTTCACCCAATGGGTGCTCGTTTCCCTAAAAGCAGGGCAATATTGTTCAATAAGCACAATATATTCAATATCAATCCACCAGATACAGTTTGGATATTCATAAATTCATGTAGATTCATCATTCAAATTTGCCTTAAACATACGCTACGCTCGAGCTTGCAGTTTGTATTCGGACGATTGTGTCTTATCGGGACGTAGTGCACATCACCGCTAACGTTGTAAGTTCGAATCCCGCTCAGACGAGGTGTTCTCGATACAACATTATGTGATAAAGTTTGTCAGTGACTTCTGGCAGGTCAGTGGTTTTCTACGGGCACTCCGGTTCCCTCCACCAATAACACTTAGAGTGGCGCTAAACATCATAAGCCTAACCCCTATTATGTCTAAGGATGACATTTTATACTATTTAATATTTAAACCATGGTTGTGGCCATCCGCTCTTTTTAATAAAGCTAATAATATAGATATATGTGAACTTCTGTGTCACAACGATTAAATGTGTAATGTATAATGTTCAAGATTATTGATTTTCTATGATACGCCGTTGGCATTTTACTTACATGTGGAAAACACTTACATGTCCGCATTATTTTACTAAGGAGGTGATGTTTATGTCCATAAAATTAGATTTAACCCCGCCCATTATTATTGAAGTCAGCGGTCATGTTTTGTGTGTTAGTGGTATTGATTTTGCCTCTTTCTAAGATTTTTCTATTGGATTATAGAACTGTTCCGATAGCGTGGTATATATATATTTTTGTTTTTCATTTTATTTTCTGAACATTTTAGGCGTATAGACATTATACTTATAGTATGTAGAGGAACACGAAAGACTCCAATCTGACACTTAGATACAAAGTAAAGTAAAAGGGACAACGATTTTATTGCAATGCTGCCATGCACTAACTCGCACAAAAAACGTAATTTGGTTGTTAGCAGGAACCCTCTATCGAGGAAATCATGGTAGAAACCACACGCCCCTCAATAGTGTATCAACTGAGAGATATATGATATATACTTCATTAGTCCGAGATTCCTCTGTCGTTTAACGGCTTTTATGGAGTTGCTGTAGCAGTTCAACGGCTACAGCAACTCCATAAAAGCCGTTAAACGACAGAGGAATCTCGGACTAATACTCCATATGCAGGGATGTTGCTTCATATAAATGTAAACATTGAAATATTACCTTTTGTCGTAAAGTTTCGTTCTTAATCGGCCCTCACTGTCAATTTCGAGGTGTGGGTCAAGGTAGAAAGCAGACGTAGCTATATTTGTTGTATCTTTTATTTGAAGCTCAATGGGATAGATGCGATCAACATAATCACTAAACATGGAATTGCCAAGTGAAAGGATATCATCTATATAACAAAATTATGAAATTAAAGGATCGGGCTAGCTTCTTTTCGTTTTTATTGAGAAGCCCATGTATGAAACCTCCCTCATACGAATAAAGGAACAAGTTGACGAGAAGATGAGCACAGTGTGTTCCCATATGAATGCTGATTGACTTCGTGTAAAAATTAAATGCTAAGCAAACATGAGAAATATGTTGTCAACGAAAAATTCGAGAATTTTAATTATATCTATTTCAGAGAAATTTGGAGTAGTCAGACAGTCAGACTTCTTTTTATGTTTTTTTGAAATAAGATTTTTCCATACATAAAACAAGGGTGTACTGGACCAGTCAAATTCCCAAATTACGATGAGAACAAGACTCCATTTCTAACTCTTGTTTTACTGTGACAATCTAAATTACCACCCGTATGTTCATTCTAATGTCACCTTTTACCTACCCGATATTTTGTTTATATACCTGTTCTCGTTATTACGTATAGGAGAATGTCCAAGTAACTCTCCATTCCTTAAAGATAATGGAGCCGAGACCCCGAAGGGTCCGAGGACCATTATTTTTAAGGATTGGAGAGATACGAGGACATTCTCTAACTTAAAATCCACCCATTGTACTTTATTAATTTTAGTAATTATTAATCTTGTAGCAAAAAAAGTCTGTGTATAGTATCTAAAGTACAAAGTATTAAATTGTTTGCCCCTTGTGGGACCTTAAAGGTACAAAGAGAACAATAACTCTCCATTCCTTAAAAATAATGGAGAGTTTTGACAATAGATTTACATCACAGGTGGATTTTAAGTTAGCCTAAATAATGTCCCCTTTGCGTTAAAGAACAATTAATCATTTGTTATATGCGTGTCGTTGCAAATGAAAAACATGAAATAGTATATATTTGCACATGTTGTTGAAAATCCTTACGCTTACACATTACATATACTTTTGAAATATAACATATTTTAGTACTATTAAAAGATCATTATCCTGATGTCGTCCACGGCGTACTTTTCTAATATACAAACATACCTACTAAATATATACATATAGTAATAATTGAGTAACACCAATATGTGATAACATAAAACTGCTATTTACTTGTCTATTATTTACCAAAGAGACAAACACGTGTGTGAGCCGTCGTGGTCATGATTGCCTAGTTGGTTGGTTGGTTTGTTTTATGGTGTTTAACGCCACTTTCAACAATATTTCAACTATATCATAGCGGTCAGTTTTACTGGTGGAGGAAACCGAAGTGCCCGGAGAAAACCACCGACTTGCTGTAAGTCAATAAGCAAACTTTGTTACATAACGTTGTACACCTCGCCTGAGGGGGATTCGAACTCACAACATTAGTTGTGATAGGCACCGATTGCATAGGTAGTTGTAAATCAAACTACCATACGATTACGACAACGACTACTCTTGATCGTATATTTTCAACTGCCTGTGCAATCAGTGACTAACGTTGTTCGAAACCCAATCATGGGGGTGTGTTCTCGATACAACAGCATGTGATAAAGGTTGTCGGTGACTTGCGGCTGGTCGATGATTTTCTTCGGGTGCTCCTCCAGCAATAAAACTGAGGGATTTTTTGTTGTTATTTAAAATATTTTTAATTTCAAATTTGTATACATTTGTTTTAATTAAATAAGACTGAATGGCAAATAGAAACAGTGATATGTTTGTCATGTAAGTAATATAGTTGTTTTATCTTCAAGGCCGTTACGCAGATTTAAAGTTAAAAAACAACATAAAAATGTATCATGTCAACTTGCCGACTTGAAAAACATGCAGCGAAAAAATCGTTTATGTAAACCGCAGAATATAACACACTAACCTATTTTGTCCTTTTTCTGTTGGCTACTGTATTGTCTGTCTTTTGATTTACGACCACTGTTTATCCAATTGGTATCTTCACACTTTTCGTACATAATGTGTTCATATCATTTAGAAAGCGCCATATAAATCGCTAAAAGGTTCACAGGTGAACTCGAAATTGAAAAGTCCTCAATCAATGAAACACACGCCTTCAGGAGACTTGTCTAGCGTCATGAAAACTAGTGAGTGAGTGATTGTTGTTGTTTAATGCCAACTCAGCAATTTTTCAGCTATGTCAAGGCGAGAACAAGTTAATTTTCAATGAAATGATGATGAGGTCCGCTTTGTTTTAGACCAACACGCTTAGATGGATTATTGTAGTGCTAGCTCACTGAAACAAGTCTGCGGATAAACATGTTGCCCTACTGGGATACATTATCCCGAATCCAAGCCAACCAGTCCTTGCTCTTACTCCTCAGTGGAGAAGCAACAAATACCAATTTCATAGTCTTTGGTTTGATCGGATCGGGGCTCGAATTCACGATCTACCGCACTCGAGGCGAGCACACTTACCATTACACCACCGATGTGGTTGTCATGAAAACTAAGAACTACACATAATATCAACATTTGGAAATGTGGAACATAAAAAATAAATAAATTCAGGTGTATGTAATAATCAGTGCCGGTTTAAGGTATGGGCTTTATCGACAGCAGCCCAAGGGCCTCCGCCAGCTGAGCCCCCCCCCCCCCCCCCCCCCGAGATTAAGTGAAATCAATTGACTGAAAAGTTACTTCATTTGTAAATACAGAATGAAATATAAGTATGCTAAATCGTATATTTAACAAGGGTTCAATTAATATAACTGCCCATTATTCCAACTCGTTGTCAATGGCATTCTGATTACAATAGCATGAACTCATACACCCTTAGGACCTGTACAAGAAATCCATCATTTCACCGAAACTTTCTTTCTTTTTCTTTTGTCATTGCTTTCCTGTTGTGCTTACATCGAAGGAAAAAAGTGCTGATAGAAGATACATTAGGTTTAGTTATGGTGTTTACGCCACTTTCAACAATATTTCAGTTATAACGTGGCGGTCAGTTTTTATTTGGTGGAGGAAACCGGAGTACCCGGAGAAAACCAACGACCTCTCGCAAGTCACTGACAAACTTTATCACATAATGTTGTATCGAGTACACTTCGCCATGAGCGTTAGTGGTGCCATACAATGATTACATAGGTAGTTGTATATTCAACTACAATCCGATCACGATCACGACGACTCCATATGTTAGGTAGGATATATTAGTTGCTTTCCTCGTTCATGACTTATCACCAGATTTGTAGCTAGATTAACAACGGGTGACACTAGTGGAGCAGGACCTGCCTACTAAGTTCACCCCAGTTTTTAGTGGAGTTCGTATTACTCGATCTTTAGTTTTATGTGTATGTTTTGTAGATCTTGTTTGTCCTTTTGTACTTTTTCTTTTGGCCAATGTGTTGTCTGTTCTTTAAGGAATATTTGAAATTGTTGAACAGGTTTTACGATATAACCTGGTTTGGGTCAGTTTACGCTTAATAAACCGCTATGCAAGTATAACCTGTTCAACAATTTCAAATATTCCTTATAATTTAATTTTTACAACAAAATTTAATGATTCATCTATTTTAATTACGATTATTTCATGTGACTATTTGAATTTGTCGTTGGTGGATGAACACGTTGGTGACGTCACAATACCAACCCAGATTATCGAGTATAACCAAAATTTTCTCCAGGCGGATTAGCCAATCAGATTGAAATATTCATATCAAATTAAATTATTCTTCGATATACGGATTTTGATTGCCCCTTTGGTATCTTCAAATTCTTCTTAGTATTATCCTGTGATGTAATTTAAATTGTGTATTTTGTCAAAGTCAGAGTCTTATTGCAAGGTGTCATTGTGCCCACCTGTCAAGCCTCATGGCGCTGTAATCAATGTACTTTATTCTTCTTATTTAAATACAATAACTTAGTGATAAATTTGTCGTCGACAAATTACTTAATTAAAAGCATAGATTTCTAATTTAGTGCCTACATTCGCATCCTGTCAAACAGTTTGGTGCTTAAATGCAGTAGAGAGACCAATGGTATAACAACAATTTGAATTCGATTTTTGGTGTTTAACGCTAGTTTCAGCAGTATTTCAGCTACATCATGGCGACCAGTTTTAGTGGTGGAAGAAGCCGGATGTACCCGAAGAGAACCACTGACCATGGGAAAGCAACTGGTAAACTTTATAACTTGCGGCTGCGAGTCGAGTGCACTTTTTTTCAATTTACAAAGCCTGGCGCGAACCGACGCCGTATTGGTGATAGGCTTGAATGAATTGTTAGTAATCCAACTACCTAACTCATTGAGCCACCCGGACCCGTATAGCAAAAATAGAATAACAAGGACGAAAATGTTAACATTAGGTCAATGCCAGATGTGTTCACCATAGACATTGATGACAGTTGTAGACAACGTCTGGTTGATTTGATGATGCGTGAAATTGCGGTCTGTGGAATGTTGTTCCAAACATCCTTAAAGGCTTATCCGAGATATACTAGTGTAGATGAGTAGAATTACTTCAAGGTGTGCCCGATGAGATTCAAGTCGGGTAAATTTGAAGGCCGAAGCATGACACCAATCCCCTGCTGCTGACGAAAAGCCACTGATACGTGACGGGTACGAGGTCAATCTCTTATGGAACCTCTCCTCTGACACCAACGCTAAATGTTTACGACCAACAGTCATGATGACAGTTGTAACATGCATACCAGCCTGGAGAATATCAGAGAAATGTTTTCTCAAATATTGATTTTGATGCAGCTTTCTGATTAACTTTGTGTTAGATAGAGTGTAAACTTTCTAATGACATAAGCAGTTGTTTATTTATTTATTTTTTTAACAACAATATATTTTTATTAAAATGCTTGTTACATTCTTACTTCAAAAGCCCAAGCTACTTATGAAGTATTTCATATTAATATTTTCTTATATAATTAAAATACTTTCAAATAATATAATATAACTGATGAGTATCAGACTTTAATTAAATATACCTATACATACGCACCTACATCTACACACATACATCTATGCATATACACACATACATATGCATGCATACATATACATATGCATATATAAAATGCATACATATTTACATTTCAATATTTTCCCTTATTTTTGCTAACAGTTTACTATTTTGGAGTTTTTGCACCTGGCTTATTCTCGTAATATATTCTCTCACAAATAAAGAATATATGTTTACTTGTTTGGTCTTTTGTTCAGATACATAATATGCTTTGTATATAGAAAATCCTAAAATTGTTAAAAAAATAGTTGAAATCAAAATAATCTTTATCAAATATCTTATACCCAAAAACAATATGTTTTAATGTGACAAAATTTTCTATATTAGATTTTTTCAATATTTGTTGTATTTTCACCCAAAATTCGTTCAGATAGGGACAAGACATAAAGTAATGTAGATAGTCTTCATCTTGACCACAGAAATTACATTGGCTATTAATAGCAATTCTCCATTTCATTAATAGTTTCTTTGTAGGAATTATATATTGCAATAATTTCCATCTGAATATTTTTAGCTTATTTTCTTCTAAATAATGAAAAATGAAAGAGTAAAGCTGACTCATGTTTGGTTTTTCATTTATAGACAAGTACCTTAACCATGTATTTATACCTATTGGTTTCAAAAATTTTACATTAATATATTCATTATAAAAATATTTATTGGACAGTTGTGACGGTTTTACCCATTTTCCATTTACTATAAACTTATCTTTTTGAAAATTTACAACACTTTTAATAGAGTTTTGAGCCTGTAATGTATGATACCATTCATTAGGTATCGCTTTTTTTAGGCTGATAAATTCAGATATCCAATTATTCTTGTATTTTAATTTATCTAAAATTAAATTCTGACTTATTTCCCCGTTTTCATTTAAAATATCATTGATATAAATTAAATCACTATTTATCCAATTATCAAACATTAAACTTTTATTTTTAAACATTATAAATTTATTTCCCCATATAAGCTGTTTTCTAATCTCTGCAAAATGTGATAGCGTTTTTGTTTGACCCCCACCCATTTTTATCCAGGTTTGCAATATTTCTTTATAAAAATCAGGAATATATCTTAAATAATCTTTAATTTTTTTGTATTCGATATTCATTGAAAATATCAACCAATTCTTACCAAATTGTCTAAAGTATTTATATGGTATCAATTTCCAATTGTCCATTTCTCCACTAACAAATCTACTTACCCATGAATGCTGTCAGTGATGCAAAGTAACTTCCTATGTCTCATATTTAAACCCCCCATTTCAAAATTACCTATCATAGTGTTTCTTTTAACTTTGTCTGGTTTACCATCCCATATGAATTTGAAACATTTACTTTCAATTTCTTTTCTATATTTGTCTGGCACGACACATGCACTAGCAACAAAAGTAAATATAGGTATGACTAACGCTTTAATAATCATAATTTTCCCAAGAATAGTTAAATTTTGTTTTCCCCAAGAGAAGAATAAAGTATTCATTTTATCTATTTTATTTTCCCAGTTTAATTTTTCACACTCTTCTTTATTGTTACCAAAATATACACCCAATGTTTTAATAGGTTTTTCATACCATTTAATGCCCTCTATCTTATCTTTACTGTGCTTAAGTTTTCCTACCCAAATTCCCCCAGTTTTATTTTTGTTCATTAATAATCCAGAAAAAGACCAGAAAGTTTCTGTTTCATTAAATGCTATATATATTTCTTCTTTAGACGTACAAAATAAAGTTGTGTCATCAGCGAGTTGCGATATCTTAATGCTATGAGTTTTTTCGTCTATTTTTATTTGAAATCCCTTAATATCTTTATTGTTTCTAAGTCTTGAAGCCATAATTTCCACTGACAAGACAAACAACAAAGCTGATAAAGGATATCCTTGACGAATTCCTCTTGTATTCTTAAACATTTCTGAGACCCACCCAGTGTTCATTACACACGTTTGTATGTCTGTATATAAAGTTTCCACCCAGTTAATGAAAGATTCATTGAATCCAAAATGCTTAAGAGTATTTAGCATGAAATTCCATTCCAAAGAATCAAAAGCCTTTGTAAAGTCAACGAAAATTATAACCCCTTCTATTTTATATATGTCTGCATAGTCTATGATATCCTGTATTTGTCTAAGATTAATACCAATAAATCTATTTTTTACATACCCTGTTTGATCTACGTTAATTATTTTTGGTAAAACTTTTTTCAAACGTTGTGCTAAAACATGTGAAATCAGTTTAAGATCTATATTCAAAAGAGAAATCGGACGATAGTTATCAAGACATAAAGGATCCGCCTTTTTAAATAGTAACGATAAAATACTTGACCGTTGTGAATAAGACATTAAAGCTTCATTGTAACTCTTATTATAGATATCCGTAAGAACAATTTTTAATTTCCCCCAAAATGCTCTGTAAAATTCTACGGTTAACCCATCTAACCCTGGAGATTTATTCAATTTCATGTTTCCTATATTCTCATTACTTTCTGTATCAGTTACCTGCCCATCACAATCTAATTTGTCTTTGTCGTTTAAAATTTTATCTAATTTTGTATCAAAAATATATTCTTTTGATGAAATTTCATCTGTTTTTTTCGATGTATAAAGTTTTTCATAGTAGTTCTTAATTGTATTAAGTATTTCCCCTTGTTCTTTAATAACTTTATTGTTTTCATCTAGTAACTTACTTATAGATTTTTTAACCTGTCTTTGCTTTTCTAAACTCAAAAAGTATGAATTATTTGTTTCACCCAATTCTACCCATTTTTCTCTCGACCTAATTTGCGCCCCTTTTGCCTTTTGGTTATAAATTTGTTCTAGTTCTTTCTCAATATCATTAATTCGTTTATTTAAACTTTCGTCTGTGATATCTAAAGAGTCCCGATGTGATGATAAATCTTGTAGTTCTTTTTCTAAAGATCTTCTAGCTTCTCGTTTAAATTTTGATTTACTTTTACAATATATAATAGTTGCTTCTCTAATTTCTATTTTTAGAACGTCCCATAAAAGCCGACAATCTACGTTATTGTTTACCTTATCGTAAATATATTTATCAATCAGATTATTAATCAATAGTTGGTACTCTACTTCCTGTAGTATTGAATTATTGATTTTCCAATAACCCCTACCCTTTTCTGAAACCCCTGGTATAAAATTTATATATACACTTTGGTGATCAGTAGATTGTATGGTTACAGATTTAATTTTACATGTTTCTACAAGAGAACAAAAATGTGTTCCAATAAATATCATATCTATACGACTGGCCTGTATTTTATCCTTCCGTCGCCAAGTAAATTGTTGTTTATCTTGATTAAATTTTCTCCAAATATCTGTTAAATTATTTGTTTTTATAAACGTTTTTAAACTTGCTACTGGTTGTATAATGTACCATTTTTACATTTACTTTTCATATCAATTGGCATAAGAGTTTCGTTAAAATCACCTCCAACTATTGGTTTTCCAGTCCCATGTTCCTTTAAGAATCTACTTACATTTTTAAAAAACACATTTCTCAATGTTCTGCAGTTAGATGCATATATTATTTTTATTTTTATTAGTGCGAGCGAGAACATTTGAAGGTGCTTAAACCGTAAAAATAACATTTAGCAATTCACAAGGTTCATAACGTTACGACTGCATGACCGATTATGTAAGAAATTCAAGTGCATAGTTTCATTTTCAAATATCACAAAGAAATATGAATAATCAAATTCATTGTTTTGAAAAATAATATGCATACTTTCTTTTGTCCACTACTATAGCAAACAATCCTATTAACCGGTTTAACCCTGCCACGTTTGTTTCCGCCCCAAACCAGGACTACCAACGCCATATGTCGTAGTATTTTTGCATTCAGTGACTTGAAATAAAAAGGCGTTATTCGTTTTGTTGATTTGGTGTACTTGTGGTCACACAACTATTATGTATTTATGCATGATATGTATGAATGTGGTTATTGAGGTAAACAATATAATTAAACAGGCTGAACTTCGGCTTACGAGGAGAAAATTGGGACGTAAATGTTTATTTCAAAACCTCACATGCAATTGCAATCGACAATATGTTTATTGTCATTGAAAACTACATCTTAATATATACATCACGAAGTTGTTGAAAGGTTACATCCTGCCACATTATACAATTATTGCCTGCACTTAGGGTGAACATCATAATTATTCACCCGACGGGTGTTGTTTTCCCCGAGGGAAAACAACATCCCAAGGGTGAACAATTATGATGTTCACCGCAAGTGCAGGAAATAATTGTTTTATTATACCGAAACTCTATTTACAATTATGTTGGATGCAATAAACACTTATTTGTGTGTTTTCATAAACTTCATATGTGTGTGTTTAACTTCCGGTCAAGATTGTAAATCCGGAATGCAAAAACGGATACATTTCCGGACAGATTTGGAACATAACATTTGTCGACCGTCAACAACAGTGATGTTTCCCTGGGGTACCAATTTTGTAAAGACATCACTTTTATTTCATATATAATATAATGTAGGGTATAATAATTATAGATTAATACATGGCCTTTTTCATATTGCCCTTGTTATCAGCAGGAGACCTTGATATCGACCGCAAGGGCTTTAGCCCGAGGAACAATTTCAGTCGAGGGCTGATGACAAGGGCAATATGAAAAAGGCCATGTATTAATCTATTTATCACATATTTTGCCAGGGCATATTAAGAGATTATTACATGACATTTTCCATATCGGCCCTGGTATTAGCCCGAGACTCCCATATCAAGCCCGACAGCGAAGCTGGAGGGCTGATATGGGTCGAGGGTTTATACCAGGGACCATATGGAAAATTTCATGTCATAATCTTTTTATCACATATTTTACATTGACCTTTTCCAAGCATTGACTTTTATATTGCAAAAAGATCTATGAACAGACAAATTGCGAAAATAAATCCTTAATAGAGTTGCCTTTGTTCAACTTGCAAATATTTTTGTTTCGAATCTGGTTTCAAAAATATACCAAACAATGTCGATCTGTACAATGACGTTAGAAACTGTTTGTAAAATCTACCCAAGACGTTGACATTTGAATGGAAATTCCTATTCAGCACGACGTATATATTTGAGCTAATTATTCCGTTTCAAGTTATTTAAAATTTATTCCAATATGTTGAAATGTGTTAATTTGAATGAAATACGATTTTATGCATATCTTTATGCATCATCTTTCCTTGTACTTTGACATATAATCTTTGAGACCACTGCGCAGATACCGGAAGTTGAATACGGGGGCAAATACGGATATTTGCCCCGTATTTGCCCTGGGACAAATAACCAACACTGACTGTTAGTTATTATTGGACATGCAAAAATCAACATATTGCAACAAAATATGTGATAAAACATGTTATTGCCCTTCACAAGAGGGCAATAGTTATTGCCCTCGTAAAATGTTATTGCCCTGGAGGCAAATAACACGCCGCAAATTATGATTTAACGTTTGATGTATCAACATTTCCAGAGGCAAATATTACGTCGGATGAAATATACAACGTGTCACCGAAATTAACATTATTTTCAATGACCGTAGTGGCTTAATGTCTGGGTATATCAATCTTTGGTTTTTAGTTCTATTTTTACAAATATTCATGTCTAAATTTGTACATTTACATCTAAATTGACACATGATCTAATTACCTTGAATTGAAACATTTCAATATAAATTCTGTCGTCTGCTCTACATCTCTCTCTCCTCTGTAACATTTGAAGATTGCCTGTCTGTCTTTTCTTGGAGCTTCAAGTTCAAGATATGGGTTTCAAGATTCATTTTTTATTTTCAATTTTAATATGTGGAATAATTTTACATAATTACCAAGGTTAATATATAATTTTTTTTATATGATTATATTATAATTTTTAAGGGGCCGTCGTGGTCGTGCTCGTATGATAGTTAGATTTACAACTACATGTGCAATCAGTACCTATCACCACTAAAATTGTGAGTTCGAACCCCGTTCATGGTGAGTTGTACTCGGTACAACATTATGTGATCAAGTTTGTCACGAACAATATTATGTAAAACACTTTACTTAATAACAAAATATTGCCTATAATAGATAATATATTCATTGTTTTGAAAAAAAAATGTGCATACTTTCCGTTATCCGTTCCCGTAGTATGTAATCCCATACACCGGTTTAACATCGCCACATTTGTGTCTACCGCAAACAAGACATATCAACGCCATATGTCAGAGTATGTGTGCGTTCAATGATTTGACATTAGAAGGGTTATTCGTTTTGTTGATTTGGTGTAATTGTTATCATAAAACAATATGGATACAATCTGATCAGGTGATTTTATCCACTGAGTGATTGATTGCTGTTGAACGCCAACTCAGCAATTTTTCAGCTATATCATAGCGAGAACAAGTTAACTTTCAATGAGATGATGATGATATCCGCTTTGTATTAGACCAACACGCTTAGCTGGATTTGTATAGTGCTGGCTCATTGAAACAACAGTCCGGAAATAGATATGTCGCCCCACTCGAACACATTATCCTGATTCCGGGCCAACCAGTCTATGCTCTTTCTCCTTAAAACTGCGTACTTAGCAGAGAAGCAACAAATACCATTTTAATAGTCTTTGGTTTGACCCGATAGGTGCTCGAACCACGATATACCGCACTCGAGGCGAGAACTCTAACCATTACACCGCCGATGCTGTAACCAAGACCATTATGTACAACTCACGGGTCAAAAGTATTTCCACACTCAAGATATTTCCCTATATATTTCATATAGAACCACTTATTTTCAAAACATTCTCCTGAAGTCATTCCTTATCAGATTTTCTTGAAATTTTCACCTTTAAAAGCAGAATTGATTGGTGTTTGTGTACATATTTTCATGTAATTTTTTTGAACTTTATTTTACAAGCATTTATGATTTAAACATAAACATAAATTCTCGACGTCACAATTTTCTATGATCATATAGCAAGATTTGATGAAAAAAAATCTAACTTTGTGTTTAAATCATGTCATAAGGAAAAGTATAAATAAAATTTAATGAAAATTATAGGAAGAAGAAACTATGTTTATTTTTGGGTTTAATGCTGAAAATTTTATGAAAATCAGACAAGGAATGACTTCAGGAGAATGTGTTGAAAATAAGTGGTTTAATATGAAATATATATGGAAATATCTTAGTGTGGAAATACTTTTGACCCGTGAGTGTATATATGCATATGTATGAATGCGGTTTTTGAGGTAAAAAATATAATTAAGCATCCTTGAACTACGGCTTACGAAGAGCAAATTAGGATGTAAATGTTTATTTCAAAACCTCACATGTAATTGCAATCGACAATGTGTTTATTGTCGTTGAAAACTACATCTTAATATATACATCACGAAGTTGTTGAAAGGTTACATCATGCCACATTATTTTTTACATCATTCAAATGAATTAGTATTATGATTTAACGTTTGATGTATCAACATTTCCAGAGGCAAATAATTACGTTGGATGAAATATACAACTTGTCACCTAAAATAACATTATTTTCAATGACCGTAGTGGCTTAATGTCTGGATATATTAATCTTTGGTTTTTAGTTCTATTTTTACAAAGATTCATGTCTAATTTTGTACATTTACATCTAAATTGACACATGATCTAATTACCTTGGATTGAAACATTTCATTATAAATTCTGTCGTCTGCTCTACATCACTCTCTCCTCTGTAACATTTGAAGATTGCCTGTCTGTCTTTTCTGGTAGCTTCAAGTTCAAGATATGGGTTTCAAGATTCATCTTATATTTTCAATTTTAATATGTGGAATAATTTTACAAAATTACCAAGGTAAATATATAATTTTTTATATGATTATAATAACATTTCTAAGGGGTCGTCGTGGTCGTGATCGTATGGTAGTTAGATTTACAACTATATATGTGCAATCAGTCCCTGTCACCACTACAATTGTGAGTTCGAACCCCGTTCATGGCAAGGTGTACTCGGTACAACATTATGTGATCAAGTTTGTCAGTGACTTGCGACAGGTCGGTGGTTTTCAGAATACTCCGGTTTCTTCCACCAATAAAACTGACCGCCACGATAGCTGAAATATTCTTGAAAGTGGCATTACACATCAATGACCAATATTAAATCAGATCTTGGCTTTTATGTAATTTTATTTGCCAAATTCACGAGCAATATTATGTAAAACACTTTACTTAATAACAAAATATTGCCTATAATAGATAATATAATGCATAAATACTAACTGATAATTTCATATTATAGGGTTAGGGTTTAAATTGATGTTTTAACGCCGCTTTCAACTTTCATATTTTATCTATAAAGTTTTACTGGTGGAGGAAACCGAAGTACCCCAAGAACACCAGTTCACTTTCACGCTATATCTCATTAAGTTGTATCGTATTCCTTCATTGCGTCAATCGTAATCTTTAATTACCTTAATCGGAACCATTAATTCCTCGGGTGGTATGGTAGTTGGATTTACAACTGCATGTGCAATCAGTGCCTATCACCACTAATTTTGTGGGTTCGATTCCCACTCAGGCTAGGTGTATTCGATACAACATTATGTGATAAAGTTTGTCACTGACTTGCGACAGGTCGGTAGTTTTCTGCGGTTTCCTCCACAAATAAAACTGACCGCCACAATATAACTGAAATATTGTTGAAAGTGGCGTTAAGCACCATAATCCTTGGATCATGATTCTAAATTGCATTAAAACGATATATACACAAAAGTTAAGCACCAGCCTATATTTTTATCGATATATTTTTTTACATCAATACTGTTAAAACAATAAAATAGGTATCACCATTTTTCTTACGCTTCTTAAAAGACTACACCAAGGGCTCTAAAATTACCAATCTACGAAATATTTATCATCCTGAAAGATGTGACTATGACGTGGCAAAAATGGAGTTCAAAACAGGCGCTGGAAAAAACGTAAAACCAGTTTGTTTTTGATGGAAGTTTTTAACATTGCATTAAAATGCAGAGTCTTCAGATTTTAAGAACTTTTAAATGCATCTATTGTGCGTATGTGTAAAGCATAAAAATCAATAACGAGTATATCCACCGCGTTTATTGTAAAGTTCTGTAACACGCCTCGTCATGCTTCGCACAAGACGCCCAAGCCGTTCTTGGGGGAACTGTTGCCACTCCTGTAAGATAGCAGTTCTTAATTCGTCAATATTTTGACATTTTGGATTGCGTTGGTTAATTTTTCGGCCAATAAAGTCCCATACATGCTCTATAGGGTTCATGTCTGGCACATCGCAGCCTCTTGCTGTAAAAAATGTTGTACAATTCGGGCTTTATGTGGCATAGCGTTGTCGTCCATGAACATTGGCCTGTCAGCCAACGCACGATTGTCGAAATGGGGGACTACGCGTGGAGCGAGCACATTGTCACGGTATTTTTGGCCTGTCAGATTACCATCAAGAACGTACAAGTCCAACTTACAGTCAAAGGAAAAACAACCCCAAAAAGTTACACCCCCACCCCCAAAAGCAGTTGTGCCCAAAATGTGGTTGTCCTGAAATGAAGTGTTTCGTTGGCGCCAAACCCTTGCACGACCGTCGGTAGGGCGTAACAAAAAACGACTTTCATCAGACCAGTGGACCCGTCTCCATGTGCGAATAGTCCACCCCAAATGATCATGTGACCAGTCAAATCGAGCATGGCGATGACGTAATGTCAACTGTGAACGTTTTATGGGTCGTCGCGCTCGCATTCCCTGATGGTGGAGGCGTCTGATTACAGTGCGTGTGCTAATGTGGCCCTCAAGCACTAAATTACCACGAAGTGCACCAGCTGTACTGAACGGCCGTTGTCGCGCCCGTCTGGATACGAGTCGGTCCTCTCTCGGCGTCGTTTTGCGAGGTCTACCTGCGCGTAGACGGTCAGTAACATTCCCCGTTTGACGAAAACGTTGCATCAGTCGTACAATGATGGAATGGTTAACCCTGAAGTGGTCTGCCACCCTTCTATGGCTAAAATCACCGTTATGCATGCCAACAGCTTGCCACCTTTCTGGTATGGTTAATTTTCGCCGCACCATACCAAACCAATAGAAAATGAAACTTAAAACTCTACACAAACAAAATCAGCGTTCGCTCGCAAACACAAATGTTGAAAAGTACACGTGGCACTTTACACACCCTGTCATATACACATAAATAAAAATCGATCAATAACCTGTTTCACAGGTAAGTAAGTATGTGTGTACAGGTAACGAAAACAGCAAACCGATTTGAAATAAGTTCATTATTAGAAAAGATATTGAAACAAGTCAGGTGGTGCTTAATTTTTGTCGGACTGTATATTTACTTTTCTATATACAATTTTATCTCACTTTATCTAATATAGTGAGTGAGTGATTGTTGTTTAACGACAACTCAGCAATTTCTCAGTTAAATCATGGCGAGAACAAGTTAATTGTCAATGAGATGATGATGAGTTTCGCTTTGTACTAGACAAACACGCTTGGTTGGATATTTACAGCGTTAGCTCACTGAAACAACATTTCACGGAAAGACATGTCGCCCCACTCAGACATATTATCGTGATTCCGAGACAACGACTCTTTACTCTTTCTCCTTTAATGCTGCGTGCATTGCGGTGAAGCAGCAAATACCAATGTTATAGTCTTTGGTTTGACCCGATAGAGCCAAGAGGTTCGAACCTACGATCTAACTCACTCGTGGAGCGAGCACGCTAACCATTACACCACCGATGCGATTTATCTAATATAACACGTACAATTTTTTTTATTAAGATCAAGTTCATTGCTACGCTTTCAATTAAGTTGACTTGTAAATGTGTCTACCTTGATAATTTATTAGTAATATGTAGCATAATAATGCAATATCTGAGTCATGTAATTTTAATTGCCAGTGTACTGTGTAGGCAAACGTCGTCATCATATTTGACGGACCGGAAGTACAATAATTAAACTAATTGTTTGAAATGAAAATTGTCATTTATTTCTATAAAGAACAGATAAGAACATACACATATAATCATATCGTGGTCGTGATCGTACGGTAGTTGGATTTACAACTTCCTATGCAATCAGTGCCTATCACCACTAAAGTTGTGAGTTAGAATCCCGCTCATGGCGAGGTGTACTCGATACAGCATTATGTGATAAAGCTTGTCAGTGACTTACGGCAGTTCGATGGTTTTCTTTGGGAACTCCGGTTTCCCCCAGCAATAAAACTGACCGTCACGTGCACGTATAACTGAAATATTGTTGAAAGTCGCGTTAAGCGCCATAACCCTAACCCAATCCATATCATCACATAATTATCAAGTGGTGGTATTATCCATTAGTTACCATTGTTGTATAGAACATTGTTTTTAACCAGAAAGGAATTTTTTAGCTTTCTGTGTAGTGTTTTTAGAACCATTGTTTGTCCTCTTTCTTTGGCTATTGTCGTATGAACAATTTATATTAATGATATAGGTTAATTATGTTACTTCAATACATGTAACTAATACTTCATATATAATAAATTTACATCCGCTACGACTTCTGCATAAAAACGATGTTCGGTTCGTCTTTATCTCCAGTTGTTTCTAGGCTAGCTGATGTCTTACTTATGTTATATGTGTTTGTTTGCGTATAGTGATGTCCAACACGTCTTGATTCTATGAGTAACATGACAGGTGACTTATTAGAGGCAGGAACTTCTTACCATTTCATGGGTCCGTGCTGCTCATATTTTTAGTTTTCGTGTTGTGTTTTTTGCTTTGTTTGTGTTCGCCCTGTGTCTTGTGTACCTAATGTTGCCAGTTTCTCTGGATTGTCCATTCTTGATTGCCTCTTCGGGTTTCTCTAACGTTTATTTACAATTGAAGTTAAATTTGTAGTCTTTCTAAACGTTTTGAATAAATAAACATGCGAGAAGTCAAAGCAAATAAATTAAAGCAAAGCAAAAGAAATGCATAAAGGGAGGAGTGGGATTGGAAAAAGAAGCATCTTAAATAAAACGACGAATGTCACTTGTGTGCATCTTTAAATACTTCATATTCAAATCTTAATGCAGGTGTGACTGTATATACATATATACAATGTGATTGACGGCAGTACTACCTTCTAAGCATGTTTGAATATACAGGCAAGACCGTGAGTGTGGAACATGCATTGGTCACAGCAATACGTCAGAAATCATCCAACTAGAATGACCCAAATTAAACTTTGTGTGATGAATTGTGTAATTCGCTAATGCTTTACAGCAGCAAATAGATCATCCATGTTTGTTTATTTTTAAGTTGTTAGATAAAAGAGATGTCTCTTTACAAATTAATTATTACGACAGTGTGGTATTTTTGTCTTTCTCGTTTTATTATTAGTTCATCATTACCGTAAATGTCTTAAAGCCTCTTACATCATTTAAACGTCAACCTTGAACCAAAGTCTAACTGCCAATACAATCTCTCGTCATTTTTACCCAAGTGACAGAAGATATTAAATGTTTGCATAATATAGTTTTATTTTGTTTTCTTTTTCATTGGAATAACTTTCATTGTGCAATACGGAATCTGTGTCTCATAGATATCCACGGATATGTGCCGTGTGTGGTAGTCACAATCTTCCCCTTTTTCCTCTATCACCGTTAGATTTTTAACAGCTTAGCAGTAACACAACAGTTACCACTAGTAGAGCAGAAAAAGATTTCTATTCAGAGCACCCGAGTTCATCCACGGTATTTAGTGGGCTTCGTGTTGCTCAATATTTGGTTTTCTTTGTAGTGATTTGTCGAATATTGTGTTTGTCATTTTCCCTTTGGCCATGGTGTAAGTACATCCTATGATTTAAAAATTCTGATTACCCCCTTGGCATCTTCAAGAATTTATGATCTTCTCCGACTTACGTCTTCTGAATATCCCTTTGGTATTTCCAAACTTTTCTTCCTACCATTAACATACAATGTAATTCACTTCGAAATAAACCATCTCTAGTTACGTTTCAGTGATTATCAGGAATCATTTAAAAAAATACACTTGGTAATTCGAATGGATTGATTGATTGATTTTTGGTGTTTAACGCCACTTTCAGCAATATTTCAGCTATATCATTGCGACCAGTTTTAGTGGTGGAAGAAGCCGGAGTACCCGGAGGGAACCACCGACCATGGACAAACAACTAGTAACTTTATCACTTGCAGCTGCGAGTCGAGTGCACCCTTTTTTGTAATTTACAAAGCCAGGCGCGAACCCACGCCGTATTGGTGATATGTTTGTATGAGTTGTTAGGTAATCCAACTACCTAACTCATTGAGCCACCCGGGCCCTAATTCGAACGGATTAATCAGAAAAATTTCCGTTATCCTCAAGTACTTTTGAATCTTTGAAAAGAAATAGATGGAGATTGTGGCATGCTGTTCAGACGACAAGTGAATATCTAGGTTTTATGAGATTTACGTATACGATGTAAAAAAAAAATAATATCAAATATATTTGATTGTTTGACAAGATGCAACACTTTCGAGTGAGTGAGTGAGTATTGCTTAACGCCAACTCAGCAATTTTTCAGCTATATCATGGCAAGAACAAATTAATTTCCAATGAAATAATGATGAGGTCGGCTTTATACTAGACCAACACACTTAGTTGGATGTTTATAGTGCTAGTTCACTGAAACAACAGTCTGTGGATAGACATGTCGGCCCACTCGGACACATTATCCCGATTCCGAACCAACCAGCCATCGCTCTTTCTTCTTAGTACTGCGTGCTTCGCGGAGAAGTAATAAATGGGAATTTTATAGTATTTGGTTTGACCCGATCGTAGTTCGAACCCACGATCTACCGTACTCGAGGTGAGTAGGCTAACTATTACACCATCGAATTGATGCAGTTGTTGTTTAATAAGATGCAAGACGTATTATATTTTCTTTTGTAAATATTTATAATGATAGCAATACTCCTCATATATGATGTTTCTTTACAGGAGAAGCTCAGTTCATGTATGGATCTAAACGAACTGGTAGTAGTAGTCAATTTTGTAAAATAGGAACCAAAATGATTTGTAAATGTTTACCTGACTGTGATGATCATATTCCAATACGCATGTGCAAGACAGGATTTCTCTTCCGTCAAATGCCTGGAATGATGTGTTGCCCAAAGTTTTTAGTGATGATGTGCAATTTGTTTTCTGGATAACTACAAAACTATATTAGTTTGTGTTTTAAAAACAATTATTCACCCGGTTCAGGTTTTCATTACAACACATATGTAGAGAAAATGATTCCTTTCATATTTTTCTTATACATAAAACTTCTGTGCATCTTCCTACATAGTAGACGTGTACATTAATAAATTAGCTTAGTTTGATAATGTTTGGGTGTTTACTGCGCTCTAATATTAAGAAGAGTTTGAAGACACTAAGAGGTCATCAGAATCCGTAAATCAAAGAAGGATAGACGACACAATGGCCAAAAGAAAAAGGACAGGACAAACAACGATCTACAAACCATTACACATAAAACTAAAGATCGAGTAACATGAACTCCACTAAAAACCGGGACTGAACTCAGGTGCTCTACAAGGGTACGCAGTTCCTGATCCACTAGTGGCCCCTGTCGTGTTACTCTTGTTGCAAACCCGGTGATAAGTCATGAATGAGGAAAGGACCGGGAAGTTTAATTATGATAAGTTTATCTCTACAAAATGTATACTAGTATATATTTATTTGATTTTATTCTTCAGTATCTTGTGAGTGACTTGAAACAAAAAGGTTAAGGCAAGATAGAATAAAATGAAAATCATAAAAGACCACACTGTCGAAACATTTCCAAAATTCAATCGAAAAATCGTAGAAAGAGGCAAAAGCGATACCTCTAACACATATACCGCTCACTTTCCTGACTTGATACAAACACTTCAGTATATATATTTATCATATACTTGTACTTGATAAAGCTAAATTTTACCCTGTAATAAAACATTGAGTTTTGTTTAGAATAATAAGAGGAGTAATGTTTATTTCACCCAGTTTCACAAGAATGGTCCAAGCGGGCTGATAAAGCAAGTTTATTAACTGCTTCCGGAATGTTATTACATGCCCTTCCGTCAATGTCCGTAAGTTCACTTCATGAATTTCCGGAAAACTGTGTTTACAGACACGGCGGATTCAACTGTTTTATAAAATATTTGCTCAGAAAATTATTAACTACCAATTTCTCTCCTATGATATTGAAAGTGGTTACAAAACGTACATTTATTGAATTTGTATATTAAAGCAATAATTTTCTTGTTCTATAACTATATACATGTATTTAATTCTAGCCAAAATGACTAATTTACATTTTGGTACAAATCAGTTATTTCCTCTGTTGAAGTATATGATAAACATATCATAACATGTCATTTTTCATATCATACTCTTCATCAGCCCTCGTTCATATATCATCCCTTGAGCTTATCGGCTCTCGGGCTGATATCATGACCTAGGGCTGATAAAGGGTATGATATGAAAAATGCCATGTAATAATTTATATATATATACTGGATACATATATAATAATAAACACTATGAAGTTACAAATCAAATCGTAATCACAACAGTTGTTACTTGTACCTACATTTTGCATGGATTGGCACTTGTGCAAATAAATACTACTTATATTGCATTCATTGTGATAAACTCAATTGCTGAAAGATGCTCTCTAGAAAAGTGTAAAGATACAAAATAGGTAATCAAAATCCGTACATCGAAATAGGACAGACAATGCAATGCCCAAATGGAAAAACGCACAAAGAGACAAACAATGGCCGAGCATAGCGCATTTTTCAGTAACTATTTCGTATTTGTTTGAACTTCATGAATGGTGTAATAGTTAGCGAGTTCGCCTCGAGATGAAGAAAATGATCTGCCGTCACGCTACTGCTTTTCTAAATTATACAATTGTCCTTACAAACAGGTTATAGCTGGTTCTGCTAAATGCTCACCCAAACATCTTTCAAAACTATTAACATCTATTCTATCAGAGGTCAAAACTGGTCTTCAGTGTTACTGTGACACTACCTACTCAATGGTGGTGTGAATCAGATGTGGATTTTGAAACCTTCTAAAGAAGTGTTAGGATATATACAATCACCGTACCTCTCCTCATGCAACATTAAACGAATTAGTCAGACCGTGTTTAATAAAAAAAAAAGAATGGTAACTTAGATACAAATACTATGTTTTAGGGAGGAATAAATCTTATTTTGTAAAAAAAATAATACTCTGAAACTGATTTTCTTTCAAATTGCTCGAGATTTTGATTGACAACATATTTCTTATGTTTGGTGGACATATAATCACTAAAAACCGGGCGTGAACTCGGGTGCTCCGGAAGGGTTACCAGTTCCTGTTCCACTAGTGGCACCTTTCGATTTGGTATTAAACGGCACGAACGTTATCTGATATGAAAATCATGTTGGACACCAATTTACGCTTGTAAATAAATACAAGATTCAGTTATCAAGAGGGGATGGTTGATGGTTGATAGCTCATTAAGTAAATACAAGATTCAGTTATCAAGAGGGGATGGTTCATAACTCATTAAGTAAATAAATAAAAAGAGTCAATTATCACGAGGGGATGGTTGATAACTCATTAATAAATACAAGAGTCAGTTATCAAGAGGGGATGGTTGATACCCATTAATAAATACAAGATTCAGTTATCAAGAGGGGATGGTTGATAACTCATTAATAAATACAAGATTCAGTTATCAAGAGGGGATGGTTCATAACTCATTAAGTAAATAAATACAAGAGTCAGTTATCACGAGGGGATGGTTGATAACGCATTAATAAATACAGGATTCAGTTATCAAGAGGGGATGGTTGATAACTCATTAATAAATACAAGATTCAGTTATCCAGAGGGTATGGTTGATAACTCATTAAGTAAATAAATACAAGATTCAATTATCAGAGGGGATGGTTGATAACTCATTAAGTAAATAAATACAAGATTCAGTTATCACGAGGGGATGGTTGATAATTCATTAATAAATACAAGAGTCAGTTATCAAGAGGGGATGGTTGATAACTCATTAATAAATACAAGAGTCAGTTATCAAGAGGGGATGGTTGTTAACTCATTAAGTAAATAAATACAAGATTCAGTTATCAAGAGGGGATGGTTGATAACTCATTAATAAATACAAGATTCAGTTATCAGAGGGGATGGTTGATAACTCATTAAGTAAATAAATACAAGATTCAATTATCAGAGGGGATGGTTGATAACTCATTAATAAATACAAGATTCAGTTATCAAGAGGGGATGGTTGATAACTCATTAATAAATACAAGATTCAGTTATCAGAGGGGATGGTTGATAGCGCATTAAGTAAATAAATACAAGATTCAGTTATCAAGAGGGTATGGTTGATAATTCATTAATAAATACAAGAGTCAGTTATCAAGAGGGGATGGTTGATAACTCATTAATAAATACAAGATTCAGTTATCACGAGGGGATGGTTGATAACTCATTAAGTAAATAAATACAAGAGTCAGTTATCAAGAGGGGATGGTTGATAACTCATTAAGTAAATAAATACAAGATTCAGTTATCACGAGGGGATGGTTGATAATTCATTAATAAATACAAGAGTCAGTTATCAAGAGGGGATGGTTGATAACTCATTAAGTAAATAAATACAAGAGTCAGTTATCAAGAGGGGATGGTTGATAACTCATTAAGTAAATAAATACAAGATTCAGTTATCACGAGGAGATGGTTGATAACTCATTAAGTAAATAAATACAAGAGTCAGTTATCAAGAGGGGATGGTTGATAACTCATTAAGTAAATAAATACAAGATTCAGTTATCACGAGGAGATGGTTGATAACTCATTAAGTAAATAAATACAAGAGTCAGTTATCAAGAGGAGATGGTTGATAACTCATTAAGTAAATAAATACAAGATTCAGTTATCACGAGGGGATGGTTGATAATTCATTAATAAATACAAGAGTCAGTTATCAAGAGGGGATGGTTGATAACTCATTAATAAATACAAGATTCAGTTATCACGAGGGGATGGTTGATAACTCATTAAGTAAATAAATACAAGAGTCAGTTATCACGAGGGGATGGTTCATAACTCATTAAGTAAATAAATACAAGATTCAGTTATCAGAGGGGATGGTTCATAACTCATTAATAAATACAAGAGTCAGTTATCAAGAGGGTATGGTTGATAACTCATTAAGTAAATAAATACAAGATTCAGTTATCAGAGGGGATGGTTCATAACTCATTAATAAATACAAGTCAGTTATCAAGAGGGTATGGTTGATAACTCATTAAGTAAATAAATACAAGAGTCAGTTATCACGAGGGGATGGTTGATAACTCATTAAGTAAATAAATACAAGATTCAGTTATCAAGAGGGGATGGTTCATAACTCATTAAGTAAATAAATACAAGATTCAGTTATCAAGAGGGGATGGTTGATAACTCATTAATAAATACAAGATTCAGTTATCACGAGGGGATGGTTGATAACTCATTAAGTAAATGAATACAAGATTCAGTTATCACGAGGGGATGGTTCATAACTCATTAAGTAAATAAATACAAGATTCAGTTATCACGAGGGGATGGTTCATAACTCATTAAGTAAATAAATACAAGATTCAGTTATCACGAGGGGATGGTTGATAACTCATTAATAAATACAAGATTCAGTTATCACGAGGGGATGGTTGATAACTCATTAATAAATACAAGAGTCAGTTATCAAGAGGGGATGGTTGATAACTCATTAAGTAAATAAATACAAGATTCAGTTATCAAGAGGGGATGGTTGATAACTCATTAAGTAAATAAATACAAGATTCAGTTATCAAGAGGGGATGGTTGATAACTCATTAATAAATACAAGTCAGTTATCAAGAGGGGATGGTTGATAACTCATTAATAAATACAAGATTCAGTTATCAAGAGGAGATGGTTGATAACTCATTAAGTAAATAAATACAAGATTCAGTTATCAAAAGGGGATGGTTGATAACTCATTAAGTAAATAAATACAAGATTCAGTTATCAGAGGGGATGGTTGATAACTCATTAAGTAAATAAATACAAGATTCAGTTATCAAGAGGAGAAGGTTGATAACTCATTAAGTAAATAAATACAAGATTCAGTTATCAAGAGGAGAAGGTTGATAACTCATTAAGTAAATAAATACAAGATTCAGTTATCAAGAGGAGAAGGTTGATAACTCATTAAGTAAATAAATACAAGATTCAGTTATCAAGAGGGGATGGTTGATAACTCACTAATAAATACAAGATTCAGTTATCAAGAGGGGATGGTTGATAACTCATTAATAAATACAAGATTTAGTTATCAAGAGGAGATGGTTGATAACTCATTAAGTAAATAAATACAAGATTCAGTTATCAAGAGGGGATGGTTTGTAACTCATTAATAAATACAAGAGTCAGTTATCAAGAGGAGATGGTTGATAACTCATTAAGTAAATAAATACAATATTCAGTTATCACGAGGGGATGGTTGATAACTCATTAAGTAAATAAATACAAGATTCAGTTATCACGAGGGGATGATTGATAACTCATTAAGTAAATAAATACAAGATTCAGTTATCAAGAGGGGATGGTTCATAACTCATTAATAAATACAAGATTCAGTTATCAAGAGGGGATGGTTCATAACTCATTAATAAATACAAGATTTAGTTATCAAGAGGAGATGGTTGATAACTCATTAAGTAAATAAATACAAGATTCAGTTATCAAGAGGGGATGGTTTGTAACTCATTAATAAATACAAGAGTCAGTTATCAAGAGGAGATGGTTGATAACTCATTAAGTAAATAAATACAATATTCAGTTATCACGAGGGGATGGTTGATAACTCATTAATAAATACAAGATTCAGTTATCAAGAGGAGATGGTTGATAACTCATTAAGTAAATAAATACAAGATTCAGTTATCAAGAGGCGATGGTTGATAACGCATTAAGTAAATAAATACAAGATTCAGTTATCAAGAGGGGATGGTTGATAACTCATTAATCAGTTTAACTCCGCCACCATTTTATTCGACCTGGATTTCCAACGTCATCTCTCATGGTTTTTTTTGTGTTCCGTGAGTTCAGTTAAGATGAGAGGTTATTGTTCGTTTAGTTGATATTGGTGGAATTTATTTTCTCAAGCAACACAAATAAACCATGAACCCGTACAAAGCAAATGGTGGTACAACCGACTGTGTCATACGTGTTTTAGTTAATCGTCAGTTCAATTAATTGTGATATTGTTTCTTTTCTACTAGTATTATCGAATTGTACTTACTCATCGTGACGTATTTGTCTACAAAGTTTCACGTGGAGCTATTTAAGGTTTGATTGGTTTATGGTCTTTAACGTCACTTGCAACGATATTTTAGTTATATCGTGGCGGTGAGGTTTATTGTTGGAGGAAACCGGAATACCCGGAGAAAACAACCTACCTGCCGCAAGTCACTGACAAACTTCATCACACAATGTTGTCTCGAGTACACCCCACCTAGTCCGAGATTCCTCTGTCGTCCGACGACATTATATATTATTGCTAGAGCCGTCGAACGTCAGAGCGCAATATATACGGAAAACAGCGGATTTGCTTCTCCAACTCTGGGTCAGCACATTTCCACGTTTCGTGGCTATCGGATTTTATCTTCTATCAGAAACCCTTATATAAATCGCTTCACCAATCATTTTTCTATTCATTCATAACCATCTTACCCTCAGAAAGTGGTGTTACACTCCATTACAGCACGATTTTGCCTTAGATCCTATGATTTCGACATTTGTCTTCCATTTTTCAAACATTTGTCACGTGACTACGAGAAAACTACGATTACCGCAATGTATCATGGGAGATGATTTGCATATAAACAAACAAACAAATATTTTTATTGCCAATCATAGGTGCCTGTTAAGGCAGAACAATTAACATAAAATTTAATACAGTTGATTAAATTGATTGGTAATGATTTTAACAGCAAATTTAGTGAATTACAGATAACCATAAGAAAAAAAAATGTAGTACCTTGTCCAAAAACAAAAAGGAGGAACGTAACACATGCTCTTTCCGAAGCCCGTTGGTAACAATCTGCCATTGAATCTTTTCTTTCCAACACATTCTGTATTATTTCCTTCTGCTCTGCTTTGATCTGTAGATGGACTGTTTGTCCTGCAGAATACGCTTAAATGTATCGTCTTCCATGTGATTTGAATGTTGTTTACGTATGCAAATAATGCTCCAAATAATTTGGCACGCTGCATTAATTAGCTCCCATCATGCAATGCGTTGCTGTCATCATTCAGTTAGTATCGCGAGATCACGTGTGTAGATTCGAAAATGGAAGTCAAATGGCGGAATAATAGGATCTAAGGCAAAATCGTGCTGCAATGGAGTGTAACACCACTTTCTGAGGGTAAGAAGGTTATGAATGAATAGAAAAATGATTGGTGAAGCGATTTATATAAGGGTTTCTGATAGTTAATGAAATCCGATAGCCACGAAACGTGGAAATGTGCCGACCCAGAGCTGGAGAGGCAAACCCGCTGTAATCCGTATATATTACCCTCTGACGTTGAACGGCTACAGCAACTCTATAAAAGCCGTTAAACGACAGAGGAATCTCGGACTAACCCCACCATGTTCGGGATTCGAACTCACAACTTTAGTGGTGATATGTACTGATTGCACAGGCAGTTATTTATGAGTTAGAGGAATGTACGTGTTAGGGCTAATGTTGATTGTTTTTAACGTCAAGTGTTGTAATCAATAGTTCAGTGATGTTCATGACGTGACTTGCAATTATTTCAAGATATGATCAAAACCCGTACTTTCTGCACCATAGGCAAGTTTCCGCTCTTCAAATTGTACTAAATAAGATCCCCACAAGATCGACTAGTATTTACATTTGCATCAACATACAATAAGAAGCATCCAAATAAACGTTACAGAAAACCGAAGGGGCAATGAAAAATGGAAAATCCAGAGAAAATTGCGACAAAAGGTACGCAAGACGAAGATAAACTAAACAAAAACAGAACACAATATGCGTTGAACAACACTTTACACAAACAAACACATATAACGTAAATAAGACATGACCTCTCCTACAAACACCTGAAGGTAAAGACGAACCGAACATCGCTTTTATGCGGAAATCGTAACGGACATCACAACACGGAACTCAGAACGTAAAGACACATAATAGGACAACACAAAAAACTAAAAAGATAAGCAACACGGACCCCACCAAAAACCCGGGGGTGAACTTGGGTCATCGCGAAGGGTAAGCATTCCCTGCTTATAATAAAACACCTGTCGTGTTGCTCATATGTATACAGTCAAGTCCGGTGAAAGTCTCGGCAGTGATAGAGGAAAGAAAACATCTACGTAAAAAGTAAAAGATCCATTGTCATTTGAGATGTGGATATTTCATAGCGGTCAACCAGATTGTGATGGCGACTGTAGGATTTTTGTAGCGATGACTTCAACCTAGTGGCAACGTAGCCTGGTTTGAGTAGCCTTTGCGTCAGCAGTTGAGCTCTGTCCACAAAATCACTGTACTGGGTACAAGGTCTAGAATAACGTACGAGGTGTGAAATGTAAACTCCATTCGCCGGTGATGCTGGAATATTGCTACTGATAAAAGGGAAGTTGATTATTGGAAAAGTGAAGTCATCGCGTTTCTAATGAAAATAAACTGGACAGAACACTTGGTTAACGTTGTAAACTGAAGAAAATAAGAGTAAACACGAACTTAACATTTTTACGGGGAAATCTTAACGGACATCACAACACTGACGGAGACAGAGTGTTGACAGACAATTGAACCCCACTAACTGGGGAGAACTCATGTGCTTCAGAAGTTCCTGCTCCACTAGGGACACCCGTCGTGTTACTCTTGTTACAAACCAGGGAAAAGTCATCAATCGGTCAACGATTTGCACGGGTGAATTGTGACACACGAGTCACAGTATCGCTATATAATTGTACATTGTATATGCATTAAGTATGTTGTGTTAATATTTTTTTTATTTGTTAGTACCTCATTTCGATTTCATGTTTTGTAAAACTGTATGTATTTATCGCTCCTGTTATGCAGTTAGCTGCAACTGAGTGTATTTGAATAAACAGTTAAACAGTTAAACAGGAAAGGACCAGATTGTAATTATGACATAACGGGACATACATGTATGTGGTCATTTGTGACACAGATATTTCGTAGCTGTTAGCTATGTCGACATTGGATATGCAATCGTAAAACTATCGAAGTGATGAACTTAACCACCAAGAACCCTTGCTTCAGCAGTTTCCTTATTAACAGCAACCATTCATCCAGGAAATCATGAAAAAAACAAAAGCTCTGGAATATCGTATCATACTGAGTACTCCATATGATTGTTACTGTTACACATTTGAATTTATACCCTATTGGAAATAGTTTATTTGCCTTAGCGAATGTTGTTATGCAAAATATTATATTCCAACTAAAATTGGTAAAAAAATAATTGTGCATGAATAGTATTTATATGTTTTGTGTAGGAGGGAATTGTTTGTACGGGTTCGGATTACATATTTTATCCCCATCTTTTTTTTTTTATACTGGTTCCGTGTTGGGAACCAGATTGAGGGAAAAAACGGGAAAACCAGAAACTTTCAACAAAGTGAAACTAGAATTGCATGTACGCTCACTGACTATAGATTTTTTATTATACAAGCGCGGCAATTTATACATCAGAGAGTACTTTGTTAGAACGATTGAACATTTGTGGAAGAAATTCAAGATTTATAATTAATAGTAAGATATACAACCCGCATACAATAAACACAGGTAATTAAGTAAGTTTATATATATCGGGATATTAATATGAAACCGGCACGGCCATGAATGCTCGCGCATCTGAAAATTATCTGGCAATTTCACGCTCATCCAGTGCATCAAAAAATTTCGAGATTTTTTGGGCCGAGATATATCGGGGACGACTTTTTTGGGGCCGAATCTAGTCTCATTCAATCGAGCTGTCGTTCCTTACGAAATCTCAAAAGTTAACTTCCGCGTAGAAACAGAAATTCTTGTCAGTATGTCAGAAGAGATTTAATCAATTAAAAAATATCAATATAAGTAAAACAAGCTAACAAAATGACTTTTATTACACACGGGTTCCGGGTTTCAGTGGTATTTGACGTACGAGAGAAGGTACAAGACTTCAGGAACACCTTTGCACTTTATGTTAAGATCTTCATTAGTTGAGTGTGTTAGTGTGTTACACGGAAAGTTTACAAAGCGTCACATTTTTTTTTATTCGTCAGTATATGTGCAGCCATGTTTGTCAAAAAATCCTAAGTACACATTTTATACCATAAAGAGCTCGCTGATGCTTGCATATAAATGAGGGCACTTATAAAGTGCGAAACGAAATAGAAACGAAATGAAACGAAACCAACGAAAGCAAAACGAAATCAACGAGAACAAAACGAAATAGACTGATATGAAGACAAGATGAACTGTGAGCTAATGCTCACTTATGATACCCCCGCTCTTCGGCAAACAGGAAGTAGGAATCTGACGGGTCAAAAAACACTTCCCACGATATGGGGTACCTATATGAAGCTTGTGACCAATTATCAGATCTCTGCCATCAATAGTTGCTTAGAAAAATGTGACAAAAAATGTGCATATATGTTCGATGTGTATAAAAACCAACTAAGTCGGCAAACAGGAAGTAAGAATCTGACGGGTCCAAAAACGCTTCCCACAATATGGCATACCTATATGAAGCTTGTGACCAAATATCAGATTCCCGTCATCAATAGTTGCTTAGAAAAATGCCACAAAAAATGAGCATATACATGTATGTTCAATGTGTATAAAAATCAACAAAGTCGGCAAACAGGAAGTAGGAAGCTGATGGGTCCAAAAATGCTTCCCACGATATGGGGTACCTATATGAAGCTTGTGACCAAATATCAGATCTCTGCCATCAATAGTTGCTGAGAAAAATGTGACGAAAAATGTGCATATACGTTCAATGTGTATAAAAACCAATTAAGTCGGCAAACAGGAAGTAGAAATCTGACAGGTCCAAAAACGCTACCCACAATATGGTATACCTATATGACGCTTGTGACCAAATTTCAGATTTCTGCCATCAACAGTTGCTGAGAAAAATGCGACGAAAAATATCTTGGACGGACAGAGGTGAAACAGTATACCCCCCTCCCCCTTCGGGGAGCGGGAGTATAATAATAGAAGAAAAAAATAATAGGGGCCTAAAAGGAGAGGATAGGATTTGATCACCATTGAACAAGAATACTATGCATTTATTCAGCGGGAGTCTGTCCTTTTGACTTGGTGGCTTCTTTTAAATTTAGGAACCATAAGAGCAACGTCAAGTCTGTTGAAAGGAGAGGAATTAAAATAAAAAAAGAAGTGCAGTAGTCAAAGTTCACTAATAGATATCCCCGTCTGAGCAAAATTAAAACGTGTGTCGGAGAGACGAAAAAGTGTGACGACCGGACGGACAAACGAACGATCGGACAGCAGAAGTCCTATATACACCCATCTTTTTTTGGAGGAGGTATAAAAATCCTATCAAAAAATTTTACATATCTTGTAAAAGTACCTTTTTTCCCTTTGATCCTACATAAAATTTGCTATGGCACATACTTTTATACCCCCCTCCGGCTAGATAGCGGGTGTATATAGTATATATCCGTTTGTCCGTGAGTGCGTCCCTCACAGCCTAGGCTATGCAATTCCTCCTCAACAACTTGATGGAATTGAATGAATCTTACAGGAATTCTTTAGTACCACATGGCATTGTGCACCTTCTATTTTTGTTTTCCCATTTTAACAGTTGTTCCTAAAATTTCTTCACTTTTGGACTTTATCATTTAAGGTTATATATGCAATTGTCATACAAGGCTATACAATAGAGAAAGGGTACTTTTGCGTTATCCATAATTTCATAAACAACAGAATGGATTTCAATAAAACTTCCAGAGATTCTTATGTTTAGTTTTAGCAAGCATTAATTTTTCCAGAAGTTCTTCTGTAAGGAGGGGCTCACTGTACATCCTGCTTTGTTGTTCTTCTTTTTTTTTCAGTTCTTCAAAATAGGACATGATTTGAAAAAAAAGTTACAATTTATAGTGTTTGGTCTTTTTGACCCCTGTAGTGTATATCTCGGAAAGAACAACGGTAAGACATTACGCGAGATCTGTTGGCACACTACCGTATAAAGGTAATAACAACGGTACTGTACTCCAAGGCGCATTCAAAATGAAAAGTCCACAAAAACTGACAAAACCGATAAGAAGCTCAACCATCTCAACCAACGGAACAACTGAAAAACAACACATGCAGGATTTCGGGTTCAGACCCCCTCATATACCCTGGTTTTTCTACACACACACACAAACAAAAATATGACATTTGAACATCTGAAAGTTTGTCGGCCAGCAAACCTGGCTTGAACTGAGTTGCGGATAATGTACGTGAGGAGTACTGTAACGGACAGACATGCAAGATGGGTTATAATTAATCAAAATTATTGTATTTAAAAAATCGAATTATCATTTTTTTTTATTTCTTTATTTTGTTTTGTCTTTTATAATTTTTTTCCTTCCATTTTTTTCATATCAGTCTATTTCGTTTTGTTTTCGTTGATTTCGTTTCGCACTTTATAGGTACCCACCTGTTAAACCCCCTTTCAATAGTAAAAAATTGAAAGCGTAGCCGCACATAACAAATGAAAAAAATCGTTGTTAAAACAAAGGCTATAATTAATAGATTATTAAGAGATAACTAGGCCGTCTATTGATGTAACTGACAACATGCTTTCATCGATAACTTTAAACGGGTACCTATAAAGTGCGAAAACAAAATAGAAACGAAACTATACAAAATCAACGGAAGCGAAACGAAACGAAATCAATGAAAACGAAATGGAACGAAATCAACGAAATAAAAACAAAATCAACGAAAACAAAACGAAATGACTGATATGAAGATAATGGAAGGAAAAAGAATAACAAAAGAAATTAACCAACGAAAACAAAACGAAATAAAGAAATAAAAAAAAATGAAGATTCAATTTTTTTAATACAATAATTTTGATTAATCATATAACCCATCTTGCATGTCTGTCCATTACAGTACTCCTCACGTACATTACCCACAACTCAATTCAAGCCAGGTTTGCTGGCCGACAAACTTTCAGAAGTTCAAATGTCATATTTTTATTTGTGTTTGTGTGTGTGTCAGTATTTTTGAATTCTAAAGTTTCTGGAGTGGGCATATAGAAAAAAGGGGGGATAGGAGAGGGTCTGAGCTCGAAAACCAGAACTTAAAAACTTGAAACCCTGATTTCCTGAATTTAAAAAAATGCAATTCCGACTTCCCGAAATCTGAATTAGGAATTCCTGGATCCTGAATTCCCTAGCTTAAAAAGTCCAAATCCTGGAGTCCTGGAAAAAAAGGTCCTACCCCCACCCTTTTTGTCAATGTGAAGGAACTATTAACGACTCGTACAAGTGGCAGGTTTGACGCGTCGTAAAACCTGGTTTAACCCACCATTTTCTTGGGAAATGCCTGTACCAAGTTGGGAATATGATAGTTGTTTTCTAGTTTCACATTTGGTCATGTCTTAGGGTTAGAGAATTTACATGCACCGATTGTTCATATACTTGGTAACGTCTTAGGGTTTAAGACGAGTGCAATCTGCTATCAGAACCCACCATTTTCCTTTGAAAATGCCTGTACCAAGTCAGGAATATGACAGTTGTTTTTCAGTTGTTCCGTTGGTTGAGATGGTTGAGCTTCTTATCGGTTTTGTCGGTTTTTGTGGACTTTCCATTTTGAATGCGCCTTGGAGTTGTTATTACCTTTATTCGTTAGTGTGCCAACATATCTGGCCTAATGTCTTACCATTGTTCTTTCCGAGATATATATGGGTCAAAAAGACCCAATACTATAAATTGTAACTTTTTATTTCAAATCCTATTGTCCTATTTTGAAGAACATAAAAAACATCAACAAAACAGGACGTACAGTGAGCCTCCTCCTTACAGAAGAACTTCTGGTAAAATTGATGCTTCCAAATCTAAACATAAGAATCTTTGAAAGTTTTATTGAAATCCATTATGTTAGTAGTATATGGGGACAGCTCAAGCCATATTTGAGGATGAGTAACCAGAAGTCACGTGACCGGAAGTATGTTCTGTGCATGCCCGGCTTTTTCTCACGTGTTTTTCTTACTATAGTAGTACAAAATGTAATACAGTAGTACAAGTACCGTGGCTAACGGAAGTGACCAAAGATTGCACAATATCCGCCCTAGTGGGGCCTTTTGACCGGAAATGACGTCATCAAACGTCAACCGTAGGGCTACCCCTGGAAATCATGTGATCGGAAGTGCCATTGGGGTGCTCTCTAGGACGTCTGCATCCTATTATCGTTTTCTAGCCTTTTCACTGGTTATCTACCCCTTTCCCGCCATTTTATTTTCATAATTACATTATTTATTTCAATAATTACATTTCTTACAAAACTTTGCCACCACCACCTCTCTAGAATGTCCACGTTCTATTATCATTTTCTAGCCATTTCACTGGTTATCTTCCAGCCATTTTATTTTCATATATATTCTACATGTATGTCAGATGATACAAGAAAATAGTCAAGTCGACTGTTTTTTATTAGGGCCCCTCTATGTTTATCTCCTAACGCCAGGATTTTTATCTCTCCAAACATCAACCAGATCCATACTATTAATCATTTGATGAATTTCTAATTTAGACTTGGGATTATTTTCTCCTATATAATTGACAGTATCTACTCTATAGTCCTGAACAACATTCCAATCACCTGCTATTATCACTGATGAATTATCAAACTGGTTTATATTAAATACTAACTTTTTTTAAAAAATCTGGATTATCTTCATTAGGATCATATATTGCAACCAATGTCATTCTATAATCTTGAATATTGATATCTAGAATAATAAAGTTGCCACATTCATCAATGATTTCCTGATTTATATGAAATTCAAATGAATTTTTAAAAAGCACTGCTACCCCTCTGCTTGCACTGGAGTGAGAGCCAAACCTGTTTATATATCCCCATTCATGCTGCCATTGTTTTTCTCTTTGTTTGGTACTATGTGTATCTACTAAAATTGATATATCATACATATCTCTACATTTATTAAAAATATCACAACGCTTTACATTATTTGATAGTCCCGTACAATTAACTGACCCAATGACTACAGCCGACATATATTAAGAAAAGGGAATTTGTGACAAACTACTATCTTGAAAATATATAAACATATATAATCAATCAATGTATCTGGAAGCAGCATTGGTAAACCAATAAAAAGTAATAAATTGTAAATAGTATACATTTCTACACTGCCATAAGTCTCAGGCATGTACTCATACTGTTCATTTACAAAAGATATATACAAGTTTCCCACCCTTTCCCATGGTGCAATTTTCATGTATAAATTCTGGTTCTTATAAATATATGTAATTATAGTAAGCATAAATAAAAAAAAGTAAATTTTGCAGAGAGGAAAAAAAAAAAAAAGAAGATAAATTTGAAGAGATATTGCTGTTCACAGTTAACTTTTAATTTAAGTCAGTCTGTAATGAATTAAATGCCTGTGATGTTTAGAGCTTCAACATATAAAGTGTTACTACCATTCTGAGTCACTGATATGTAATTAAAAGAGGTCCAAATAATATACAACACAAACACTAATTGTTTCTTTGAATTTTCACTGATAATTCTAATATTATAGTCTTGCTCTTAAGTTCATTAAACCATGTATTCTCTTTTCCGGGCATCCAGGTATTTCGGTCAACGAATTATCTCCCTTGTCATTGAGGCGGTGAAACATTCGCCATTTTAAATTTGATTTTCACCGCCTAAAGATGGCCGACTCGTTGTTAGAGGAAGTGACGTCACATGAGTGGATTATATAATATGAATTAAGTAAACTTAATTGTGTACACAATATACCTTACAAATTACATAGTCTACAACAATAAAAGTGCATTTTATTTCAGAAATATTTTTTTAATACAGACCATATGAGAAACCTCAATTAACTCCTGCACACTGCATAAACATTTTCACTGTATAAAAAACAAACAAACTCAAGTGTTATTAATTTTTCACAAGATGAGCGACACGCCCACAACAGCGACTCATCACGGCATGTCTTCGACTGCACTGTACTATATTCTGGACCATACAATATGGTTCAGTAAAAAAGTATATTTTTACAATGTCAATGGACTGATTGTCCAGCTAAAATGAAAATACCTATGCCTATGGAATCACTGGTCCTGTATTATAGTATACATTTCCTTCATAATAAATTACGCGATGCGACAATATAATTTCATTTACATAAATATAATGTGTAAAATACCGACCACGATGCATATTAATTAGATATAAAAAGATGTAATACTAAGGATCAATGAGGAGAGAACTTTATTGGAAGAAGAAGAAGACAAGCATGGCTATAATATGGCCCTTATGCCATGGGCAATACAATCATGTTTTTGAAGCAATATTGCCATAATACAGGTCTATCACAAAAACAAAAAAGGAATATGCATCTCCGTTTTGTCATAATATGATGTGTATAAAACAGTGTACCGTTACCTAAATTCATAATCTGGGACATATATACTATCATTTTATGAAAAGGCACACCTACATTTGTACATTTTTATTTGACGCTGATGACTACAACCGGAAGTTTTGTTATGATTAAGAGAAAAAAAAATTAATACATATCCGGTAACGACCTGGAAAAAATTCCGTGCTCTATAAGAGTAAAAATTGTAAAACAGAGACAAACGACAAAGTAGAAGCAATAATTAATTGGTTACTGGGGAAAATGATACTAATAATATTATTAACAATTTACATAGTTATATTCTACATGTTATAATTTTGATATTTATCTTATTTTCCCATTGATATTATCATAAATGTCAAACTTGTATCGACCCCATTTTTCATCAGTACCAAATACGTGTCCATTGAAAAACCAAGCACTTGTAATTTTATCATGCAGGTGTAGTCTGTTTAAAAGTCCTTGATTTTGTTTTGTAATCTCCGATTTTAATACATAAAAGGGGGAACCCCTGCCCAAATTTTTTTGGAGAGGGGGGTCTGCAATGACGAGGGCTACATTTGTTATTTTTTGACCGAAGTTATCAAGTTTTATTGACTGATGTTGTTATACCCAGATGAGCTATACAGGCTCCTGAGAACCTCTAGTTTATACAATTTATTTCCCTTACGACAGACAATAAATATGGTACCCGGCCTAACAAAAGCAGTGGAAAGGACAAAGAATTTTAGTATAATTTTCTCAAAATTTGTAGATATTTTATAGCAAATAGAAAATTCACAAGTTGTTACAACAATGAAATTTTGAATATATTACAGAATAAAATATATGTTATTTCATTGAGCATTGCATGAAAGAGACCATTTTGCCAACCTTAAAGGGAAGTAACTCTTGTAACAACGTATCATTTTAGAATCAAAGTAGGAAATGTGGAAATGGTCTATTGAAATTCAGTGTTTGTAGGTCAAAGTGCAAACAGAATATGGAACAGAAACACAGAAACATACTGCAGGCCAGTTTTGTGTTTTTAACAAAGAATATATATAATGTTGAAGCCATCTGTGATTATTTGGTAATGGAAGAAATATTGACCCCTGGTATGGTGGATGAAATAAAGGTTAGATATATAGTAAATAGTCTGGTACGCTTACAGCCAGTGGTCGTGATCATATAGTAGTTGGATTTACAACTACCTGTGCAATCAGTGCATATCACCACTAAAATTGTGAGTTCGAACCCCGTTCATGGCGAGGTGATAAAGTTTGTCAGTGACTTGCGACAGGTCAGTGGTTTTCTCTGGGTACTCCGGTTTCCTTCAATAATAAAACTGATCGCCACGATATTACTGAAATAATGTTGAAAGCAGGGTTGGCAAAAAGCGGTCAATACTAGTATTGACCGAGCCGGTGGTCAATACTGGTCGATTGGAGTAAAAGCCAGATAGGATTATGTAAATTGATTCCTAAGAGGGTCTTTTTAGTGGGGGTATCTATTTTTAACTTTTAATGATTTTAAGTTAGTACAATGTATTTCTTTAATTTAATAAAATAAAATATTATATTTGTATTTGGTACACAAGACAATTTTCTAATATAGAAAACTTAATATTATACAATTACTGCACTTGAACGAGATCAATATGGGGTTTTATGGAGCAGAGTACAACAATATTGAACGAGGCGAATGCCGAGTTCAATATTGTTGTACTCTGCTCCATAAAACCTCATATTGATCAAGTTCAAGTGTAGTAATTGTTTTATTACATACGGCTCTATTTTACTCTTAATTTTGAAATTTTATGAAAACTATGAAATTTTTGAAACTTTTTGAAAATTTTATCATTTTGAATTTTTTTGAAATAGTATGAAATTTTTGAAAGTTTTGAACTTTTATGAAAATTTTGAATTTTTAAAAAAAAAATGAAATTTTCAAATTTGTTAAAAAAAAAAATTGAACTTTAAATTTTTTTTTTTTTTAATTTTATGATTTTCAAATTTTTTGAAAATTTTCATTTTATGAAATTTTCTAACATATTGATTAGCAAAAAGCAATTTCTGTGCAATAAAAAACCATATTGCACTCTCGTGCCACGTAATTTCATTCATTGATTTTGCACGAGAGTGCAATATGATTATTTATTGCACAGAAATTGCTTTTTGCTAATCAATATGTTAGAAAATGGAATGTCACGTGTATTGCTTCTGGCCAATAGAAAAACAGTAAAATAGAGCCTTATGTAATAAAATTAATTAGTGATGCTTTCAATATAAGTTTAAAACTGAGAATGAAAGTGTCTAATTGAGACTTCATTATAAATCATTTGGTAAGAAACCATGAAGAGGGTGTCTTCAACCTATGCCAACAATTTGAAATATCATATTCAAGGTATGCCAACAAATATATTACTACATGTGTTTATGTAACAATTAATGATAATTACAGGTAAATAAATTGGGAAATGCAGGTCTCAAAAGTGAAATTTATAAAGAATTTTGATTAAATCTAAATATATAAGATATATAAAAATATTTTGTTTTGTAAAAATTCATATATAAAATAATAATTCTGTTAAAATTAACCAAAAAAGCTTTATAAAATTTATATATAATATAATAAGTGTTAAAATTAAACAAAAATTTGTAAATAAAAAAGATGAAAATCTAAATTTTTAGAATATTTTAAATAAACAATCTTTTTAAAAAGTCTAAAGTAGCTTAAAATATTATATGTTACTTATGCAATTAAACAATTTTCTTAAAATCTAAATTCAAAATTTTAGAATAATTTACAAAAGTCGATCTACGATTATCTTTAGTATTATTTTGGGAAATTAATATAAAAGAACAAAACTAACATTTTAATATTTATCATATGTTTCATGGTCCTAAAGTACAAATCAAATACAAGAAATAATTTATTCATGTGTTGTTGGTAACCACAGCTGACCAGTCTCCCATTACTCTCCACTCATCACCCATGGGTCAGCTGGTAAAGAAATCATCCTTACGTTGAAAAAAGCTTATTAATAGGTACCAATCAAAATCATATTGTTACTAGTAATCTCTTATGCTGGCGTCACACAGTCCCAAAATTGACACCAGATGGACACACGATAAAGGAAATGTTCAAATTCGGCTCTAATCGTAAAACCATCGGGCCATTCGTGAGGGCATCGTATGACCGCCGGTAGAGTTTCTCAGGCTCCGGCAGCAACTTCGTGAGCGGTGGCAAAATCTTTGGCATGCTAAAAAATTGCCGAAGGATCTTGCAAAGGTTCATTTTCGTGTTGAATTCGTGTATCCATTTTGCCCTTCGTAAGGCCATCGTGAAGGCATCTTGTCAAATCGTGTCATCTTCGTCTTTACTTCATGTGATCATCGGTGCCATCAGGTATTTTTCGCCTCACGAAGACAACACGAAGGAAACAAGAAGCTGCCCGATTGTCTTAGGAAGGCAACACGACTACGTGAAGCCCTCGCAATGCCTATGTGTAGCCATCGTATTATAGTACGATGACATCAAGATGGGACCACGGTGTCGGCGAAGACAGCCGAATTTGGGTAGCTCAAGCGTTTCTCATGTATCATGGTAAAGTGGACAAATAAAAGGTCAGCCTCAGAGCATCTTCCTCAGTCAGTCCTGAGCAACTCTACAGAGCAGAGGCGTGTGCAACTCCCGTAATCACAATTCAGTTCATGCAGAATGGCATACTTTGATGATGAGACAACCAGGAAAAAGAAGGCAGCAGCATTGCCTCTTTTGATGCACCTCAGAGAACATGATGAGCAACTCTTACAGGTAAAAATTATCTTATTTCACTTTGTCATTTCTTGCTATTTGCCTTTCTAGCATTCGACAATGTACTTGTTTTGCTTTTTATTTTCCAGGGCAGGGGCATACCGAGGCGAAGGAGGAAACCGAGGTATATGTGGGTCAGGAAATGGCTGTCTGACAAAAAAAGAGAACGCTATGGCCACTATAGCACTCTACTAAATGAGCTGAGGACAGAAGATGAGAAGGCCTTCTACAACTACACAAGACTTCCCAGAGGCCTCTACGATGAGGTCCTGCGAAGGGTAGAAGGCAGAATAGAGAAGGACACATGGTACAGAAAGTATCTTCCTCCTATTCTCAAGCTGTCCATCACTCTACGACACCTGGCCTGCGGTGACAATTATCCAAGCATGTCCTACAACTTCAGAATTGGTCCAAACTCCATTGCCCTCATCATTAGGGACCGATCATTTAACATGAAGGGGGGGTTATGGTTTTTTGTTTCGTTCAGAATTTTTTTTTGGACAACATGAGAGTTAGAATATTTATTTTTTGTCGTGCAAAGCACAATTTTTTTTTCCAGAATTCAACATTAGGTTATATGACAAAAACTCTGAATCAGATTATTTTTTTTTCCTCCACCAAAATCAGAATATTTTTTTCAGCAACATTGGGAATCAGATTATTTTTTTAGAAAAAAACTATAACCCCCCTCCCCCCCCTTCAAGTTAAATGGTCGTTCCCTTAATGAAGTCTGCGATGCCATCTATCTATCTATCTATCTATGGTGTTGACTTGAAAAAGGTTGTTGACCCATCACTCAAGTATTTGTGATGTCCTCCAACATGACAAAATTATTAGTATATACAGTAAAGTCCTAAAAGTGTGTGTATTTACAAGTGATTAAAATCAGGATAAAATCATCATCTTTTGTTCATGTTGTTCAGCCACCGTAGTAGAGCTTAGTGAGTCTGCTCTTAAATTCCTCACTGCTCTCTATGTCTAACAGTTCATCTGATAGTTGGTTCCAATCCCTGATGGTACGTGGGAAGAAACTGTATTTGTAAACATCTTTTTTCGGTCTAATTTGTATGTATCTCTTCGGATGATGGAATCTCGAAGTTCTCGTTGGTTTAATGATGTAGGATGGTATTGGTATCGCTACTTTTTCATGGATGGCGTTATGTAAAAGTGTGATACGGGCTATTTTTCTCCTTGTTGAAAGTGGTTGTAATTCCAGTTGTTCAAGTAATGTTGTCACTGTACCAGGGTCTCTTGAGTAGTTGCTTTTGATGAAGCGTGCTGCTCGGCATTGGACCATCTCAATCTGTACAATATGTTTTTGGAGATGAGGGTCCCAAGCGCTGCTGGCATACTCAAGGTGAGGTCGGACAAGCGCAAGGTATGCTTGTTTCTTTACCTCCTCTGGACATGATCCTACATTTCTACGTATGAAGCCTAGTGCTTTATTTCCTTTCGCTACAACTTTCTGAACTTGTTTGTCCCAAGACATGGTGTTCGTGAGTTCAGCTCCTAGGTATGGATTTGATGCTACTGTTTCTAAGGTTTGTCCATTGATGTTATAATCGAAGTCTACTGTTTTCTTCTTTTTTGTAATCTTTAGAACATAGCATTTCAGAGGGTTGAAAATCATCTGCCATGTTTTAGTCCAATTAACCATTCTGTCAAGATCTTGTTGTAGCCGTTTGCAATCGTCTTTGGTG